>JANJGN010000011.1:448409-540909 GCA_026770705.1 Isurus oxyrinchus
GGGGAGGGGGTGAGGGTGGGGGGGAGGGGTGAGTGTGTGAGTGAGGGGGTGGGTGAGGGTGGGGGTGGGGGAGGGGGGAGGGGTGTGAGTGAGGGGGGGGAGGGTGTGAGTGAGGGGATGAGGGTGTGAGTGAGGGGGTGAGGGTGTGAGTGAGGGGGTAAGGGTGGGGGAGGGGGTGAGGGTGGGGGAGGGGGTGGGGTTGGTGGTGGGTGGTGGCGGAGGTGTTGAGGGTGGGGGTGGGGGAGGGGTGGGGGTGTGAGTGAGGGGGTGGGTGAGGGTGGGGGTGAGGGTGGGGGTGGGGGAGGGGTGTGGGTGTGAGTGAGGGGGTGGGTGAGGGTGGGGTGAGGGTGGGGGTGTGAGTGAGGGGGTGGGGGTGTGAGTGAGGGGGTGGGGGTGTGAGTGAGGGGGTGGGGGTGTGAGTGAGGGGGTGAGGGTGTGAGGTGAGGGGGGGTGAGGGTTAAGGAGGGAGATCCAGGCCGGGCCTGACTTGCCGGGAAGGAATGTTTGAATCTCCCTGAGACGCAGAAGCTGCTTCAGAATCATCGACGCTTCTGGAAACATTATTAAATATAATAAAAATGTGATTAAACATTCCCTGTCTGTCACTCTGTCACCTGAGCTGGGGCGTCTTCATATCAAAAGGAAGTTTTTATTTAATGTTTATTTGTTTTAGGAAATCCCCTCTCGCTCCTGGATGAGGTTTCCTCAAAAGTGTAAAGGCCTCTCTCCCGTTTCGCCAGCTCATTGACCGTCCGGTTGGACGGGGAGTGGAAAATTCATTTCAATTAGATTGTTCATGGCCAAAATAGACGCGCAGCCAAACTCCAGCACCGCACCTCCCGAATGAAATATCGCATGAGTGCGCGATGACATCAGAACACGCGCCCAATGCCATCGCGCGTCATATCATTGCCTGGGCATGTCAGGCACACGCCCACTCACACAGTGTAATATTCTGGCCATCCTTTCCACACCCCACCTTGTCAAGGCCGTTCAGGATCTTGTAAACTTCAATCAAATCACCCCTCACTCTTCTAAACTCCAGTGGAAACAAGCCCAGTCTGTCCAACCTTTCCTCATAAGACAACTCACTCATTCCAGGTATCAATCTAGTACACCTCCTCTGAACCGCCTCCAATGTATTTACATCCTTCCTTAAATAAGGAGACTAAAACTGCACAGAGTACTCGAGATGCAGTCTCCCCACTGCCCTGTATAACTGAGGCATAACATCCTTACTTTTATGTTCAATCCCTCTGGTAATAAAGGATAGCGTTCCATTACCCGCCCTAATTGCTTGCTGTACCTGCATACCAACTTTTTGTGACTCATGCACTAGAACACCCAGACCCCTCTGCACCTCAGAATTATGCAGCCGTTCTCCATTTAAGAATAGTCTGGTTCTTCCTGCCAAAGTGAACAACTTCACATTTTCCCACATTAAACTCCATCTGCCAGATCTTTGCCCACTCACTCAACCTATCTCTATCCATCTGCAACCTCCTCATGTCCTCTTCACAACATACTTTCCTACCTATCTTTGTGTCATCTGCAGATTGAGCTACCATGTCTTCACTTCCCTCATCTAAGTCATTGATATAAACTGTAATAAGTTGACGTCCCAGTACAGACTCCTGTGGGACTCCACTTGTCACATCCTGCCAATCAGAAAAAGACCCATTTATGCATACTCTCTGCTTCCTGCCAGCAGCCAATCTCCTATCCATGCTAATATCTTACCCACTACACCATGGGCTTTTATTTTCTGTAATAATCTTTGATAATCTTTTAAAATGAAAACAATTAAACTAAATCAACAAAACTGGGATAAATCAGGCACAGCCCCTAATTCAGGTCAGCTGTAAAACCAAGGACAAAGTTTAAAGGAACCTTACAAACTTTAAATCAAAATGTGATTAAAGGGGTCAACAAAACACCCCAGTCCCCGCGGTGCCCACCGAGCACGGAAGGCCTCGAGCGTAAGCAGACACCGCGTGCTCCCTCTCCAGGGACATCCGGCAGCGAACGTAGCCGCGGAAGAGGGACAAACAATCGGGCGGGACTCCCCCGTCGATCGCCCGCTGCCTGGACCTGTTAATGGCCAACTTGGCCAGGCCCAGGAGCAGGTTCACGAGGAGTTCCTCCTCCTTCCCGACCCCCTTCCGCACCGGGTGTCCATAGATCAGGAGCGTGGGGCTGAAGTGCAAACAAAACATCAATAAAAGGTTTTTCAAATAACTAAAAAGGGAGTGCAGCCTACAACACCCTATGTATACATGGTCCACGGACTCCACAAGACCGCAAAAAGGGCACGTGTCCTGAGAGTCCGTGAACCTGTGCATCCTCTTATTATAGGGGACTGCTGCATTCAACACCCTCCAACCCAGGTCCCCGATAGAAAGGAGGAGGACACCTCCGTAGAGGGAATAATCTTTGATGTTGCACCTTATCAAATGCCTTCTGGACATCCAATTATAGTACATCTACAGGCTCCCCTTTATCTACTGCGCATGTTACTCCTTCAAAAATCTCCAATACATTGGTTAAACATGATTTTCCTTTCACAAACCCAAGCTGGACTCTTCCCAATTACCTTGAGCTCTTCTAAGTGCCCAGTGGTAAACTCCTTAATAATTGATTCTAAAAACTTCCCCATGATAGACGTCAAGCTAACTGGCCTATAGTTTCCTGTTTTCTGCCTCCCTATCTCCTTGAATAGAGGGGGTTATATTTGCTACTTTCCAGTCTGATGGAACCTTTCCAGAATCTAAGGAATTTTGGAAAATTAACACCAGCACATCGACTACCTCATTAGCCACCTCTTATAAGACCTGAGGATATCGTCCACTGGGACCCAGAGACTTGCCAGCCCACAGCTCCATCAATTTGCTCAGTACCATTTCCCTAATGATTTCAATTTCACCAAGTTCCCTTCTCCAGTTCACCTCCTGTTTTGCAGCTGTTACTGGAATGTTTTTTGTATCCTCTATAGTGAACACAGAAGCAAAATATTTGTTCGTTTCTTCTGCCATTTCCTTATTACCTACAACTAGCTCCCCAATGTCACTCTCTAGAGGACCAACACTCACTTTACTTACTCTTATCCTTTTTAAATAGCTGTAGAAACTCTTGCTATCATGGAATCATAGTGCAGAAGAGGCCCTTCGGCCCATCAAGTCTGCACCAACATGTGAGAAACACCTGACCTCCCTACCTAATCCCATTTACCAGCACTTGGCCCATAGCCTTGAATGTTATGATGTGCCAAGTGCTCATCCAGGTACTTTTTAAAGGATGTGAGGCAACCCACCTCCACCACCCTCCCAGGCAGCGCATTCCAGACCCTCACCACCCTCTGGGTAAAGAGGTTTTTCCTCACATCCCCACTAAACCTCCTGCCCCTCACCTTGAACTTATGTCCCCTCATGACTGACCCTTCAACTAAGGAGAACAGCTGCTCCCTATCCACGCCCCTCATAATCTTGTACACCTCGATCAGGTCACCCCTCAGTCTTCTCTGCTCCAACGAAAACAACCCAAGTCTATCCAACCTCTCTTCATAACTTAAATGTTTCATCCCAGGCAACATCCTGGTGAATCTCCTCTACACCCCCTCCAGTGCAATCACATCCTTCCTATAATGTGGTGACCAGAACTGCACACAGTACTCCAGCTGTGGCCTCACTAAGGTTCTATACAACTCCAACATGACCTCCCTACTATGCCTCGATTGATAAAGGCAAGTGTCCCTTATGCCTTTTTCACCACCCCACTAACATGCCCCTCCGCCTTCAGAGATCTATGGACACACATGCCAAGGTCCCTTTGTTCCTCAGAACTTCCTAGTGTCATGCCATTCATTGAATACTTCCTTGTCAAATTACTCCTTTCAAAGTGTATCACCTCACACTTTTCAGGGTTAAATTCCACCTGCCATTTATCTGCCCATTTGACCATCCCGTCTATATCTTCCTGTAGCCCAAGACACTCAACCTCACTGTTAACCACCCGGCCAATCTTTGTGTCATCCGCAAACTTACTAATCCTACCCCCAACATAGTCATCTATGTCGTTTATATAAATGACGAATAATAGGGGACCCAGCACAGATCCCTGTGGTACGCCACTGGACACTGGCTTCCAGTCACTAAAGCATCCTTCTGTCATCACCCTCTGTCTCCTACAACTAAGCCAATTTTGAATCCACCTTATCAAATTACCCTGTATCCCATGTGCATTTGCGTTCTTTATAAGTCTCCCATGTGGGACCTTGTCAAAGGCTTTGCTGAAATCCATATAAACTACATCAACTGCACTACCCTCATCTACACACCTGGTCACCTCCTCAAAACATTCAATCAAATTTGTTAGGCATGACCTCCCTCTGACAAAGCCATGCTGACTATCCCTGATCAAACCTTGCCTCTCCAAGTGGAGATAGATTCTCTCCTTCAGAATTTTCTCCAATAGTTTCCCTACCACTGACGTGAGACTCACTGGCCTGTAGTTCCCTGGCTTATCTCTACAACCCTTCTTAAATAGCGGAACTACATTAGCTGTTCTCCAGTCCTCTGGCACCTCCCCTGTGGCCAGAGAGGAATTAAAAATTTGGGTCAGAGCCCCTGCGATCTCCTCCCTTGCCTCCCTCAGCAGTCTGGGACACAGATCATCCGGACCTGGAGATTTGTCCACTTTTAAGCCTGCCAACACCTCCAATACCTTGTCACTCCCTATATCAATTTGCTGAAGAACCTCACAGTCTCTCTCCCCGAGTTCGATACCTTCATCCTCATTCTCTTGGGTGAAGATGGATGTGAAGAATTCATTCAACACTCTACTGATGTCCTCTGGCTCCACCCATAGATTGCCCCCTTGGTCCCTAATGGGCCCGACTCTTTCCCTGGTTATCCTCTTCCCATTGATATACTTATAGAATTTCTTGGGATTTTCCCTACTTTTCCCAGCCAGAGCTTTCTCATATCCCCTCTTTGCTCTCTGAATTGCTTTCTTAAGCTCCACCCTGCACTGTCTGTACTCCACTAATGCCTCCGCTGATTTGCTTCCCTTGTACCTGCTAAAAGCCTCTCTTTTCCTTCTCATCGTAACCTGAATATCTCTGGTCATCCATGGTTCTCTGGGCTTGTTACTCCTTCCTATCACCCTAGAGGGAACATGTTGAGCCTGTACCCTCCCCATTTCCTTTTTGAGCACCCCCCACTGCTCCTCTGTAGATTTCCCCACAAGTAGCTGTTCCCAGTCTATCTTGGCCAGATCCTGCCTTATTTTACTAAAATCCACTCTCCCCCAATCCAAAACATTTTTTTGCATATTGTCGATTTATTTGTCCATAACAAACTTAAACTGTACCATGTAGTGGTCGCTATTACTAAAATGCTCCCCCACTACCACCCCAGTCACCTGTCCAGCTTCATTCCCCAGAATTAGGTCCAGCACTGCACCGTCCCTTGTTGGACCCTCTACATATTGACCTAAAAAGTTCTCCTGTACACATTTCAAGAAATCCACTCCATCCAAGCCCTTAACACTATGTCTATCCCAATTAATGTTGGGAAAGTTGAAATCACCTAATATAATTACCCTATTGTTATTGTTTTTCCACACCTCCACAAATTGTGCACATATTTGCTCCTCAATTTCCCGCGGACTATCTGGGGGTCTATAATAAACACCTAACAATGTGGCTGCTCCTTTTTTATTCCTAAGCTGTACCCACAAAGCTTCATTCGATGCCCCCTCCAAGATATCATCTCTCCTTACTGCAGTAACTGACTCCTTAACTAATAATACAACGCCTCCTCCTCTTTTACCCCCTCCCCTGTCTCGCCTGAAGATTCTGTATCCTGGAATGTTGAGCTGCCAATCCTGCCCTTCCCTCAACCATATATCAATAATGGCTACTATATCACAATTCCAAATGTCAATCCTCACCCTTAACTCATCCATTTTACCTGTAATACTCCTGACATTAAAGTAGAGGCCATCCAACCTTGCTTACTGCCTTGAAGCTTATTGCAGCTGTACTCCCTCTGACTTGATTATTTTACTATATTATGATGTGTCCCTATTCTGCTAACATTCTGTGTCCCCTCCTCCTGCTGAATTAGTTTAAACTCCCAACAGTAGTAACAAACCCGCCCACATTTCTAGCTAGCTTCTTCCCCTACTCTAATTTCTTTCTCTTAATTAACCTTTTGGCCATTCTCTGCCGTTTCTTATATTCTGTCCAACCATCTGTCCTGTCACTCATCTTTGTGGAGTTTTATGCTTTTTCCTTAAGTTTGATGCTTTCCTTAACTTCTTTAGTTAACCACAGATGGTGGGTCCTCCCCTTACAAGTCTTCTTTATAGTAGGAATGTACTCATTCTGACTATTCTGAAATATCCCCTTAAAAGTCTGTCACTGCTTCTTTATTGACCTATCCCCTTGCCAAGTAACCCTGTTCACTTCAGCTAGCTCAGCTTTCATGCCCACATAGTTGCCTTTATTTAAGTTTAAGATACTAGTCTTAGACCCACTCTTCTCCCTTTCAAATTGGATGTAAAATTCAATCATATTGTGGGCGCTGCTACCTAGGGGTGCCTTTACTCTGAGGTCATTAATTATTCCTGTCACGTTACACGATACCAAGTCTAAAATAACCTGCTCTGTGGTTGGTTCCAGAGCATGCTGCTCTAAGAAACTATCTCGAAAGCATTCTAAGAACTCCTCATCCAGGCTACTACTGCCAATCTGATTTTTCCAGTTTATGTGTAGATTAAAGTCACCCATGATTACTGCCATCCCTTTATCACAAGCACACAATATTTTCTCTTGAATACTGTGACCTACACTGTGGTTATTGTTAGGGGGCCTGAAGACCACACCCACTAGTGATTTTTTCCCCCTACTATTCCCCATCTCCCCCCAAACCGATTCTACATCCTGATCTCCTGAAACAAGGTTATCTCTAACTATTGCACCAGTGCCCTCTTTGATTAACAGCGCTACCCCTCCACCTTTACCCAGCTTCCTATTCTTCTTGAATGTCACGTACCCTTCAATATTAAGGACCCAATCATTGTTGTCCTGCAGCCATGTCTCTGTAATTACTATCGGATCATATTTATTTACTTCAATGTGGGCCATCAATTCATTTACTTTGTTATGAATGCTACGTACATTCAGATAGAGAGCCTTCAGTTCTGTCTTTTTGTTCCCTTTGTAACATCTGGTCTTGATTGGTGATGTATTCTTAGTTTTTTCTCTCTGTCCCTTCCTGCCTTTCTCTGACCCTCATTTCTCATTTAACTATCTTGCTCTCCTGTCCTGACTCTACACTTTGAATTGCTACCTCTACCCAAAACTTGATCCATTACCCCTCTTGTTTAGTTTAAAGCCCTCTCTACTTCCCCAGTTATGTGATTTGTCAGGACACTGGTTCCAGCACAGTTCAGTGTAAACCATCCCAACAATACAGCCCCCACTTTCCCCAGTACTGATGCCAGTGCCCCACAATCCAGAGCCCACTTCTCCCTCGCCAGTGTTTGAGCCACACATTCATCTCTCTGATCTTATTTGCCCAATGCCAATTTGCACGTGACTCAGATAATAATCCAGAGATTATTACCTTTGACGTTCTGCTTAAATTGGTGCCTAGCTCCTCATACTGACTTTGCAGAACCTCTTTCCTAGTTCTACCTACGTCATTTGTACCTACATGGACCACGACAACTGGATCCTCCCTCTCCCACTGCAAGTTCCTCTCCAGCCCTGAGCAGATGTCCCAAACCCTGGGACCGAGCAGGTAACACAGCCATCTGGACTCCTGCTCTTTGCTGTAGAGAATAGCGTCAATCTCCCTCACTATACTGTCCCCTACAACCACTACATTCCCGTGTGCTCCCCCTGTTTGAATGGCCTCCTGTATCACAGTGCCATAGCCAGTCAGCTCATCCACCTTGCGGACTTCACTTTCATCCACACAGGTTGTGAGCACCTCAAACCTGTTTGACAATCGCAAAGCCTGAGTCTCGTCCCCCACTGTCTGCTCAGTCCCATTACCTGCCTCACTGACAGTCACACCCTCCTGTCCCTCACTGACTGTCACATCCTCCTGTCCCTCACTGACAGTCACATCCTCCTGTCCCTCTTGACAGTCACATCCTCCTGTCCCTCACTGACAGTCACATCCTCCTGTCCCTCACTGACAGTCACATCCCCCTGTCCCTCACTGACAGTCACAACCCCCTGGCCCTCACTGACAGTCACATCCTCCTGTCCCTCACTGACAGTCACACCCTCCTGTCCCTCACTGACAGTCACACCCTCCTGTCCCTCATTGACAGTCACATCCCCCTGTCCCTCACTGACAGTCACATCCCCCTGTCCCTCACTGACTGTCACACCCTCCTGTCCCTCACTGACAGTCACACCCTCCTGTCCCTCACTGACAGTCACACCCTCCTGTCCCTCACTGACAGTCACATCCTCCTGTCCCTCACTGACAGTCACACCCTCCTGTCCCTCACTGCTGACCAAAACAGATGACCCTCTTCCAAGAGGTGTGACTGTCTTCTGGAACAAAGCGCCCAGGTATATCTCCCCTTCCCTTATGTTGCACAGTGTCTGCATTTCAGCTTCCAGATCAATAATCCTGATCGGGAATTCCTCAAGCTGCTTACACTTCCTACAGACGTGTTTGTCCTGGATCACCTTGGCATCCAAAAATGCCCACATTCCACAGCTGCAACGTAACCCCTGTCCCACCATTCTAACTTATGTTGTTTAGTTAATTTACTTTAATTACATAAGACGAAAGCATGCTACAGTTTACTGTGTTTATTCAATGTTAGTACCGCTGATTACTAAAGGTTATACATTTCTTAACTACAAGGAATGTGTTTTAGATATTTGTTTAAATTATTTTTATTGCCTTTTGTAAATCTTTATTGTTTGATTTTAAAGGTTTCAAATTTTGGTTTATTATTTTAAAGTTTTAGTTCTTTGTATTTATGGATCTACCTGAACTCACCTGTCCTGAGCTGGTTTCTCACACACTGTCCCTTAGACTGAGCACCTACCGGCCAATCAGCTTACCAGCTTCCCGTGACATCACAGTTGCTTCTTCTCTCTGACCCCTACAACCCCGCGCCCAACCTCGCCCCAGCACTGCCCACAAACCCCCCCTCCCCCCCCAACCCCCACAACTCACCCCCAGCCCCGCTCCCCAGCTCAGCTCCTAATGAATGCATTGCTGGTCATCTTCCGAGATTCTATAGACTCTGGAACAGTTCCTACAGATTGGAGGGTGGCTAATGTAACCCCACTATTTAAAAAGGGAGGCAGAGAGATAACACGGAATTATAGACCAGTCAGCCTGATGTCGGTAGTGGGGAAAATTCTAGAATCCGCTATAAAAGATTTAATAGCTGAGCACTTGGAAAACAATGGCAGAATCGGACAGAGTCAGCATGGATTTACGAAAGGGAAATCATGCTTGACAAATCCACTGGAATTTTTTGAGGATGTAACTAGTAGAGTTGATGAGAGGGAGTCAGTGGATGTGGTTTATTTGGACTTTCAGAAGGCTTTTGACAAAGTCCCACATAAGAGATTGGCGTGTAAAATTAAAGCACATGGGATTGGGGTTAGTAAGACCATAAAACCATAAGACAGAGGAGCAGGAATTAGGCCATTCGGCCCATTGAGTCTGTTCCGCCATTCAATCATGGCTGATAAGTTTCTCAACCCCATTTTCACGCCTTCTCCCCATAACCTTTGATCCCCTTACGAGTCAAGAACCTATCTATCTCGGTCTTAAATACACTCAATGACCTGGCCTCCACAGCCTTCTGTGGCAATGAATTCCATAGATTCACCACTCTCTGGCTAAAGAAGTTTCTCCTCATCTCTGTTCTAAAAGGTCTTCCCTTTACTCTGAGGCTGTGCCCTCGGGTCCTAGTCTCTCCTACTAATGGAAACATCTTCCCCACGTCCACTCTATCCCGGCCTTTCAGTATTCTGTAAGTTTCAATCAGATCCCCCCTCATCCTTCTAAACTCCATTGAGTATAGAACCAGAGTCCTCAAACGTTCCTCATATGTTAAGCCTTTCATTCCTGGGATCGTTCTTGTGAACCTCCTCTGGACCCTCTCCAGGGCCAGCACATCCTTCCTGAGATACGGGACCCAAAATTGCTCACAATATTCTAAATGTGGTCTGACCAGAGCCTTATAAATCCTCAGCAGCACATCCCTGCTTTTATATTCTAGTCCTCTCAAAATAAATGCCAACATTGCATTTGCCTTCCTAACTACCGACTCAACCTGCAAGTTAACCTTAAGAGAATCCTGGACTAGGACTCCCAAGTCCCTTTGCACTCCAGATTTCTGAATTCTCTCCCCATTTAGAAAATAATCTATGCCTCTATTCTTCCTACCAAAGTACATGACCTCACACTTCCCCACGTTGTATTCCATCTGCCACTTCTTTGCCCATTCTCCTAACCTGTCCAAATCTTTCTGCAGCCTCCCCACCTCCTCAATACTACCTGTCCCTCCACCTATCTTTGTTTCATCTGCAAACTTAGCCAGAATGCCCTCAGTTCCTTCATCTAGATCATTAATGTATAAAGTGAAAAGTTGTGGTCCCAACACTGACCCCTGCGGAACTCCACTAGTCACCGGCCGCCATCCTGAGAAGGACCCCCTTATCCCCACTCTCTGCCTCCTGCCAGACAGCCAATCTTCTATCCATGATGGGACCTTGCCTCTAACACCATGGGCTCTTATCTTACTGAGCAGCCTCCTGTGCGGCACCTTGTCAAAGGCCTTCTGGAAGTCCAAGTAGATAACATCCATTGGCTCTCCTTTGTCTAACCTACTCGTTACCTCCTCAAAGAATTCTAACAGATTTGTCAGGCATGACCTCCCCTTGATGAAACCATGCTGACTTTGCCCGATTTTACCATGCACTTCCAAGTATTCTGAAATCTCATCCTTAATAATGGACTCTAAAATCTTACCAACCACCGAGGTCAGGCTAATCGGCCTGTAATTTCCCGTCTTTTGCCTCACTCCCTTCTTAAACAGGGGGGTTACATTAGTGATTCTCCAGTCCTCTGGGACCCTCCCTGACTCCAGTGATTCCTGAAAGATCACCACTACCGCCTCCACTATCTCTTCAGCTATCTCCATTGTGTGTGTGAGAGAGAGGATGAGTGACTGTGTTTGAGAGTGTGTATATGTGTGTGTGTCAGAGAGCTTGTATGTATGTATGTGAGTGTGTGTGTGTGTGTGAGAGAGGGTGCGAATATGTGTCAGAGTGTGCGTGTGTGTGTGTGTTAGAGCGTGTGCGCATGTGTAAGAGAGAATGTGTGTGTATGCGGGAGAGTGTGTGTGAGAGTGCGAGAGTGTGAGAGAGATAATTGTGTGTTTGTGAGTGAGAGTCTGTATGTGTATGTTAGGGCAAATGTGAGTGTGTGATTATGTTAGTGTGTGTGTATGAGAAAGTGTGTGTATGTGTGTGAAAGAGCATGTGTGTCAGAGAGCTTGTGTGTGTGTGCATGAGAGTGTGTGTGCGTGGCTTTGTGAGAGCGTGAGTCTGTGTGTGCGCATGCGTGTGAGAGGGGGTGTGTGTGTGTTTGTGAGAGTGTGGAAGTGTTTGTGAGAGTGCATGTGTAACAGAGCAACTGAGTGTGTGTCTGAAAGAGTGTGATTGTATGTGTTTGAGAGTGTATGTGTGTGTGTATATGAGGGTGTGTGTCTGAGAGTGCGTGTGTTTGAGAGTGCATGAGTGTGCGTTTGTATATGAGGGTGTGTGTGTGTGAGAGCGCGTGTGTGTGTGTGTTTGAGAGTGTATGAGTGTGTGTGTATATGAGAGTGTGTGTGAGAGCGTGTATGTGTGTGTGTGTGTGTGTTTGAGAGTGCATGAGTGTGCGTGTATATGAGGGTGTGTGTGTGTGTGTGTGTGTTTGAGAGTGTATGAGTGTGTGTGTATATGAGGGTGTGTGTGTAAGAGAGTGTGTGTGTGTGTGTTTGAAAGTGTATGAGTATGTGTGTATGTGAGGGTGTGTGTGTCTGAGAGTGCGTGTGTGTTTGAGAGTACATGAGTGTGCGTGTATATGAGGGTGTGTGTGTGTGTGTGTGTTTGAGAGTGTATGAGGGTGTGTGTATATGAGGGTGTGTGTATGTGAGACCGCGTATGTGTGTGTGTGTGTGTTTGAGAGTGTATGAGGGTGTGTGTGTGTTAGACCGTGTGTGTGTGTGTGTGTGTGTGTGTTTGAGAGTGTATGAGTGTGTGTATATGAGGGTGTGTGTGTAAGAGAGCGTGTGTGTGTGTGTGTTTGAAAGTGTATGAGTGTGTGTGTATATGAGGGTGTGTGTGTCTGAGAGCACGTGTGTGTTTGAGAGTGCATGAGTGTCTGTGTATATGAGGGTGTTTGTGTGTGAGAGCATGTGTGTGTGTGTGTGTTTGAGAGTGTATGAGTATGTGTGTATATGAGGGTGTGTGTGAGTGAGAGCGTGTGTGTGTGTGTTTGAGAGTGTATGTGTGCGTGTATATGAGGGTGTGTGTGTGTGAGAGCGTGTGTGTGTGTGTTTGAGAGTGTATGAGTGTGTGTGTATGAGGGTGTGTGTGTGTGCTTGAGAGTGTATGAGTGTGTGTATATGAGGGTGTGTGTGCGAGAGCATGTGTGTGAGAGCGGGTGTGTGTGTGTGTTTGAGAGTGTATGTGTGTGTATATGAGTGTGTGTGTGTATATGAGGGTATATGTGTGTTTGAGAGTGTATGAGTGTGTGAGAGCGTGTGTGTCTGTGTGTGTTTGAGAGTGTATGAGTGTGTGTGTATATGAGGGTGTGTGTGTGTGAGCGTGTGTGTGTGTGTGTTTGAGAGTGTATGAGTGTGTGTGTATATGAGGGTGTGTGTGTGAGAGAGCATGTGTGCGTGTGTGTGTGTTTGAAAGTGTATGAGTGTGTGTATATGAGGGTGTGTGTGTGTGTGAGAGCGTGTGTGTGTGTGTGTGTGTTTGAGAGTGTATGAGTGTGTGTATATGAGGGTGTGTGTGTCTGAGAGCGCGTGTGTTTGAGAGTGCATGAGTGTGTGTTTATATGAGAGTGTGTGTGTGTGTTTGAGAGTGTATGAGTATGTGTGTATATGAGGGTGTGTGTGTGTGTTTGAGAGTGTATGAGTGTGTGTATGAGGGTGTGTGTGTGAGAGCATGTGTATGAGAGCGTGTGTGTGTGTGTGTTTGAGAGTGTATGTGTGTGTATATGAGGGTGTGTGTGTATATGATGGTGTATGTGTGTTTGAGAGTGTATGAGTGTGTGTGTATATGAGGGTGTGTGTGTGTGAGCGTGTGTGTGTTTGAGAGTGTATGAGTATGTGTGTATATGAGGGTGTGTGTGTGTGAGCGTGTGTGTGTGTGTTTGAGAGTGTATGAGTGTGTATATGATGGTGTGTGTGTGAGAGTGTGTGTGTGTGTTTGAAAGTGTATGAGTGTGTGTGTATATGAGGGTGTGTTTGTGTGAGACCGTGTGTGTGTGTGTGTGTGTGTGTGTTTGAGAGTGTATGAGTGCGTGTGTATATGAGGGTGTGTGTGTTTGAGAGTGTATGAGTGTGTGTGTATATGAGGGTGTGTGTGTGAGAGAGCGTGTGTGTGTGTGTGTGTGTTTGAGTGTGTATGAGTGTGTGTGTATATGAGGGTGTGTGTGTGAGAGTGTGTGTGTGTGTGTGTTTGAGAGTGTATGAGCGTGTGTGTATATGAGGGTGTGTGTGTGAGAGTGTGTGTTTGTGAGTGTATGAGTGTGTGTGTATATGAGGGTGTGTGTGCGTGTGTGTTTGAGAGTGTATGAGTGTGTAAGTATATGAGGGTGTGTGTGTGTGAGAGTGTATGAGCGTGTGTATATATGAGGGTGTGTGTGTGAGAGTGTGTGTTTGTGAGTGTATGAGTGTGTGTGTATATGAGGGTGTGTATGAGAGTGTGTGTGTGTGTGTGTGTTTGAGAGTGTATGAGTGTGTGTATATGAGGGTGTGTGTGTGAGAGTGTGTTTGTGAGTGTATGAGTGTGTGTGTATATGAGGGTGTGTGTGTGTGAGAGCGTGTGTGTGTTTGAGAGTATATGTATATGAGGGTGTGTGTGTGTGTGAGACCGTGTGTGTGTGTGTGTGTGTGTTTGAGAGTGTATGAGTGTGGAAGTATATGAGGGTGTGTGTGTGTGAGCGTGTATGTGTTTGAGAGTATATGTATATGAGGGTGTGTGTGTGAGACCGTGTGTGTGTGTTTGAGAGTGTATGAGTGTGTGTGTATATGAATGTGTGTGTGTGTGTGTGTGTTTGAGAGTGTATGAGTGTGTGTGTATATGAGGGTGTGTGTGTGAGTGTGTGTGTGTGTGTTTGAGAGTGTATGAGTGTGTGTGTATATGTGGGTGTGTGTGTGTGTGTTTGAGAGTGTATGTATATGAGGGTGTGTGTGTGTGAGACCGTGTGTGTGTGTGTATTTGAGAGTGTATGAGTGTGTGTGCATATGCGTGTGTGTGTGTGACAGTGTGTGTGTGTGTGTGTGACAGTGTATGAGTGTGTGTGTATATGAGGGTGTGTGTGTGAGACCGTGTGTGTGTGTGACAGTGTATGTGTGTGTGTGTATATGAGGGTGTGTGTGTGTTAGACCGTGTGTGTGTGTGTGTTTGAGAGTGTATGAGTGTGTGTTTATATGAGGGTGTGTGTGTGTTAGACCGTGTGTGTGTGTGTGTGTGTTTGAGAGTGTATGAGTGTGTGTGTATATGAGGGTGTGTGTGTGAGAGACCGTGTGTGTGTGCGTGACAGTGTATGAGTGTGTGTGTATATGAGGGTGTGTGTGTGTATTTGAGAGTGTATGAGTGTGTGTGCATATGAGTGTGTGTGTGTGTGTGTGTGTGTGACAGTGTATGAGTGTGTGTGTATATGAGGGTGTGTGTGTGAGACCGTGTGTGTGTGTGTGACAGTGTATGAGTGTGTGTGTATATGAGGGTGTGTGTGTGTTAGACCGTGTGTGTGTGTGTGTGTGTGTGTTTGAGAGTGTATGAGTATGTGTGTATATGAGGGTGTGTGTTAGACCGTGTGTGTGTGTGTGTGTGTTTGAGAGTGTATGAGTGTGTGTGTATATGAGGGTGTGTGTGTGTGAGACCGTGTGTGTGTGTGTGACAGTGTATGAGTATGTGTGTATATGAGGGTGTGTGTGTGTGTATTTGAGAGTGTATGAGTGTGTGTGCATATGAGTGTGTGTGTGTGTGTGAGAGTGTGTGTGTGTGTGACAGTGTATGAGTGTGTGTGTATATGAGGGTGTGTGTGTGAGACCGTGTGTGTGTGTGTGACAGTGTATGAGTGTGTGTGTATATGAGGGTGTGTTGTGTTAGACTGTGTGTGTGTGTGTGTGTGTGTGTTTGAGAGTGTATGAGTGTGTGTGCATATGAGTGTGTGTGTGTGTGTGAGTGTGTGTGTGTATTTGAGTGTATGAGTGTGTGTGCATATGAGTGTGTGTGTGTGTGAGTGTGTGTGTGTGTGTGTGACAGTGTATGAGTGTGTGTGTATATGAGGGTGTGTGTGTGAGACCGTGTGTGTGTGTGTGTGTGTGTGTGTGTTTGAGAATGTATGAGTATGTGTGTATATGAGGGTGTGTTGTGTTAGACCGTGTGTGTGTGTGTGTGTGTGTTTGAAAGTGTATGAGTATGTGTGTATATGAGGGTGTGTTGTGTTAGACCGTGTGTGTGTGTGTGTTTGAAAGTGTATGAGTATGTGTGTATATGAGGGTGTGTTGTGTTAGACCATGTGTGTGTGTGTGTGTGTGTTTGAAAGTGTATGAGTATGTGTGTATATGAGGGTGTGTTGTGTTAGACCGTGTGTGTGTGTGTGTGTGTGTTTCACTCCCAGGCTCAGACTTCTCTCTCACCCTCAGACTAACAGTTGTCCGCACCCACTCACACAGTGGGTGAGGATGAGTGGGTGAGCATCCAGAGACTGGGAATGAGCCAGACACACACACATGTGGGTGAGGATGAGTGGGTGAGCATCCAGAGACTGGGAATGAGCCAGACACACACACATACTGACCCTTTCACACTCTAATGGCCATCTTTATTAATTACTCTTTTGTAAAATTATCAATTTATTGCTTTGCCATTGCTTTAGTTTTGCTCAGCAAGTTGTTTCTTTTCGTCATACGCAACTTTTTTTGAAATTCATGTATCTTTCTGAAATTTGCTTGAGAAAAAAATGGAAATGTGGGACCCTCCACACAACAAAGTTAGACAAGCCTGCTGCAGGACATCCTCTCACTCCAGCACTAATATTCTGCTCTAAGAGCCAGCATTGAATCAAGGACTGAATGGCCTCCTCCTATGTTGTACATATGAAGAAGGAGCAGGAACAGGCCATTCAGCCCCTTGAACCTGCTCTGCCATTAATAAGATCACGGCTGATCTGATAGTAACCTGAAATCTGCATCCCACCCACCCCCGATAACCTTTCACCCTGTTTTTAATCAAGAATCTATCTGGCTCTGCCTTAAAAATATCCAAAGACTCTGCTTCCACCGCCTCTCGAGGGAGAGAGTTCCAAAGACTCACCACCCTCAGGGAAAAAATTTCGCCTCATCCCCATTTTAAATGGGTGACCCCTCATTTTTAAACAGTGAACCCCTAGTTCTAGATTCTCCCACAAGAGGAAACGTCCTCTCCACCCCCCCACCCCACCCCCCCGCCCCTGTCCAGACCCCTCAGGATCTTAAAGGTTTCAATCAAATCACCCCTCACTCTTCTAAACTCCAGTGGATACAAGCCCAGTCTGTCCAACCTTTCCTCATAAGACAACCCACTCATTCCAGGTATCAATCTAGTAAACCTCCTCTGAACTGCTTCCAACACAACGTTAATGAGTCTTGGACAAAGATTTGTACAAATCAATGGATTTAATGAAATGTCTGTTTGTAAGAGTTGGACCAATTTGGCACAGAGATAAACACTTGCCCCACTGGGGATGCCATAAACAAGACTTTCCAATTCACCTTGAGATTCATGCAATTGTGTTAAATCAGAGTACAAAACACTGCTTATATTACAAAGTGTAAAAATAAATAAGACCTTTTCATCTTTCGCACATTTCTGAATAAAAATAGCTGCAAAGAACAGAAATCAACCACAGCCAAGTCACTGCAACGTCCCCACTGGGGTCAGCATCCTCCACAGAGGTGAGATAAAGAATGACCAGAGCTACAGAATCAGGTTCCCCAGGGTCCCAATGTTTCAATGCTCTTCCCACATAGTCTGTGTCACTGAAACAAAGCCCATCGCTCTATTCTGGCCACTGCAAAAGTTACTGATCTGCGATCACAGATAGGATCAACAGCTCCCTCAGTGAAAGAGGGAGGGATGGGCAATCAGCCAGGGTTCCTGCTGCTGCTCACTGTGCAGTGATCCCTGATGGAGAGAGCATGTATCAACACTACAGCTTCCACACACACTGACTCTCAATGGGCTACAGGTTCCACTGTGTGTGCGGGACCCGTACTCCAGTGAGAGTCAGTGTGTGTGTGAGACCCGTACCCCAGTGAGAGTCAGTGTGTGTGGGACCCGTACCCCAGTGAGAGTCAGTGTGTGTGGGACCCGTACCCCAGTGAGAATCAGTGTGTGTGGGACCCGTACCCCAGTGAGAGTCAGTGTGTGTGGGACCCTTACCCCAGTGAGAGTCAGTGTGTGTGGGACCCGTACCCCAGTGAGAGTCAGTGTGTGTGGGACCCGTGCCCCAGTGAGAGTCAGTGTGTGTGGGACCCGTGCCCCAGTGAGAGTCAGTGTGTGTGGGACCCGTACCCCAGTGAGAGTCAGTGTGTGAGGGACCCGTACCCCAGTGAAAGTCAGTGTGTGTGGGACCCGTACCCCAGTGAGAGTCAGTGTGTGTGGAAGCTGTACCCCAGTGAGAGTCAGTGTGTGAGGGTCATTGTGAGGGTCAGTGTGTGAGGGTCAGTGTGAGGGTCAGTGTGAGGGTCAGTGTGAGGGTCAGTGTGAGAGTCAGTGTGTGAGGGTCAGTGTGTGAGGGTCAGTGTGTGTGGGTCAGTGTGAGGGTCAGTGTGTGAGGGTCAGTGTGAGGGTCAGTGTGTGTGGGTCAGTGTGTGAGGGTCAGTGTGAGGGTCAGTGTGAGGGTCAGTGTGAGGGTCAGTGTGTGAGGGTCAGTGTGAGGGTCAGTGTGTGAGGGTCAGTGTGAGGGTCAGTGTGAGGGTCAGTGTGTGAGGGTCAGTGTGAGGGTCAGTGTGAGGGTCAGTGTGTGAGGGTCAGTGTGAGGGTCAGTGTGAGGGTCAGTGTGTGAGGGTCAGTGTGAGGGTCAGTGTGAGGGTCAGTGTGTGAGGGTCAGTGTGAGGGTCAGTGTGTGAGGGTCAGTGTGAGGGACAGTGTGAGGGTCAGTGTGAGGGTCAGTGTGTGAGGGTCAGTGTGTGAGGGTCAGTGTGAGGGTCAGTGTGAGGGTCAGTGTGTGAGGGTCAGTGTGAGGGTCAGTGTGAGGGTCAGTGTGAGGGTCAGTGTGTGAGGGTCAGTGTGAGGGTCAGT
Organism: Isurus oxyrinchus; assembly: GCA_026770705.1. Lineage (NCBI taxonomy): Eukaryota > Metazoa > Chordata > Chondrichthyes > Lamniformes > Lamnidae > Isurus > Isurus oxyrinchus. Next base: position 466,975 of record JANJGN010000011.1, read on the forward strand.
GTGAGGGTCAGTGTGTGAGGGTCACCTAGCTCAGTGACAAAGCAGCAATTTGGACAAAGGAGGAGAAAAAAATTTGAACAATGAAAATTTGCGGTTGAACAACAAACTGAATTTTTTTCATATTCACGTTATGAAATATCTCCAAACAACACATCCCACCACACAGCAAGAAATCTCCCAGAGACCTCAGCAGACTAACTCTCTGAGGCTCGCTGTGCTATTGGCTGTCACTGATTCCCAATCCAGCTTTGGATAGTGATCGTCACTGTTCAGTCCTCGAACCCCTTAGCATTTTCCCTGTTGATCTTCGATATTCCAGATCTCAAGAATCTGGACACTCCTTAAACTCGAAAATGGAACATTCTACACGCAGCCCAATGAACTGTGTGGAATTCAAGAAGCGGTTAGGATTGAGTGTCTGTGAAGAGGGATCGCTGGTGGTTTAAGAATTGTGGAAAATTTCTGAGCGAGGGTCCTGGTCTCCGATTTGGAGCCTCAGCGTTGGAGGAATCTCAGTCTCTGCATTCAGCCCCAGTCCTTGTCTTGCATTTCAAATACATTAAAAATGTTAAACATATGCAAATCTGAATTGCAGTCTCATGATATCATCTACTCCTGACCTTGCAAAGTAGCTTACAGGCAATTTACCAACTGGCCAGTCTTCACTGGCCATTGATAGAAAATCTGTTCTTTTATAGTCTCAGTAAATTACAATGATTATTTTACACAGCAGTTGTGCAAATTAAGGATAAAAATAGGAAAGTGAGGATTCACATCCTTTAAGTAGAGTTCTAATCTTTATTTACACTGGATTCTCCTGGAATCACATCAGGATTTGTTTAGGATTCTGGGCAAAGGGCAGGGGCAGTGTGTCACACAACACTGTCACACCGTCACATAACACTGTCACACAACACTGTCACACAACACTGTCACACAACACTGTCACACTGTCACACAACACTGTCACACCGTCACATAACACTGTCACACAACACTGTCACACTGTCACACAACACTGTCACACCGTCACATAACACTGTCACACAACACTGTCACACCGTCACATAACACTGTCACACAACACTGTCACACTGTCACACAACACTGTCACACCGTCACATAACACTGTCACACAACACTGTCACACCGTCACATAACACTGTCACACAACACTGTCACACTGTCACACAACACTGTCACACCGTCACATAACACTGTCACACAACACTGTCACACCGTCACACAACACTGTCACACAACACTGTCACACTGTCACATAACACTGTCACACCATCACATAACACTGTCACACAACACTGTCACACCGTCACACAACACTGTCACACAACACTGTCACACTGTCACATAACACTGTCACACTGTCACACAACACTGTCACACAACACTGTCACACTGTCACACAACACTGTCACACCGTCACATAACACTGTCACACAACACTGTCACACCGTCACATAACACTGTCACACTGTCACACAACACTGTCACACAACACTGTCACACTGTCACACAACACTGTCACACCGTCACATAACACTGTCACACAACACTGTCACACCGTCACATAACACTGTCACACTGTCACACAACACTGTCACACAACACTGTCACACTGTCACACCGTCACATAACACTGTCACACCGTCACATAACACTGTCACACAACACTGTCACACAACACTGTCACACCGTCACATAACACTGACACACTGTCATGTAACACTGTCACACCGTCACACAACACTGTCATACCGTCACATAATACTGTCACACCATCACATAACACTGTCACACAACACTGTCACACTGTCACATAACACTGTCACACCGTCACACAACACTGTCACACTGGCAGACAACACTGTCACACCGTCACATAACAATGTCACACTGGCAGACAACACTGTCACACCGTCACATAACACTGTCACACTGGCAGACAACACTGTCATATAACACTGTCACACTGTCACATAACACTGTCACACTGTCACATAACACTGTCACACCGTCACATAACACTGTCACACTGGCAGACAACACTGTCACATAACACTGTCACACTGTCTCATAACACTGTCACACCGTCACATAACACTGTCACACCGTCACACAACACTGTCACACTGGCAGACAACACTGTCACACTGTCACACAACATTGTCACACCGTCACATAACACTGACACACCATCACATAACACTGTCACACTGGCAGACAACACTATCACACTGGCAGACAACACTGTCACACCATCACACAACACTGTCACACTGTCACATAACACTGTCACACCATCACACACCACTGTTACACCGTCACAGAACACTGTCAAATAATACTGTCACATTATCATATAACGCAGTCACACTGTTGCATGACACTTATGCTGACACATAACAATGTTACACAGTCATATTGTAACATAACACTGTCCCTCTGTCACAGAATTACTGTCACCCTATCACACTGTCACATTGACATATCACACTTTCACATAACACTGTCACCCTATCACATAACACTCTCATACTGTCGCTGAACACTGCACATAACACTCTCACATTGTCACATAACACTGTCATACTGTCACATAATACTCTTACACTGTCACACACTATACTTAATACTGTCACAGAATATTCTCCATATCCCTGTCACACTGTCACAGAACACTGTCACACACCTTCACCTAACACTGTCACACTGTCAATAACACTGTTAATGAATGTCATATAAAACATCCAAAAGGAGGCCTGACCACTGCAGACCACTGGTCAGCATTTTCAGTTAGAAATCATGGCCTTGCAGCTGGAAATGTGACTCATTTCTGAAGATTCATTCATTTCACCGTAAACAGAAGAAAACCTTTAACAGAATTGTTTTCAAAATCCACAGGCTTCTCAGGACATTTGTGAAGGAGCATTTCAGAGGTGAGGGCAGAGTTCAGGAGTGAAGGGGTAAGAGTCCCTGATATCAGCTGTTGAGCAGGTATAGGGCAGGCACGAGTGGGGGTATGAGCCAAGGGGCTGTGAATACTTGTACTCGCTGTGAGAGAGGCAAAACCGGCTGCAGGGAATAAACATAGAAAACAAGTTCAAGAGTTTAAAGAGGGAAATTCCATTTCCCTTTTCCTGCTTAACAGGAAATTCCAAACTGAGACTAGCATCATGTTTCTGAGCTCCCCGAAACCTAACCTTCATTGACCTCTGAACCTAAGCATCATTGATGCCTAATGTGAATCTTGACCATCACTAAACTCTGACCAGAACCTGAACCCGAACATTCACTGAGCCCGCTTGCAAGTGTGTGAGAGTGTGAAAGTGAGTGGGTCACTCAGGGTTCCTGTCTCCTTGTCTTTATTCTGGTCTGGGTTTAAGAGAGTCTGACACAGTGAAAAGGTGAAGATAAATAACACCAGTGATATCCCCATCAAACACTCCCAGGACAGGTACAGCACGGGGTTAGATACAGAGTAAATCTCCCTCTACACTATCCCCATCAAACACTCCCAGGACAGGTACAGCACAGGGTTAGATATAGAGTAAAGCTCTCTCTACACTGTCCCCATCAAACACTCCCAGGACAGGTACAGCACGGGGTTAGATACAGAGTAAATCTCCCTCTACACTGTCCCCATCAAACACTCCCAGGACAGGTACAGCACAGGGTTAGATATAGAGTAAAGCTCTCTCTACACTGTCCCCATCAAACACTCCCAGGACAGGTACAGCACAGGGTTAGATATAGAGTAAAGCTCCCTCTACACTGTCCCCATCAAACACTCCCAGGACAGGTACAGCACGGGGTTGGATACAGAGTAAATCTCCCTCTACACTATCCCCATCAAACACTCCCAGGACAGGTACAGCACGGGGTTAGATACAGAGTAAATCTCCCTCTACACTGTCCCCATCAAACACTCCCAGGACAGGTACAGCACGGGGTTAGATACAGAGTAAATCTCCCTCTACACCGGGGTTAGGTACAGAGGATCTACACTGGTTCAGTAATCTATTTAAGCCCTATCCCTCAATTAGGAAACCCCTGCTCCAACTGTCTGGCATTTTTCAACCCCCCACTTCAACTCTCTGAGGCTCAGAATCAGTTTGTCTCCAATCTCCTGGTAATGGTAGTGAGTTAGTTAAATTGATGAATGAAGTGCTGTTTTCATTCTGTTGACCTGGACGGTTTGGTGATTTGTTTCTTAGACTCTGACACCATCTCTCCCTAATCCTTTGCACAACGTCACGATGTTCAGGTGGCTGCTCGCACTGTGATCACCGCCCAGTCTCTGCACCTTGTGCGTCTGAGTGAAGCTCATGGGCGCTGACCAAAGTTGAAATTATATCCGTAATTCTGGTTCCTCTGCATTGTCTAAGGAGTGCTCGGTGCTAATCATTGAGGTTGAAGGTCCTTGGGAAACATCGAAAGGGGATACGGCAGGTGATCGAGCTGCCAGGGGTGAGAGTGATGGGGAGAAGCTGGGAGACATGGCTGCCGATGTTATTGAGGCATCGCTGGTGATGGGGGACCGGGGCATTCCTGTCACATGGCTGTGGGTGCGACCCACTGCCAGTCGAGGAGGGACAGACATGGCGTTGGGATGGGCCACAGAGGTGATGAGTGGAGGGGGATCAATCCGAGGTTTGGGGTCCACTTTGGGTTTTGATTGGAAGTGTTTGCGAGGTGCACTCTCATCCTTGAGTCGAGCAATCTCAGTGAAGACGCTGGCCAATGGCTGGAACTGTGGGCACCAGTTAAGCAGGTAGTCCCAGTTGTAGCTGCCTCTCAGTTCCTCATCGCTGGCAACAATGGCTGTCAGGGATCCTTGGGCTGATGGGCACCCATCTTCAGCAAAGACATAGTCTTTGGCTTGACAAACTCCCAGTCCCACTCCTGTTCGCATATAGCCACCTCCATCATCTCGGTACAGCTGCTGTTGTCCGACTGGCATCAGGAGACCACTGCTTTTCTTATGTTTAAACCACTCCATCCCGGGCTCAGTGGAAACGTCCGACATCTGATCAGCATCTTGCTGGATGCCAGAATCTGGGCCACGCGTAGACACATGTTCCTGCATGGAGGAAGTAATACTGCTCACACGTGGATACTCATTTATCATCCGAATTTCATTGTCTTCCACTGCCTCTGCCTCTGCTGATCCACGGCCACTAGAGTGCGAGGGATCTATCGAGTCCCCTCTGGTGTATGGACTTCCCACCACTGTCGGCTCAGCTGAGTATCCTGGCAATGTTTGGTGGTAGATGCGGTCACTGGCTGGCAATGTAGCATCGTCTGCTCCCAATTTCTGTAAGGTGTTGTCCTGAATGTTGTTGAGTTGTGAACTGGTTTCTTCGTGATTCTTTCTCCGCCTGGCTCGTACAATCACCAGAGCTAAGCCAATGATGGCGAGAATCCCTCCAATACCCAGAGATGCTGCCAAGGCAACAATCAGCAGCAGGTTCACCTCAGGAGCTAGGCCAAAGGAGGTCTGGGTAATGTCGACACTTGCTTGGGTGATTGTGGACCTGGAAGTAGCCAATGGGCTCTTAGCTTGGATGTTCAGCGTCAGTGTCCGTATCTCCCTCTTTGACCGTTTGCTCTGGCGTCTCTGACTATCCATCTTGAGAATAATGTCACCTGTGGTTTTGTTCACCTCAAAGTACTGTGATGGTGTCAACAGCGAGTACAGAACGATCCCATCCAGACCTCCATCCTCATCTGTAGCCATTACTTGCCCAATGATCTGGCCCTTCTTTGCATTCTCTGGAACAACAAAATTGTATGTTGGGTTGACAAACACAGGGTCGTACTCATCCTCACCGGTGACGAGTACCTGGACAGTGACAGTCGCTGAGGAATTCCCAGAATCCACTGCTTTCACCACAACTTGGAAGGTGTTTATCTTCTCGAAATCAAAGGAGAGTTTTGTGCGGAGTGCTCCTGTGGATTGGTTAATGTAAAAAATCTCTTTCTCTTTTCCAAGGCTCTGCTGGGAGATGGGTTGGCTGATTATCGAGTATTGTAGCTTGCCAAATATTCCACAGTCAAAGTCAATGGCATGGACTTTAGTCACAAGTGAATGAGCTGGTAGGTTTTCTCGAATGTTAGCACTCAGCTTTTCCATTGGGAAAAAGGGGTAATTGTCATTCACATCTTTAACTTCTACCATCAATGGGACCAGGGCAAAGTTGGAATGAGGACCCTGGCTGTCGGTCACCTGGATAATGAAGGTGTGTCGATCCCGCGCCTCTCGGTCCAGGGGCTTCACCAATCTCACTATTCCTGTTGTTTCGCTGACTGCAAACTGTCCATTCTCATCGCCGGATGTGATGGTGTATCTGAGCTCCGAGTTCTGGCCAGAGTCTGGATCGTGAGCTGCCAGCCGGACTATCTCAGTTCCCACGGCAACATTTTCACTCACTGTCACCTTGTACTGTGTACGGTTAAAAATGGGGGCATTATCATTCACATCCTGGATGGTTATGATGGCTGAAACAACAGCACTGCGCTGAGGAATGCCACGGTCTGACGCTGCGATGGTTAAATTGTACTCGGAGACAGTTTCAAAATCCAAAACATCCAGGAGGACAATGGACCCCAATGTCCTGAACTGACCGTTTTCAACCTGGACGCTGGTCTCCACCTGGAAAACATTGGCGGTGTTGCCATTGATGATGGTGTAATCCAAGCCGTTATTATCTCGGGAAATATCAGAGTCCACAGCCTCCAAGGTGAGGATTGTACTCCCGGGACGGACATCCTCCAGAATGTGGGCCATGTACACTCTGTGGGTAAAGGTTGGGGAATGGTCATTGATGTCCAGGACCTGGATCTGGACAGTGGTGAGAGAGGAAAGAGGGGGAGACCCTCCATCTCGCGCCTCAATCACCAGGTCCAATGGCTCGGAGACCCCAAAATCCACTTCTCGTACAGTAAATAGGGTCCCTAAAACAGAGAAAACAAGCCATAGTATAAAGCAGCACTCGTACAGAGTTATCACCCACTCCCGCACTCCCCTGAACTTTAAACTAACTCAGCAGGGATGTGGGAACCAGGAGAGAATATTAGAGAGGAATACCAGGGCACGTGGAATACTGGGAGGGACAGATAGCATTAGTATAGAGAATAGTAAGTTAATAGGTAAAGTCAGGGTGGGGGAAAAAGTAACAGAATCTAAGTCAGGATTAGGGTTACTGTGCATGTGTGTGAATGCACGGAGTATAGTGAATAAGATCGGGGAGTTACAGGTGCAGATTGCCATGTGGAAATATGATGTTGTGGGGATAACAGAGACCTGGCTCAAGGAAGGACAGAACTGGGTGTTAAATATTCCCGGGTACAAGGTGTTCAGAAGAGATAGGAAAGGAAGGAAAGGAGGAGGAGTGGTGGTATTGGTTAAGGAGAGCATTGCAGTGCTGGAGAAAGAGGATGTCCCATAGGGTTCAAGGACAGAATCTATTTGGCTCAAACTAAGGAACAAAAAGGGGAGAATTACATTGCTCGGTGTAGTCTATAGACCATCAAATAGCGAGAAGGGTGTAGAAGAACAAATCTGCAGGGAAATTACAGAGAGATACAGGCATTATAGAGTAGTTATAATGGGGGACTTTAATATCTAGAATCTAGATATGGAAAATTGGTAGTGTAAAGGGTGGAGAGGGGCAGAAGTTCCTAGATTGTGTTTCGGAGAATTTTCTACAGCAGTATGTGTCCAATCCAACAAGAAAAGACGCGCTGTTGGACCTGGTTCCTGGTAATGAGGTGGGCCAAGTAGATCATGTGTCAGTGGGGGAACATTTAGGAGACAGTGATCATTGTATTGAATGTTTTTGGATGATGATAGAAAAAGACGATAGGCAATCCAGAGTAAAAATAATTAACTGGACAAGAGCCGACTTCAATGGGGCAAGAACGGAGCTGGGCCAGACAGACTGGAACAAATGATTGGCAGGAAAAACTGTAGCTGAACATTGGGCTACCTCCAAAAAGAATTGGTTTGGGCACAGTCGAGGTATATTCCATTGAAAGGGAAAGGTAGGGGAAACAAATCCAGAGCTCCCTTGGTGAAAAAGGAGATTGAAATTAAGCTAAAGAAGAAAAAGTGTGTCTAAGACAGTGTCAGGTCGAAAATACAACTGAGAACGAAGAGGAATCCAGAAGGTTCAGAGGGGAGGTGATAAAATATATTAGAGAAGTGAAGAGGAATTATGAGAAAAGACTGGCAGCCAACATAAAGGAAAATCCCAAAGTCTTCTATAGGCATATAAATAGTAACAGGGTGGTAAAAGGAGGAGTAGGGCTGATTAGGGACATAAAAGGGAATTTACACATGGATGAAGGGGCTATGGCTGAGGTATTAAATTAATATTTTGCATCCGTCTTTACCAAGGAGATGGACGCTACCCCGGGCATGGTGACAGATGAGGGAACACTGACACTAGAAGGGCTCAAAATCAACAAGGAGGAAGTGATAGATAAACTGTAGGATAGGTTAACAAGGCACCGGGACCAGATGAGATGTATCCAAAGATATTGGAGGAAGCGAGAGTAGAAATTGCAGGGGCACTGGCCATAATCTTTCAGTCTTCCCCAGACTCAGGGGAGGTGCCAGAGGACTGGAGAATCGCAAACATTTTGCCCTTGTTCAAAAAAGGTTGCAAGGATAAGCCCAGCAATTACAGGCCAGTCAGTTTAACTTCAGTGCTGGGCAAGATTCTAGAAACAATAATTCAGGATAGAATTAATAATCATGTAGAAAAATATGTGTTGATAAGGAAGTGCCGGAATGGATTTGTAAAGGGGAAATCATGTTTCACTAACCTGCTGGAGTTTTTGAAGAGGTAACAGGAAAGGTTGATGAGGGTAATGTTGTTGATGTGGTGTACATGGACTTTTAAAAGGCATTTGACACAGAGCCACACAACAGACTTGTGAGAAAAGTTATTGCTCATGGAATAAAAGGGACAGTAGCAACATGGATACAGAATTGGCTGAAAAATAGGAAGCAGAGAGTAATGGTTATAGGATATTTTTTGGGCTGGAGGAAGGTTTGTAGTGGAGTTCCCCAGGGGTCGGTATTGGGACCCTTGCTTTTCCTGATAGATATTAATGATCTAGATCTTGGTGTGCAGGGGACAATTTCAAAGTTTACGGATGATACAAAGCTTGGGAGTGTTGTGAACTGTGAGGATGATGTGGAACTTCAGAAGGACATAGACAAGTTGGTGGAGTGGGCAGATAGGTGGCAGATGAAGTTCAATGTGGAGAAATGTGAGGTGATGCATTTTGTTAGGAAGAACATGGACCGACAATATAAAATAAGGGATGAAATTTTGAAGGGGGTGCAGGAGCAGCAAGACCTGGGTGTATATGTGCATAGATCATTGAAGGTGGCAGGACAGGTGGACAGAACAGTTAATAAAGCATATAGTATCCTGGGCTTTATTAATAGGGGAATAGAGTACAAGAGCAGGGACATTATGCTGAATTTATATAAAACACTCATTAGACCTCAGCTGAAATGTGAGTATAGTTCTGGGAGCCACACTATAGGAAGGATGTGAACACATTGGAGAGAGGGCAGAAGAGGTTTACAAGAATGGTTCCAGGGATGGGAAACTTCAGCTATGAGGATAGGTTGGAGATGTTGGGACTGTTCTCCTTGGAGAGGAGAAGCTGAGAGGAGATTTGATAGAGATGTTCAAAATCATGAGGGGGCTGGACAGAATAGATAGGGAGAAGCTGTTCCCGCTCGTAAAAGGATCAAGAACGAGAGGGCACAGATTTAAAGTGATTTGCAAAAGAAGCAAATATGACGTTAAAAAAATCTTTTTCACACAGCGAGTGGTTCGGGTCTGGAATGCACGGCCTGGAAGTGTGGTGGAGGCAGGTTCAATCGAGGCATTCAAGAGGACATTAGATGATTATTTGAATAGAAACAATGTGCTGGGGTACAGGGAAAAGGCAGGAGAATGGCACTAGGTCATAATGCTCATTTGGAGAGTCGGTGCAGACATGGTGGGCTGAATGGCCTCCTTCTGCATTGTCACAACTCTCAGTGTCTTTGGAACTCTCTCCCTGAAAAGGCAGTAGAAGCAAAGTCTGAATATTTTTAAGGCAGAGCTAGACAGATTCTTGATAAGCAAGGGGGTGAAAGGTTATCAGGGGTGGGCAGGAATGTGGGGTTGCGCTTACATTTAGATCAGCACCGATCTTATTGAATCGGGCTGAGTGACCTACTCCTGCTCCTAATTTGTATGTTCATATGTTTCCCTGATTCCCCTCCCCATCCTTTACTTACTCACTTTCACATGCTCGCCCCCCAGCATCCGCCCACTCCCTCATTCACCCCCCCGCCCCCCTCAGCCTTTCTGCTGCCCTGTTTCTGGCCCCCAAGGTCACTCACCATTGTGAGGGTCAATAGAAAATGCCCCAGTTGATGGTGACATCAGCCTGTAGAGAATTTGTCCATTCTCTCCAGAATCTCGGTCAGTCGCTGTCACAGTAACGATGCTACAGCCGGAACTCACAAACTCTGACATTGTTACCTGACAGAGGAATAAAATGGACAGAAGCTCCAGTTCATAGCACAAGATTGTACTAAACACCACACAGTTATCACCATTTACACATGTGTCTCAGTGTCCGCTCCTGTACGGCCTGTGTGTGTCTCAGTGTCAGCTCCTGTACAGTCTGTGTATGTCTCAGTGTCAGCTCCTGTGCGGTCTGTGTGTGTCTCAGTGTCCGCTCCTGTACAGTCTGTGTGTATGTCTCAGTGTCAGCTCCTGTACGCTCCGTGTGTGTGTGTGTCTTAGTATCAGCTCCTGTACAGTCTGCATGTGTGTCTCAGTGTCAGCTCCTGTACAGTCTGTGTGTGTGTCTCAGTGTCAGCTCCTGTACAGTCCGTGTCTGTGTCTCAGTGTCAGCTCCTGTATGGTCCCTGTGTGTGTCTCAGTGTCAGCTCCTGTACAGTCCGTGTGTGTGTCTCAGTGTCAGCTCATGTACAGTCTGTGTGTGTGTCTCAGTGTCAGCTCCTGTATCGTCCGTGTGTGTGTCTCAGTGTCAGCTCCTGTACGCTCCGTGTGTGTGTCTCAGTGTCAGCTCCTGTACAGTCCGTGTGTGTGTCTCAGTGTCAGCTCCTGTACAGTCTGTGTGTGTGTCTCAGTATCAGCTCCTGTATGGTCCCTGTGTGTGTCTCAGTGTCAGCTCCTGTACAGTCTGTGTGTATGTCTCAGTGTCAGCTCCTGTAAGGTCCATGTGTGTGTCTCAGTGTCAGCTCTTGTACAGTCTGTGTGTGTGTCTCAGTGTCAGCTCCTGTATCGTCCACGTGTGTGTCTCAGTGTCAGCTCCTGTACGCTCCGTGTGTGTGTCTCAGTGTCAGCTCCTGTGCAGTCCGTGTGTGTGTCTCAGTGTCAGCTCGTGTACAGTCCGTGTGTGTGTCTCAGTGTCAGCTCCTGTACAGTCTGTGTGTGTGTCTCAGTGTCAGCTCCTGTACAGTCTGTGTGTGTGTCTCAGTGTCAGCTCCTGTACGGTCTGTGTGTGTGTCTCATTGTCAGCTCCTGTACGGTCCATGTGTGTGTGTCTCAATGTCAGCTCCTGTACGCTCTGTGTGTGTGTGTGTCTCAGTGTCAGCACCTGTACGGTCCGTGTGTGTGTCTCAGTGTCAGCTCCTGTACAGTCTGTGTGTGTGTCTCAGTGTCAGCTCCTGTATGGTCCCTGCGTGTGTCTCAGTGTCAACTCCTGTATGGTCCGTGTGTGTGTCTCAGTGTCAGCTCCTGTACGGTCTGTGTGTGTGTGTGTATCAGTTTCAGCTCCTGTACAGTCTGTGTGTGTGTGTCTCAGTGTCAGCTCCTGTACGGTCCGTGTGTGTGTCTCAGTGTCAGCTCCTGTACAGTCTGTGTGTGTGTCTCAGTGTCAGCTCCTGTACAGTCTGTGTGTGTGTCTCAGTGTCAGCTCCTGTACAGTCTGTGTATGTGTCTCAGTGTCAGCTCCTGTACAGTCTGTGTGTGTGTCTCAGTGTCAGCTCCTGTACAGTCTGTGTGTGTGTCTCAGTGTCAGCTCCTGTACAGTCTGTGTGTGTGTCTCAGTGTCAGCTCCTGTACAGTCTGTGTGTGTGTCTCAGTGTCAGCTCCTGTACAGTCTGTGTGTGTGTCTCAGTGTCAGCTCCTGTACAGTCTGTGTGTGTGTCTCAGTGTCAGCTCCTGTACAGTCTGTGTGTGTGTCTCAGTGTCAGCTCCTGTATGGTCTGTGTGTGTGTCTCAGTGTCAGCTCCTGTACGCTCCGTGTGTGTGTCTCAGTGTCAGCTCCTGTACGCTCCGTGTGTGTGTCTCAGTGTCAGCTCCTGTACAGTCTGTGTGTGTGTCTCAGTGTCAGCTCCTGTACAGTCTGTGTGTGTGTCTCAGTGTCAGCTCCTGTACAGTCTGTGTGTGTGTGTCTCAGTGCCAGCTCCTGTAGTCTGTGTGTGTGTCTCAGTGTCAGCTCCTGTATGGTCCCTGTGTGTGTGTCTCAGTGTCAGCTCCTGTAGTCTGTGTGCGTGTCTCAGTGTCAGCTCCTGTATGGTCTGTGTGTGTGTCTCAGTGTCAGCTCCTGTATGGTCCCTGTGTGTGTGTCTCAATGTCAGCTCCTGTACAGTCTGTGTGTGTGTCTCAGTGTCAGCTCCTGTACAGTCTGTGTGTGTGTCTCAGTGTCAGCTCCTGTACAGTCTGTGTGTGTGTCTCAGTGTCAGCTCCTGTACAGTCTGTGTGTGTGTCTCAGTGTCAGCTCCTGTACGCTCCGTGTGTGTGTGTCTCAGTGTCAGCTCCTGTACAGTCTGTGTGTGTGTCTCAGTGTCAGCTCCTGTACAGTCTGTGTGTGTGTCTCAGTGTCAGCTCCTGTACAGTCTGTGTGTGTGTGTCTCAGTGTCAGCTCCTGTACGCTCCGTGTGTGTGTCTCAGTGTCAGCTCCTGTACAGTCTGTGTGTGTGTCTCAGTGTCAGCTCCTGTACAGTCTGTGTGTGTGTGTCTCAGTGTCAGCTCCTGTACGCTCCGTGTGTGTGTCTCAGTGTCAGCTCCTGTACGCTCCGTGTGTGTGTCTCAGTGTCAGCTCCTGTATGGTCCGTGTGTGTGTCTCAGTGTCAGCTCCTGTACAGTCTGTGTGTGTGTTTCAGTGTCAGTTCCTGTACAGTCTGTGTGTGTGTCTCAGTGTCAGTTCCTGTACGGCCTGTGTGTGTCTCAGTGTCAGCTCCTGTACGGTCCCTGTGTGTGTCTCAGTGTCAGCTCCTGTACAGTCTGTGTGTGTGTTTCAGTGTCAGTTCCTGTACAGTCTGTGTGTGTGTCTCAGTGTCAGTTCCTGTACGGCCTGTGTGTGTCTCAGTGTCAGCTCCTGTACGGTCTGTGTGTGTGTGTGTCTCAGTGTCAGCTCCTGTATGGTCCGTGTGTGTGTCTCAGTGTCAGCTCCTGTACAGTCTGTGTGTGTGTCTCAGTGTCAGCTCCTGTACGGTCCGTGTGTGTGTGTCTCAGTGTCAGCTCCTGTATGGTCCCTGTGTGTGTGTCTCAGTGTCAGCTCCTGTACAGTCTGTGTGTGTGTGTCTCAATGTCAGCTCATGCAGTCTGTGTGTGTGTCTCAGTGTCAGCTCCTGTACGGTCCGTGTGTGTGTCTCAGTGTCAGCTCCTGTACGCTCCCTGTGTGTGTGTCTCAGTGTCAGCTCCTGTACGGTCCGTGTGTGTGTCTCAGTGTCAGCTCCTGTACGGTCCGTGTGTGTGTGTCTCAGTGTCAGCTCCTGTATGGTCCCTGTGTGTGTGTCTCAGTGTCAGCTCCTGTATGGTCCCTGTGTGTGTGTCTCAGTGTCAACTCCTGTACAGTCTGTGTGTGTGTGTCTCAGTGTCAGCTCCTGTACGCTCCCTGTGTGTGTGTCTCAGTGTCAGCTCCTGTATGGTCCGTGTGTGTGTCTCAGTGTCAGCTCCTGTACAGTCCGTGTGTGTGTCTCAGTGTCAGCTCCTGTACGCTCCCTGTGTGTGTGTCTCAGTGTCAGCTCCTGTACAGTCTGTGTGTGTGTCTCAGTGTCAGCTCCTGTACGCTCCCTGTGTGTGTGTCTCAGTGTCAGCTCCTGTACGCTCCCTGTGTGTGTGTCTCAGTGTCAGTGCCTATCTCTCACCTGATACAAATCCTGCACAAAGACTGGAGGATTGTCATTAACATCCTCAACTACAATGGTTAGATTCGCCTCAGTTCCATGTTTCGAGTCAGATGTTTGGACTGTGAGCATATACCAGCTGCGTTCTTCGAAGTCCAGTGTGTCTGACAGAGAGATGACGCCACGGTAAGGATTGATGCTGAACTTCTGACTTCCTGTCACCAACTTGTAGGACAACACAGGACCGGAATCCACATCATTTCCTGTTACCTTGGTGATCTCTGAGCCAATCAGTGCATCTGTGGCCAGGATAGAGAGAGAGGGAGATGAGTCACAAAGTCCCTGGATGGTGATTCCTGCCTCATGTCCGGGGAGTGAACATCCTGCTTGAGGTGGACAGGTAACTGGCCTGTCCAGAAGGTGCTGGATAAGGAGATAAACACACCAATCTCTCAGCCCTCAATTTCTGCTGCTTTACTCAGAGACAGCACAAGAACTTATATACAGCACTTTTAACACAATGAAATGCCCCGGGGTGGGCAGAATAAAACAAAACCTGGCACCAAACCACGAAAGGAGAAACCAGGTCAGGGGGACCAAACGCTTGGGCTAAAAGATAAGTTTTAAGAAGTGTCTTAAAGGAGGAAAATGATGTAGAGAGGCAGAGAGGTTGTGGGTAGGATTTCCAGAGAGTAAGCGAGGGATCCCAACAAGGAAACATTTTAAAACCAAGACATTGCTTAACCGGTAGCCAATCGAGTACAGGAATGATAGGGTTAAGAAATGGGCAGCGGAGTCTGGATGACCTCAAGTTTGCAGAGTGTAGAATGTGGGATACTAGCCAGGAGTGTGTTGAAATAATTGAGTTTAGAGGCAAGGAATACACGAATGAGCGTTTTAGCATCAGATGAACTGAGACAGAAGCTAAGTCATAAGATTAAATAGTATATCCAGCACAGAACCAGGCCATTCGACTCAACCAGACCATGCAGATGTTTATGTTCCACTCAAACCTCCTCCCATCATTCCTCATCTAAATCTACCATTGGAACACTCTATCCCCTTCTCCTTCAGATGTTTATCCTGTTTCCCTTTAAATGTGTTTTGTTTTAACCTCCTGACTCCCCAAAGTCTGTCCACCATCTACAAGGCACAAGTCAGGAGTGTGATGGAATACTCCCCACTTGCCTGGATGAGTGCAGCTCCCACAACACTCAAGAAGCTTGACACCATCCAGGACAAAGCAGCCCCGCTTGATCTGCAAAATACCTGCTCAATTCATCTGCCACCTCCTTATTTTCCATTATCTTTCTTTCTCACTTTCTATGGCACCAACGCTCACTTTGTTAACTTTTCTTTTTAAAAAATCTATAGAAACTTATACCGTCTGTTTTTATATTCCTGCTAGCTTTCTCTCATCCTCAGCTCTCTCTTTCTTAATTTGTTTTAGTTATTCTTTGCTGGTTCTTGAAATCTGACCAATCTTCTGACTGACCAGTGATCTTTGCAGATTTTAGTGTTTCTTTCAACTTGATACCATCCTTAAGTTCTTTATCCAGCTACGAATGATGCATCCGTCTCAGAGTCATTTTTTCTCACTGGGATAAACCTTTGCTGAGAGTTATTAAAAGTTTGTCACAGCATCTCTACTTTTAACCTAGTTTCCCAGTCCACTTTAGTTAGCTCTTTTTTCATACCCTTATAATTGCTTTTTTTCAAGTTTAAAACACTAGTCTTAGATCCACACTTCACCCCTTCAAATGGAAAGGGGCATGTGAGGAAACATGTGACAATGCCAGAATGAGACAGAGGCTGATTGAGTAGCGAACTGGGTTTACATGGTAAAGCTCTGGTAAATCCTTTTCAGCTTTTAACTGCAGATTAAGAATCAAGATCTGACATAGTACTAACCTTCAGGTTAATTTGTTAAACAGAAAACTACTTGAGGTGGCAGTTATCTGTCAATCAACTGAAAATTGTTGGTTCAAGAGGTGTTAATTACTGTAGCAAGAAGCTAAACTAGCTAGTGACTCATCAGAGGGTCTATAAAAGAGACAGGCTACCTGTTTATGATTTAAGTTGTTTTAGTTCAAAGGGGGATAAATGCAGATTGTAAATGGTGTAAGTAAGGTAACGATGGGGTAAGTTTGTTTTTACAAGTCTAAGAGCTAGCATAAAGAAACGAGTTTAATCAATTCTAGGAAGAAAGCATTTCTGAAGAGACTGCTTAAGACAATAGAGAGATCAAAGGGAAGGAACGCAATTAAGAAAATACTAAAGCCCAGGTGGGGGCAGCTGCTCAGGTCTCCCAGAAGACAGCAGGATAGCTGTCAGAACTCCCAGAAAACAGTGTGAACAAGGCCAGACTGGGAGAACCAGTTGCTGTCAGCCTCAGGGGACACCCAAAGAAAAAGGCACAGTGTAGTAAAAATTACTGGAATTCTATATATTTTCTATACAAGCTGCTGAACAGGAAAGGGGAAGGTTAGCTCTGAGGGTAATTAAGTTATGATCTGCGGAACCGTTTTTAAATACTATTTCTTGTGTGAAACCATTCATGTGTTCAAGTGTAATTGTGTTTTTCCCCCTTTATTCTTATAATAAATATTTACTTTACTATAAAATCATCATAAGTAGTCAGGGACATCATTTCCTGATTTCAGAACATCTCCTCATTACACAATTCGTAAAAACCATATTTGCAGCTATTTAAAAATTTCCCTCTGGAGACCTCAGCATTTATTATTAGCCATGCTACAACATTTTTCAAACCATACAATCAGTAAGGGGCATGTGAGGGATAGGCACCTACGTCAGAGTGAGATGGGGACTGAGTGAGCCTCAGCTACATGTGGGAATGAGGTGTGGTATACATGGGAATTATTCTAAGTGAATTAATTGAGTGCCTTATCCCAAAATCAACATCCTGGGGGTTACAATTAACCAGAAACTGAACTGGACCAGCCATATAAATACTGTGGCTACAAGAGCAGGTCAGAGGCTAGGAATCCTGCAGTGAGTAACTCACCTCCTGACTCCCCAAAGCCTGTCCACCAGCTACAAGGCACAAGTCAGGAGTGTGATGGAATACTCCCCACTTGCCTGGATGAGTGCAGTTCCCACAACACTCAAGAAGCTTGACACCATCCAGGACAAAGCAGCCTGCTTGTTTGGCACCACATCCACAAACATTCACTCCCTCCACCACCAACACACAGCAGCAGCAGTGTGTACCATCTACAAGATGCACTGCAGGAATTCACCAAGGCTCCTTAGACAGTACCTTCCAAACCCACAACCACTACCATCTAGAAGGACAAGGGCAGCAGATAGATGGGAACACCACCACCTGGAAGTTCCCCTCCAAGTCACTCACCATCCTGACTTGGAAATATATCACTGTTCCTTCACTGACACTGGGTCAAAATCCTGGAACTCCCTCCCTAACAGCACTGTGGGTATACCTACACCACATGGACTGCAGGGGTTCAAGAAGGCAGCTCACCATCACCTTCTCAAGGGCAACTAGGGATGGGCAATAAATGCTGGCTCAGCCAGCAAAGCCCACACCCTGTTAATGAATAAATGAATAAAAAATTAAATTAAATTAACTAAACGAGTAACAATGGCGGGACAGGTGTTATATTGCAGCTGTGGAATGTGGGAATTTTTGGATGCCAAGGCGATTCAGGACAAACACGTCTGTAGGAAGTGTAAGCAGCTTGAGGAATTCCGGATCAGGATTATTGATCTGGAAGCTGAAATGCAGACACTGTGCAACATAAGGGAAGGGGAGATATACCTGGGCGCTTTGTTCCAGAAGACAGTCACACCTCTTGGAAGAGGGTCATCTGTTTTGGTCAGCAGTGAGGGACAGGAGGGTGTGACTGTCAGTGAGGGACAGGAGGGTGTGACTGTCAGTGAAGGACAGGAGGATGTGACTGTCAGTGAGGGACAGGAGGATGTGACTGTCAGTGAGGGACAGGAGGATGTGACAGTCAGTGAGGGACAGGAGGATGTGACTGTCAGTGAGGGACAGGAGGATGTGACTGTCAGTGAGGGACAGGGGGATGTGACTGTCAGTGAGGGACAGGGGGATGTGACTGTCAGTGAGGGACAGGAGGGTGTGACTGTCAGTGAAGGACAGGAGGATGTGACTGTCAGTGAGGGACAGGAGGATGTGACTGTCAGTGAGGGACAGGGGGATGTGACTGTCAGTGAGGGACAGGAGGGTGTGACTGTCAGTGAGGGACAGGAGGATGTGACAGTCAGTGAGGGACAGGAGGGTGTGACTGTCAGTGAGGGACAGGAGGATGTGACAGTCAGTGAGGGACAGGAGGGTGTGACTGTCAGTGAGGGACAGGAGGATGTGACAGTCAGTGAGGGACAGGAGGGTGTGACTGTCAGTGAGGGACAGGGGGATGTGACTGTCAGTGAGGGACAGGAGGGTGTGACTGTCAGTGAGGGACAGGAGGGTGTGACTGTCAGTGAGGGACAGGAGGATGTGACAGTCAGTGAGGGACAGGAGGATGTGACAGTCAGTGAGGGACAGGAGGATGTGACAGTCAGTGAGGGACAGGAGGATGTGACTGTCAGTGAGGCAGGTAATGGGACTGAGCAGACAGTGGGGGACGAGACTCAGGCTTTGCGATTGTCAAACAGGTTTGAGGTGCTCACAACCTGTGTGGATGAAAGTGAAGTCCGCAAGGTGGATGAGCTGACTGGCTATGGCACTGTGATACAGGAGGCCGTTCAAACAGGGGGAGCACACGGGAATGTAGTGGTTGTAGGGGACAGTATAGTGAGGGAGATTGACGCTATTCTCTACAGCAAAGAGCAGGAGTCCAAATGGCTGTTTTAACTGCCCTGTGCCTGGATTATTATCTG
This sequence comes from Isurus oxyrinchus, assembly GCA_026770705.1. Classification (NCBI taxonomy): domain Eukaryota; kingdom Metazoa; phylum Chordata; class Chondrichthyes; order Lamniformes; family Lamnidae; genus Isurus; species Isurus oxyrinchus. The sequence continues at coordinate 486,002 of JANJGN010000011.1, forward strand.
AGCCACGTCCAAATTGGCATGGGGCAAATAAGATCAGAGAGATGAATGTGTGGCTCAAACACTGGCGAGGGAGAAGTGGGCTCTGGATTGTGGGGCACTGGCATCAGTACTGGGGAAAGTGGGGGCTGTATTGTTGGGATGGTTTACACTGAACTGTGCTGGAACCAGTGTCCTGACAAATCACATAACTGGGGAAGTAGAGAGGGATCTAAAGTAAACACGGTTGATGAGGGGCGGGAGTGGGGGTCAGGGATCAAGCTTAGGAAGATGTGGCAAATAAAGGGGTAGAGTCAAGATAGGAGATCATAATAGATGGGAACTGAGGGTCAGTGAATGGCAGGAAGGGGCAGAGAGTTAAAAACTAAGGGTACAACAATATTCAAGACTGGATTTTACAAAGATAACAAAAAGACAAAACTAATGGGTCTGTATCTGAATTGACAGTACACACTGAAGTAAATAAATATGATCTGAAAGCCATTACGGAGACATGGCTGCAGGATGAATAGTGAGGGGTAAATGACCTTCAAGAAGATTGGAAACTAGGTAAAGGTGGAGGGGTAGCGCTGTTAATCAAGGATGGCATTGGTGCAATAGTTAGAGATGACCTTGGTACACGAGATCAGAATACAGAATCGGTTTGGGTGGGGATGAGGAATAGAAGGGGAAAGAAGTCACTAATGGGAGTGGTCTACAAGCCCCCTAACAGTAACCGCAATGTAGAACAAAGTATACATAAGAAATATTGTGTGCTTATGATAAAGGGACAGCAATAATCATGGGTGATTTTAGTCCACATATAAACTGGAAAAATCAGATTGGCAGTAGTAGCCTGGATGAGGAGTTCTTAGAATGCTTTTGAGATAGTTTCTTAGAGCCACACATTCTGGAACCAACCAGAGAGCAGGTTATATTAGACTTGGTATTGTGTAATGTGACAGGATTAATTAATGACCTCAAATTAAAGGCACCCCTAGGTAGCAGCAACCACAATATGATTGAATTTTATATACAATTTGAAAGAGAGATGAGTGGGTCTAAGACTAGTATCTTAAACTTAATAAAAGCAACTGTGTGGGCATGAAAGCTGAGCTAGCTGAAGTGAACAGGGTTACTAGGCTAGAGGATAGAAGAACAGAGGAGCAGTGGCAAACATTAACCGGGATATTTCAGGATACTCAGATACATTCCTACTATAAAGAAAAATTCTAAGGGGAGGACCCACCATCTGTGGTTAACTAAAGAAGTTAAGGAAAGCATCAAACTTAAGGAATAAACATATAACTCAGCAAAGGTGAGTGGCAGGACAGGTGATTGGATAGATTATAAAATATGGCAGAGAATGACTAAAAGGTTAATCAGGAGAAAGAAATTAGAGTTTGAGAGGAAGCTAGCTAGAAATGTAAAACAGATAGCAAGAGTTTCTAGTGTTTAAAAAGGAAAAGAGTAAGTAAAGTGAGTGTTGGTCCACTAGAGAGTGACAGTGGGGAGTTAATAGATAGTGAGGAAATGGCAGAAGAAATGAACAAATATTTTATTTGTCTTCACTATAGAGGATATAAAAACATTCCAGTAATAACTGTAAATAGGAGATGGAAAGGAGAGAGGAACTTGGTGAAAATATAATCACTAGGGAAGTGGTACTGAGCAAACTGATGGAGCTGAGGGCTGACAAGTCTCTGGGTCCTGATGGGCTTCAATCTAGGGTCTTAAAAAAGGCGGCTAATGAAGTAGTAGATGCATTGGTATTAATTTTCCAAAATTCCTTAGATTCTGGAAAGGTTCCATCAGATTGGAAAGTAGCAAATATACCCCCTCTATTCAAAGGAGGGAGGCAGAAAACAGGAAACTATAGGCCAGTTAGCTTGACGTCTGTCATGGGGAAGTGCAGTTGGGCACTTAGAAAAACTCAAGGTAATTGGGAAGAGTCAGCATGGTTTTGTGAAAGGGAAATTATGTTTAAACATTTTACTGGAGGTTTTGGAAGGAATAACATGCACTGTGGATAAAGGGGAGCCTGTAGATGTACTGTACTTGGATTTCCAGAAGGCATTTGATAAGGATTATTGCAGAAAATAAAAGCTCATGGTGTAGGGGGTAACATTTTAATGTGGGTAGAAGATTGCCTGCTGGCAGGAAGCAGAGAACATGCATAAATGGGTCTTTTTCTGATTGGCAGGATGTGACATGGAGTCCCACAGGGGTCTATGCTGGGGCCTCAACTTTATACAATTTTATCAATGACTTAAATGAGGGGAGTGAAGGCACCATCTACAAGGCACAAGTCAGGAGTGCGATGGAATCCTCCCCACTTGCCTGGATGAGTGCAGCTCCCACAACTCAAGAAGCTTGACACCGTCCAGGACAAAGCAGCCGCTCGATTGGCACCACATCCACAAACATTTACTCTCTCTGCCACTGACACACAGTAGCAGCACTGTAGATGCACTGCAGGAATTCACCAAGGCTCCTTCGACAGCACCTTCCAAACCCACAACCACTACCATCTAGAAGGACAAGGACAGCAGGTAGATGGGAACACCACCACCTGGAAGTTCCCCTCCAAGTCACTCACCATCCTGACTTGGAAATATATCACCGTTCCTTCATTGCCACTGGGTCAAAATCCTGGAACTCCCTCCCTAACAGCACTGTGGGTGTACCTACACCACATGGACTGCAGCAGTTCAAGGAGGCAGCTCACCACCACCTTCTCAAGGGCAATTAGGGATGGGCAATAAATGCTGGCCCAACCAGTGACATCCTGTGAATGAACAAGAAAAATGATAGCTAAATTTGCAGATGAAATAAAGGTAGGTAAGGAGGTATATTATGAAGAGGACATAAGAAGGGTATAGAGTGCGTGGGCAAATATCTGGCAGATGGTGTATGGTGTAAGGACATGTGAAGTTGTTCACTTTGGGCAGGAAGAATAAAAAAGCTGAGTATTACATAAATAAAGAACGGCTGCAGAATTCTGAGGTGCAGGAGGAGCTCGGTATTCTAGTGCACTATTCACAAAAAGTTAGTATGCAGGTACAGCAAGTAATTAGGGCGGTTAATGGAACGCTGTCCTTTATTACAAGCAGAATTGAACATAAAAGTAAGGATGTTATGCTTCAGTTATACAGGGCAGTGGGGAGACTGCATCTCGAGTACTCTGTGCAGTTTCAGTCTCCTTATTTAAGGAAGGATGTAAATACATTGGAGACGGTTCAGAGGAGGTTTACTAGATTGATACCTGGAATAAGTGGGTTGCCTTATGAGGAAAGGTTGGACAGACTGGGCTGGTTTCCACTGGAGTCTAGAAGAGTGAGGGGTGATTTGATTGAAGTTTACAAGATCCTGAACGGCTTTGACAAGGTGGGTGTGGAAAGGATGTTTCCTCTTGTGGGTGAGTCCAGAACTAGGGGGCACCGGTTTAAAATTAGGGGTCGCCCTTTTAGGACAGAGATGTGGAGAATTGTTTCTCTCAGAGGGTTGTGAGACTTTGGAATTCTCTGTCTCAGAAGGTGGTGGAGGCGGGGTCACTGAATATTTTTAAGGCAGAGGTAGATAGATTCTTGGTAGACAACAGAATCAAAGGTTATCGGGGTTAGATGGGAATGTGGAAATCGAAACACAAACAGATCAGCCATGATCTTATTGAATGGCGGAGCAGACTCGAGGGGCCGAATGGCCTCCTCCTGTTCCTATTTCATATGTTCACATGCAAATGAAATTCTATTGCGTTATGATCACTGTCACCACTGCCTGCTCCCTGGTTGGCTCTAGAACATACAGTATTCACAGAATCACAGAACTTTAAGGGCACAGAAGGAGGCCATTCAGCCCATCATGTTTGCACCAGCTCTCCAAATGAGCATTATGACCTAGTGCCATTGCCCTGCCTTTTCCCCGTACCCCAGCACATTGTTTCTATTTAAATAATCATCTAATGTCCTCCTGAATGCTTCGATTGAACCTGCCTCCACCACACTTCCAGGCCGTGCATTCCAGACCCGAACCACTCGCTGTGTGAAAAAGTTTTTCTCACATCACATTTGCTTCTTTTGCAAATCAGTTTAAACCTGTGCCCTCTCGTTCTTGATCCTTTTACAAGCGGGAACAGCTTCTCCCTATCTACTCTGTCCAGCCCCCTTATAATTTTGAACATCTTGATCAAATCTCCTCTCAGCTTCTTCTCTCCAAGGAGAACAGTCCCAACCTCTCTAACCTATCCTCATAGCTGAAGTTTCTCATCCCTGGAACCATTCTTGTAAACCTCTTCTGCCCTCTCTCCAATGTGTTCACATCCTTCCTATAGTGTGGCTCCCAGAACTGTACACAATACTCCAGCTGGGATGTAACTAGTGTCTTATATAAATTCAGCATAACCTTCTGCTCTTGTACTTATGTCCCTATTAATAAAGCCCAGAATACTATCTGCTTTATTAACTGCTCTCTCCGCCCTCCAGCCACCTTCAATGATCTATATACATATACACCTAGGTTTAACACAACAAAAACAAAATCAAAAACAAATGCTTAAAAAATGCTGGAAAAACTCAGCAGGTCTGACAGCCTCTGTGCAGAGAAACAGAGTTAATGTTTCGAGTCCGTATGACTCTTCTTCAGAGCTAAAGGGAAGTAGAAATGTGATGAAATTGATACTGTTTGGGGCAGGTGAAGCTGGATAGAGGGGCAGTGATAGGTGGGGGTAAAGGGGAGATTGACAGGGATGTCATGGACACAAGGTGAAAGGGTTGTTAATAGTGATGATACTGGCTGAAGGAGGTGCTAATGGTGACGAAGCGAGGAGAGCAGAATGTGATAATGGCCGGACCGGGGGAAGCTCTCTGGACAGGGACAGATGCCCGAGTGGGGGTGGGGTGGAGGGACAGGGTGGTGGTGGGAAAAAAGATTGAAAATAGGGTAAAAACTGGAGATAAAACAATGAATAAAAATGGAAATAAGTTTAAAAATAATAATGAAAATAAGTGGAATAAATAAATAAAAATAAAAAAATAAAAATTAATATTGATAAAAGGGGATTAAAAAGGGGGTGGGGATGGAGGAGAGAGTTCATGGTCTAAAGTTGTTGAACTCAATATTCAGTCCGGAAGGCTGTAAAGTGCCTAGTCGGAAGATGAGGTGTTGTTCCTCCAGTTTGCGTTGGGCTTCACTGGAACAATGCAGCAAGCCAAGGACAGACATGTGGGCAAGAGAGCAGGGTGGAGTGTTAAAATGGCAAGCGACAGGGAGGTTTGGGTCATTCTTGCGGACAGACCGCAGGTGTTCTGCAAAGTGGTCACCCAGTCTGCGTTTGGTCTCTCCAATGTAGAGGAGACCACATTGGGAGCAACGAATGCAGTAGACTAAGTTGGGGGAAATGCAAGTGAAATGCTGCTTCACTTGAAAGGAGTGTTTGGACCCTTGGACGGTGAGGAGAGAGGAAGTGAAGGGGCAGGTGTTGCACCTTCTGTCGTTGCATGGGAAGGTGCTGTGGGAGGGGGTTGAGGTGTAGTGGGTGATGGAGGAGTGGACCAGGGTGTCCTGGAGAGAACGATCCCTACGGAATGCCGACAGGGGGGTGAAGGGAAGATGTGTTTGGAGGTGGCATCATGCTGGAGTTGGCGGAAATGGCGGAGGATGATCCTTTGAATGCGGAGGCTGGTGGGGTGATAAGTGAGGACAAGGGGGACCCTATCATGTTTCTGGGAGGGAGGAGAAGGCGTGAGGGTGGATGCGCGGGAGATGGGCTGGACATGGTTGAGGGCCCTGTCAACGACCGTGGGTGGAAAACCTCGGTTACACCCAATTCAAAATTTCACCCTTTATTTTATATTGTCTGTCCATGGACAGAAATTTCCCCCCATCGGGAGAGAAGTTGGAGAACGGGCACGTGGAGGCACACTTCTGATCAGCGCCCCCAATCGGAGGCGCGCCGCCATTTTACGTGGGATGGCCAATTAAGGCCCACCAGGAATCGCTATGCGCTCCCTGTGCGGGCGGGTGGGGAGATTCCCCGATCCGGGGGTCTGCTCTTTCACACCTACGCACACACTGATCTCCCAGACGCTAAGTGCTGCCTCAGGGAGATCGGCTCAAAACAGAGAAACAAAATTTCCCTGACACGTTCCCTCTTGGGGATTCCATCAAGTGAGTTGGGACATGTCCATCACTTTGAGTTACACTTTTGTTACATTTTTAAATCCCACATGAAACCTCATCCCGCCCGTAGATGAGGTTTGACACATTTTCTAGCTCCTGCCGGGGCTCCTGGTCTGCCCACTAACCTTAAGGTTGGACGGGCAGGTCCATTAATTATTTAATTACTTTGTCAATGGTCTGAATTGGCCATTGACAGGTCGGTGGGCACAGAGCTGATTCGGCTGAGCCCCCGCCTTCCTGAAAATTTAAATGGGGCGCGGTGACGTTGGGAGTTCCACCCATCACCCCGTGTCATTTTACACATCAGCAAGCGGACCCCACCCCCTCCCCTCACCCACCGGGAAACCCTGGCCCTTGTCCTTCCTAACAAAATGCATCAACTCACATTTCTCCACATTGAACTTCATCTGCCACCTATCTGCCCACTCCATCAACCCCTGTCTATGTCCTCTTGAAGTTCCACATCATCCTCGCAGTTCACAACACTCCCAAGCTTCAAATCATCCACAAACCTTGAAATGGTCCCCTGCATACCAAGATCTAGATTGTTAATACATATCAGGAAAAGCAAGGGTCCCAATACCGACCCCTGGGGAACTCCACTACAAACCTTCCTCCAGCCCAAAAAACATCCATTGACCATTACTCTCTGCTTCCTATTTTTCAGTCAATTTTGTATCCATGTTGCTACTGTCCCTTTTATTCCATGAGCAATAACTTTCCTCACAAGTCTGTTGTGTGGCACTGTGTTAAAGGCCTTTTGAAAGTCCATGTACACCACATCAACAGCATTACCCTCATCGACCTTTTCTGTTACCTCTTCAAAAAACTCCAGCAAGTTAGTGAAACATGAACTCCCTCTTCAGAAATCAATGCTGGCTCTTCCTTATCAATCCATATTTTTCCATGTGACTACTAATTCTATCCCAAATAACTGTTTCTAGAATCTTGCCCACCACTGAAGTTAAACTGACTGGTCTGTAATTGCTGGGCTTATCCTTACAGCCTTTTTTGAACAAGGGCAAAATGTTTGCGATTCTCCAGCCCTCAGGCACCTCCCCTGAGTCTGGGGACGACTGAAAGATTATGGCCAGTGCCCCTGCAATTTCTACTCTCGCTTCCTCCAATATCTTTGGATGCATCTCATCTGATTCTGGTGCCTTGTCAACTTTAAGCACTGACAGTCTACTCAACACTTCCCCCTTTTCAATTTTGAACCCTTCTAGTGACAGAGTTTCCATGTCTAACTCCGTGATAAAGACGGATGCAAAGTATTCATTTAATAGCTCAGCCATGGCCCCTTTGTCCATGTGTAAATTCCCTTTTAGGTCCCTAATCGGCCCTACTCCTCCTTTTACCACCCTGTTACTATTTATATGCCTATAGAAGACTTTGGGATTTTCCTTTATGTTGGCTGCCAGTCTTTTCTCAGAATCCCTCTTCACTTCTCTAATATATTTTATCACCTCCCCTCTGAACCTTCTGGATTGCTCTTGGTTCTCAATTGTATTTTCGACCTGACACTGTCTTAGACACACTTTTTCTTCCTTATCTTAATTTCAATCTCCTTTTTCATTCCGGGAGCTCTGGATTTGTTTCCCCTACCTTTCCCTTTCAGTGGAATATACCTGGACTGTGCCCGAACCAATTCTTTTTGGAGGTAGCCCAATGTTCAGCTACAGTTTTTCCTGCCAATCATTTATTCCAATCTGTCTGGCCCAGCTCCGTTCTTGCCCCATTGAAGTTGGCTCTTGTCCAGTTAATTATTTTTACTCTGGATTGCCTATCGTCCTTTTCTATCATCATCCAAAAACATTCAATACAATGATCACTGTCCCCTAAATGTTCCCCCACTGACACATGATCTACTTGGCCCACCTCATTACCAAGAACCAGGTCCGACAGTGCATCTTTTCTTGTTGGATTGGACACATACTGCTGTAGAAAATTCTCCGAAACACAATCTAGGAACTTCTGCCCCTCTCCACCCTTTACACTACCAATTTTCCATATCTAGATTCTAGATATTAAAGTCCCCCATTATAACTACTCTATAATGCTGCATCTCTCTGTAATTTTCCTGCAGATTTGTTCCTCTATGTCCTTCTCACTAGTTGGTGGTCTATAGACTACACCGAGCAATGTAATTCTCCCCTTTTTGTTCCTTAGTTTGAGCCAAATAGATTCTGTCCTTGAACCCTCTGGGACATCCTCTTTCTCCAGCACTGCAATGCTCTTCTTAACCAATACAGTCACTCCTCCTCCTTTCCTTCCTTTCCTATCTCTTCTGAACACCTTGTACCTGGGAATATTTAACACCCAGCTCTGTCCTTCCTTGAGCCAGGTCTCTGTTATCCCCACAACATCACATTTCCACATGGCAATCTGCACCTGTAACTCCCCAATCTTATTCACTATACTCCGTGCATTCACATACACGCACAGTAACCCTAATCCTGATTTAGATTCTGTTACTTTGTCCCTCACCCCGAATTCACCTATTAACTTACTATTCTCTATACCAGTGCTATTTGTCCCTCCCAGCATTCCGTGCACCTGGTATTCCTCTCTAATATTCTCTCCTGGTTCCCACACCCCTGCTGAGTTAGTTTAAAGCCCTCCCAACATCATTAGCAAAATGCCCTGCAAGGAACTCAGTCCCAGCTCAGTTCAGGTGCAACCCGTCCGGCTTGTACAGGTGCCATCTCCCCCAGAGCCAGTCCCGGTGTCCCAGGAATCTAAAGCCCTTCCTCCTGCACCATCTTTCTAGCCACACATTCATTTGCTTTCCTCCTATTTTTGTACTCACTGGCACGTGACACTGGGAGTAATCTGGAAATTACTACATTTGAGGTCCTGCTTGCTAGTTATCTGCCTAGCTCCCTAAATTCTGATTGCAGGACCACATCCCCCTCCCTATCCAAGTCATTGGTCCCAATGCAGACCTCAACCTCTGGCTGTTTACCCCCGCCTAGAAGAATGTCCTGTAGATGCTCTGTGACATCCTTGACCCTGGCGCCAGGGAGACAACATCCCATCCTGGAGTCACATCTATGGCTACAGAAATGCCTGTGTGCCCCCCTAACCAACAAATCCCCTATCACTATATCTCTCCCTTTCTTCCTCTCCTCCTGTACAGCCGAGTTATTCATGGTGCCACAAAGTTGGCTCTGACCGCACTCCTCTGAGGAACCAGCGCCCTCACCAGCTTCCAAAGCAGAAAACCAATTTGTGAGCAGGACCCAGGGGACTCCTGCTCTATCTGCTTACTTCTCCTGGACTGCCTGGTGGTCACCCATTCCCTCTGTCTCCAGTCCCTTAAGCTGTGGTGTAACCACCTCTCTGACCGTGCTAGCCATGTAGCTCTCACCCTCCCAGATGTGCCACACTGACTCCAGCCATCGCTTGAGCTCTGAAACCTGGAGCTCAAGTTTCTGCAGCTGACAGCACTTCCTGCACACGTTGTTGTCTAGGACACCGGTAGTGGGTAGTGTCCATGACTTCCCACGTATTACAGGACATGCATTCCACTTGACTGAGCTGCCCTGCCATATCTGAACTCTACTTCCCTTACGTTAACTTTATTCTACTTTGGATTATTTACATTACTTGATTAATTTTGCCTTAAATTTCCCTTATTCATGGCACTTCTCAATTAAATTCAAGTATAGAAACTTGTTTAAAAGTTACCTATGATTATTGTGGTACCTTTCTTACCTGCCCCATATATTTCTTCCTGTATACTCTGTCCTACAATGTAACTACTTTTGGGGGCCGATAAACTTCTCCCACAAGTGACCCCTTACCTTTCCTAATCCTTATCTATAACCAAACTGACTTTACATCTTGCTCTTTTGAGCTAAGGTCATCTCTCACTACTGCACTGATGACATCATTTATTAACAGAGCTACCCCACCACCTTTTCCTAGCTTCCTATCTTTTCGAAAAAGTAAATATCCTTCAATATTCATGTCCCAGCCTTGGTCACCCTGTAACCATGTCTCTGGAATGACTGTCAGGACTTACATATTTATTTCTATCTGTGCAAACAATTCATCCATTTTGTTATGAATGTTGCACACGTTCAGATACACAGCCTTTAACTTTGTCTTTTCTCTATTTCTGCAATCACTGGCCTCATCTGCTGGTGCCCTCTTAAGTTTGTACTCTCTGTCCCTTCCTGCCACACTGGTTATCATTACCCAAATCGCTACTCTGATCTAGTATCTCATTGTTACCTCTTGTTTTATTACATCTCCTCTCATACAATCCCTTCCCTCAACTATTTAGTTTAAAGCCTTCTCCACTGCCCTAGATATACGACTTGCCAGAACACTGGTCCCAGCATGACTCAGGTGAAGCCTGTCCCAACAGTACAGCTCCCACATTCCCCAGTACTGATGCCAGTGCCCCAGGAATCAAAACCCATTTCTCCCACACCAATCTTTGAGCCATGATTTGAGATTATTACCTTTGAGGTTCTGATTTTAATTTAGCCGCTAGCTGCTCAAACCCCCTCAGCAGAAGTTTTTTCCTAATCCTGTATATGTCATTGGTACCTGTGTGGACCACAACCATTGGATCCTCCCCTTCCAACTGTAAGTTCCACTCCAGCCCAGAGCAGATGTCCCGAACCCTGGCATCGGGCAGGGAACAGAGCCATCTAGAGTCTCGCTCTCGGCTGCAGAGAACATTTGAGTGGCTTCCTGTACCACGGGGTCACAGTCAGTTTGTTTATCCACCACTCCTGCTTTCGATCACACCTGCTACAAAGACCTCAAACCTATTGGACAATTGCAACGGCTGAGACTCTTCCATTTCTATCTTTTTGATTCCCTAACCATAAGACCATAAGACATAGGAGCAGAAATGAGGCCATTCGGCCCATCGAGTCTGCTCCGCCATTCAATCATGGCTGATAAGTTTCTCAACCCCATTCTCCCACCTTCTCCCCATAACCTTTGATCCCCTTACCAATCAAGAACCTACCTATCTCGGTCTTAAATACACTCAATGACCTGGCCTCCACAGCCTTCTGTGGCAATGAATTCCATAGATTCACCACTCTCTGGCTAAAGAAGTTTCTCCTCATCTCTGTTCTAAAAGGTCTTCCCTTTACTTTGAGGCTGTGCCCTCGGGTCCTAGTCTCTCCTACTAATGGAAACATCTTCCCCACGTCCACTCTATCCAGGCCTTTCAGTATTCTGTAAGTTTCAATCAGATCCCCCCTCATCCTTCTAAACTCCATTGAATATAGACCCAGAGTCCTGAAACGTTCCTCATATGTTAAGCCTTTCATTCCTGGGATCATTCTCGTGAACCTCCTCTGGACCCTCTCCAGGGCCAGCACATCCTTCCTGAGATACAGGGCCCAAAATTACTCACAATATTCTAAATGTGGTCTGACCAGAGCCTTATAAAGCCTCAGCAGCACATCCCTGCTTTTATATTCTAGTCCTCTCGAAATAAATGCCAACATTGCATTTGCCTTCCTAACTACCGACTCAACCTGCAAGTTAACCTTAAGAGAATCCTGGACTAGGACTCCCAAGTCTCTCTGCACTCCAGATTTCTGAATTCTCTCCCCATTTAGAAAATAGTCTATGCCTTTAGTCTTCCTACCAAAGTGCATGACCTCACACTTCCCCACGTTGTATTCCATCTGCCACTTCTTTGCCCATTCTCCTAACCTGTCCAAATCCTTCTGCAGGCTCCTCGCCTCCTCAATACTACCTGTCCCTCCACCTATCTTTGTATCATCGCAGTTACACCCTCCTAATCCTGACCAAATCAGAAAACCCTATTCTAAAGGATGTGACTGTCACCTGGAACAAACTGTCCAGGTAACTTCCCCCCTCCTTGATGTGTCTCAGTGTTTGCAGCTCAGCCTCCACTGTTGATTCTCAGTCAAAGCTCCTTAAACTACTGGCACTCACTGCAGATGTGTTCACCTGGATCACTCCAGTGTCCAGGATACCCAACATTCTGCAGTCACAACACATCATCTTTATTATGTGTTAATTCATTTACCTTAAGTAATTTGTAATTAATAAACCCTACTATTCCCAAACAGCTAACTACTGTTCATAAACCTTACTAATTCTAATAAAATCTTACAATTCCTAATAAATTACTCCGGGTTTTGAAAAATAAATGAACAAAATATTCACCAACCAATCACATACTTGCTTCCTCCTTCCTCACTGCACCAAAAGTCTTCACTCACCAAATTTCCAAGTTTATACTCTATGACTAACCACACTCAGTGATGAGCTGCTGTCTTAGTGCTTGCTTACTTAAGAGCTCTAGAGAAATTATATCAGCAATGCTCCTCCACACCCAGTGCCATAATATCACAACCAGAACTGCACACATTACTCTAAAATTTTGTCTAACCAAGGTCCAATACAGTTTCAACATAACTTCCTTATTTTTCAATTCTATCTCCTTAGAAATAAAGCCCAATGCTTGGTTTGTTTTTTTTAATGGCCTTGTGTACCTGTGGTGCAACTTTTAGTGATCGATATATTTGTACACCTAGGTTCCTTTATTGCTCTGCCCTACTTAGATTCACATTTACCTGTGTTGAATTTCACTTGCTAATTATCTGCAAGGTTATTAATATCCTCCTGTAATTTGTCACAGTCACCCTCAGTATTGACTATTCCTGCAAATTTGGGTATTATGTTTTTTGGGATTTTGAGAGTGCAGTTGTAATTGAATTGGGGGTATTTTTATTCCAGGGCTGGATACAGGAGGAGGTAAAGGGTGGGGCATGGAAGGTGGATGTGGTTAATGAGTGATACAAGGAAGTGAATGGTGAAGGTCTTATCTTTAATTCATACGATGGGACTATCAGACCACGTGAGACGGTAAGGTCAAGGGGAGATCATCAATCTGGGTTGGGGAGTTCACATGGAGGGAGAAGTTTGGGGAGGATGAAAGGGCAGTGAACTGAGAGGACAGAGTACATGATGAATTGAGATGATATTGAGATGAGTTGAGATGGAGATTGATATCACTGAGGGTGAGAAGTCACTCGGTGCAGAGGCTGAGAGAGGAAAGCAGTGAAGAAACTTCAGTGAGGACATTTTTATCAAAGGGCTGAATGGCCTACTCCTGCTCAAAAGTCCTTTGTCCCTATTGGAAGACAGGTAGAACAATGAAAGTGAGATCAGAGGGTAAACAAATGAGATGCTCAAAAGAACCAACATCATGAACAGATTTAAGCTAAAAGCAAAAAACTGCAGATGCTGGAAATCCAAAACAAAACCAAAAACAGAAATACCTGGAAAAACTCAGCAGGTCTGACGGCATCTGCGGAGAAGAACACAGTTAATGTTTCGAGTCCGTATGACTCTTCATCAGACATACAGACTTGAAACGTTAACTATGTTCCTCTCCGCAGATGCTGCCAGACCTGCTGAGCTTTTCCAGGTATTGTTGTTTTTGTCATGAACAGATTTACCTGTTCAATATCTCATTATCAATCTCTCAATATCTTATTGCTGTTTACAATATCTTACAGTTTGTAAATAGGATGCATGTTTTCAACATTAAAACTACCCCTTCTAAAGTACTTCATTGGCTTTAAAAGATATTGTGACACAACAAGAACCATTATAGAGATGCAAATGTTCCTTCACTCTCAATCTCTCACTGCAAGTGTTTGTGTCTGTGTGAGTGTATGTTTGCGTGTGTGTATGTGCATGTGTGTGCATGTGAGTGTGTGTGTGTATGTGCATGTGAGTGAGTGCATGTTTGCGTGTGTATATTTGCAAGTGTGTGCGTGAGTGCGTGTGTGTGTGTGTGTGTGTGCATGTGTGTGTATGCACGTGTACGTGTGAGCGTGTGAATGTGTGTGAATGCCTGCATATGTGTGTGTGTGCATGAACGTGTGTATGTGCATATGTGTGTGTGCATGCATCTGCGTATGTGTGTGTGTGAACATGTATGAGAGAGTGTGTGTGTGTATGTGCATGTGTGTATGTGATTGTGTGTGCGTGTGTGTGTGTGTGTGTGTGAGTGTGTATGTGGGAGGGTGTGTGGGTGTGCACGCGTATGTGTGTGAATGTGTGTATGTGTGTGTGTGTGAGAGAATGTATGTGCATGACTGTGTGTGTGAATGTCTGCGTACGTGCCTGTGTATGAGAATGTGTCTGTATGTGCGTGTGAATGTGTGTGTGCGTGAGTGTGTGTGAAACATTGTGTGTGTATGCATGTGTACACACACGTGTGTGTGAATGTGGGTATGTGCGTTTGTGTGTGTGTGATCCAAAGGGGGGGGAGGGTGGGGTGGGCTTATAACGCAGGTGTATTACAGTGAGGTTACATAAGAAACATAAGAAATAGGAGCAGAAGTAGGCCATTCGGCCCATTGAGCCTGCTCCACCATTCAATAAGATCATGGCTGATCTTGTGTTTCAGTGTCCACATTCCCAATTAACCCCGATACCTTTGATTCCTGTGCCTAACAAGAATCTATCTACCTCTGCCTTAAAAATATTCAATGACCCCGCCTCCACCACCTTCTGAGGTGTGTTGTTTGTATGTGTGTTTGTGTGTGTGAGTGTGTGTCTGTGTGTTTGCTTGATTGTGTGTGTATGTGTGTGTGTTTGTGTGTGTTTGTGTGATTGTGTCTGTGTGTGTGTGATTGTATGTGTGTTTGTGTGTGTGTTTGTGTTTTTTGTGTGATTGTGTGTGTGATTGTGTGTGTGTGTGTTTGTGTGTGATTGTGTGTGTGTTGTGTGCGTGTGTGTTTGTGTGATTGTGTGTGTGTGTGTTTGTGTGTGTGAGTGTGTGTTTGTGTGTGTGTGTGTGTTGTGTGCATGTGTGTTTGTGTGATTGTGTGTGTGTGTGTGTTTGTGTGTTTGTGTGTGATTGTGTGTGTGTTGTGTGCGTGTGTGTTTGTGTGATTGTGTGTGTGTGTGTGTTTGTGTGTGTGTGTGTGATTGTGTGTGTGTGTGTGTTTGTGTGTGATTGTGTGTGTGTGTGTGTTGTGTGCGTGTGTGTTTGTGTGATTGTGTGTTTGTGTGTTTGTGTGTGTGAGTGTGTGTTTGTGTGTGTGTGTGTTGTGTGCATGTGTGTTTGTGTGATTGTGTGTGTGTGTGTGTGTTTGTGTGTGTGTGTGTTTGTGTGTGTGTTAGTGTGATTGTGTGTGTGAGTGTTTGTGTGATTGTGTGTGTTTGTTTGTGTGTGTATGTGTGTGATTGTGTGTGTGTTTGTGTTTGTAATTGTGTGTGTTAGTGTGATTGTGTGTGTGTGTATTTGTGTGTGTGTGTGTGTGATTGTGTGTTTGTGTTTGTAATTGTGTGTGTTTGTGTGTGTGATTGTGTGTGTGTTTGTGTGCATGTGTGTGTGTTTGTGTGTGTTTGTGTGATTGTGTTTGTGTGTGTGTGTTTGTGTGTGTTTGTGTTTGTATGATTGTGTGTGTGTTTGTGTGTGTGTTTGTGTGATTGTGTTTGTGTGTGTATGTGTGTGTGTTTGTGTGTGTGTTAATGTGATTGTGTGTGTGCGTTTGTGTGTGTTTGTGTGATTGTGTGTGTTTGTGTGATTGTGTGTGTGTTTGTGTGTGTGTGTTTGTGTGATTGTGTCTGTGTGTGTATGCGTGTGTGTTTGTGTGTGTGTGTGTTTGTGTGTGTTTGTGTGATTGTGTTTGTGTGTGTGTTTGTCTGTGTTTGTGTTTGTATGATTGTGTGTGTGTGTTTGTGTGTGTGTTTGTGTGATTGTGTTTGTGTGTGTATGTGTGTGTGTTTGTGTGTGTGTTAGTGTGATTGTTTGTGTGAGTATGTGTGTGTGAGATTGTGTGTTTGTGTAATTGTGTGTTTGTGTTTGTGTGATTGTGTGTGTGTGTTTATGTGTTTGTGCATGTGAGTGTGTGTTTGTGCGTGTGATTGTGTGTGTGTGTGTTTGTGTGATTGTGAGTGTGTTTGTCTGTTTGTGTGTGTGAGCATGAGTTTGCATGTCAGTGTGTGAATGTGAGGTTGTGTGTGTGAGAGATTTGTGGGTTAGTGTACCTCTCTGCATGTTTTTCTGAGAGTGTGGCTGTGTCCGAGTGTGTACATGTGAGAGTTTGTGTGTGTATAAGTGTATGTATGCAAGTGACATGTCACTGATGCTGTGGTCACTCACTCTCTGGTACCCGCACCACACGGGGAAATGGGATGGTCGGGCTATTGTCATTCAGGTCCAGGACGATGACAGTCAGTGTGGAAGTGCCCACAAGCCTTGGAGTCCCTCTGTCTGTTGCTGTCAAACGCAACCTGAAATCACAAGGGAAGAAATCAGTTCAAAAAGCAGCCAAGTTTAAATAATCACAATACCCAGCAATGTCAGGTTTGGTCAGTGTCCAGAATCAAAAAATATAACAATGAGGTCAGCATGGATTTCAAAAGGGAAAATCTTGCTTGGCCAACCTTATTGAATTTTAGAGGGGCCAAGAGTAGTTAATGGTGATGTAGTAGATGTAATCTATCTGGATTTTCAAAATCATTGATAAGGTGCTTCATAATAGGCTAATGAATAAGGCCAGAGAATGTGGAGTTTGGACACGTGGCAGAATGGATTTCTGGCTGGCTTCAAGACAGAGAGCAGACAGTGGGAGTAAAGGGTCGTTATTCAGAGTTACAGGAAGTGGGAAATGGTGTTCCCCAAGAGTCAGTGTTGGGATCACTGCTGTTTATAATTTACATTAACAATTTAGATTTTGAAATGAAAAACACAATTTCTAAATTTGCAGATGACACCAAACTGGCCGAATAGTTAAACTGAGGAGGATTGTAACAAATTACAGGAGGAAATAATAAACTTGCAGAATTGGTAAATAGTTGGCAAATAATGTTCAACTCAGATAAATGTGAGCTAGTGCATTTTAATAGGAAGAATAAGGAGGTCACTTATCACCATACAAACATACAAATTAGGAGTAGATCATTCAGCCCCTGCAGCCTGCCACCCCATTCAGTAAGATCATGATGATCTGATTGTGGCCCCAATTCCACATTCTTGCCTACCCCTGAGAGCCTTTGACTCCTTTGTTAATCAAGAATTTATCTAACTCTGCCTTTAAAATATTCAATGACCCTACCTCCACTGCTCTCTGGGGAAGAGAGTTCCAAAGGCTCGAGGTCCTCAGAAATAATTTTTTCCTCATCTCCATCTTAAAATGGGACACCCCTTATTTTCAAACTGTGTCCTCTAGTTCTAGTCTCTCCCACAAGAGGAAACATCCTTTCAACATCTACCCTGTCAAGCCCCCTCAGGATATGTTTCAGTAAGATTACCTCTCATTCTTCTGAACTCCAATGGATACAGGCCCAGCCTGTCCAATCTTTCCTCATAAGAAAAACCCTTCAACCCAGTAATCAGCCGAATTGCTTCTAAAGCAGAGATAAAAACAAAGAGAACTGCGGATGCTGGAAATCCAAAACAAAAACAGAATTACCTGGAAAAACTCAGCAGGTCTGGCAGCATCGGCGGAGAAGAAAAGAGTTGACGTTTCGAGTCTTCATGACCCTTCTGTCAGTTCTGTCGAAGGGTCATGAAGACTCGAAACGTCAACTCTTTTCTTCTCCGCCGATGCTGCCAGACCTGCTGAGTTTTTCCAGGTAATTCTGTTTTTGTTTTGCTTCTAAAGCAATTATGTCCTATCTTAAATTAGGAGACCAAAACAGTACACAGTATTCTAGATGTGTTCACACTAACGCCCTGTACAACTGAAGCAACTGTCCCCTACTTTTATATTCAATTCTCCTCTCAATAAACACCAACATTCCATTTCCCTTCCTAGTCACTTGCTGCACCTGCGTACCAACTTTTTGTGATTCATGTACCAGGACACCCAGATCCTTCTGTACCACCGAGTGCTGTAATCTCTCTCTCTCCTTTAAATTATTTGCTGCTTTTCTGTTCTTCCTGTCAAAGTAGACAAGTTCACATTTTCCACAATATACTCCACCTGCCAAATTTTTGCCCACCCACTTTAACCTGTCTCTATCCCTTTATCCCAGAATTTTGCCCTTGATGTGTGGGCAGCCGTCAAAATGGGCCAAGCTGCCATTTTGAGTGGGCGGCCAATGAAGGCCCACCCAGCAGACTGCCTGACGGGAAGCACTATGCACTTCCTGTGTGGGGGTGGGGGGAAGGTATTCCCCAGCTATCAGAGTGCGCACTGCTCCCTGAAACTCAGTGCTGTCTCAGGGAGATCAGTGAAAGCTTTATAAACATCAAAAATAGAAAAATAAAAAATTATTAACATGTCCCCCTCATGTGACAATATCACACAAGATGGGACATGTTAATAAATATCACAGAAACTTTATTAAACTTCCTGTGGATGAGGTTTGATGTATTATCAGAAGCTGCTGGGGCTCCTGGTCTGCCCATCAGCCTTAAGGTTGGACGGGCAGGTCTTTAATTGGGTTAACTACCCTGTCAATGGCCTTAATTGGCCATTGGCAGGCCGGCGGGTGGACAGCTGATTTCGTTGTCCACCCGCATTCCTGAATATTTAAAGGGACCGGGATGACATCGGGGGTTCCTCCTGACATCATCCCGCATCATTTCCCCCTCGGCGAGCAGGCCCCGCCCCCAACTTGCTGATGGAAAAATTCTGGTCTCTATCTCCTCTTGACAACTTACTTTCTTATCCATCTTTGTGCCATCAGGAAATTTAGCTACCATAGATTTGGTCCTTTCATCCCAGTCATTGATATGAATTGTAAATAGTTGAGGCTTCAGCACTGATCCCTGTGTCACTCCACTAGTTACAGTTTGCCAAACCCAAATATTACCCATTTATTTCTACTCCATTTCCTGTAAGTTAATCAATCTTCTATCCATGTTAATGTGAGGTAACCTTCGGTGTAGAACAATCGGTGGCAAATGCCTTCTAGTAATCAATACACCACATCTACAGGTTCTCCTTTATGCATGTTGCTTGTTATTTCCTCAAAGAATTCTAATAAATTAGTCATGCACAATTTCCCTTTCACCAAATGATGTTGACCGCATGATTTCACTGAGATTTCCCAAATGCCCTGCTTTAACATCTTTTAGTAGCTGGAAGGTGTGGGTCAGGGTGGGGTAGTCTCGGGGTACAAATACAGCAATCACTGAAAGTTTCTCCACAGGTTAACAAGGCCAGAAAATAACAAACCAAGCATTAGGCTTTATCTCTAGAGGGATAGAATTGAAAGTAGGGAAGTTATGCTGAACCTGTATTGAACCTTGGTCAGACCCACACTTGGAGAACTGTGTGTAGCCCTGGTCACCGTATTATAAAAAGAATATCAAGACATGGAGAGGGTGCAGAGAAGATTTACAAGGATGAAACCCAAAATGTGTGGGTGTAAATATGGGGAAAGGATTGACAGGCTGGGTCTCCTCTCTTGAAAAACAAAGGCTGAGGGGTGACTTAATAGAGGCCTTTAAAATGATGAAAGGTTTTGATCGAGTGGACACAGAGAGAATGTTTCCTCTTGTGGGGAAGACAGAACGAGATGCCGTCAGTATAAGATGGTCACCCAAAAAATCCAACAGGGAATCCAGAAGAAACTTCCTTTCCCAGAGAGAATGGTGAGAACGTGGAACTCACTACCACAGGGAATAGTTATAAGGAATAGTATTGATGCATTTTAAGGGGAAGCTAGACAAACAGTTGAGGGAGGAGGGAATAGAGGGTTACGATGGTAGATTTAAATGAGAAAAGATGGGGCAAGGCTTCAGTGGAGCATAAACACCAGCATGGGTTGGTTAGGCCTGTTTCTGTGCCATATGTTTGATGTAATCCTATGTAAAGGAGGTGGTACAGCGAAGGATCACTTGATTGGTCCCTGGAATGAGGGGGTTGTCCTAATGATGAGGGGCTGAGTAAATTGGATTTATATTCTCTGGAGTTTTGGAGAATGAGAGGTGATCTCATTGAAACCTACAAAATTCTGAAAGGGTTTGATAGGGTGGATACAGAGATTGTTTCTACTGGTCGGGAATCTAAAACCCAGGGGCACAGTCTCAGGATGAGGGGCCAACCATGTAGGACTGAGATGAGGAGAAATGACTTTACTCAGGGCTGTGAAACTTTGGAATTTGCTACCCCAGACATTTGTGGATTCTCCACCGTTGAATATATTTAAGGCTGGGATAGATGGATTTTTGGTCTCTTGGGGAATTAAGGGTATGGGGAGTGGGCGAGATAATGGAGTTGAAGCCCCAGATCAGCCATGATCATATTGAATGATCCTGCAGAGCAGATTCGATGGGCTGAATGGCCTAGACTTGCTCCTAATTCATATGATCTTATGTTCTATTTCTTATGAACATATGAATTAGGAGCAGGAGTAGGCCACTTGGCCCCTCGAACCTGTTCAATCGTTCAATAAGATCATGGCTGATCTGAATGTAACCTCAACCCCACATTTCTGCCTACTCCCAATAACCTTTTATCCCTTTGTTAATCAAGAATCTATCTAACTCTTCCATAAAAATATTCAAAGACTGCTTCCACCATCATTTGAGGAAGAGAGTTCCAAAGACTCACAACCCTCTGAGGGAAAAATTTTCTCATCTCTGTCTTAAATGAGTGACCCTT
Organism: Isurus oxyrinchus; assembly: GCA_026770705.1. Lineage (NCBI taxonomy): Eukaryota > Metazoa > Chordata > Chondrichthyes > Lamniformes > Lamnidae > Isurus > Isurus oxyrinchus. The sequence continues at coordinate 506,743 of JANJGN010000011.1, forward strand.
ATTTTTAAACAGTGACCCCTAGTTCTAGATTCTCCCACAAGAGGAAACATCTTCTCCACATCCCCCCTGTCAAGACCCCTCAGGATCTTATATGTTTCAATCAAGTCACCTCTTACTCTTCTAAACTCTAGTGGATACAAGCCTAACCTGTCCAGCCTTTCCCCATAAGATAACTCACCCATTCCTGGTATTAGTCTGGCAAATCTTCTCTGAACTGCTTCCAATGCATTTACATCCTTCCTTAAATAAGGTGACCAATATTGTACACAATATTCCAGATGTGGTCTCACCAGTGCCCTGTACAACTGAAGCATTACCTCCCTATTTTTGTATTCAATTCCCCTCACAATAAATGATAACATTCTATTAGCTTTCTCAATTACCTGCTGTACCTGCACACTGGCCTTTTGTAATTCATGCGCTAGGACACCCAGATCCCTCTGAATCTTAGAGCTCATCAATCTCTCACCATTTAGATAATGAGCTTTATTATTCTTCCTGCCAAAATGGTCAATTTCACAGTTTTTCACATTATGCTCCATTTGCCAGATCTTTCCCCACTCACTTAACCTGTCTATATCCTTTATAGTTTCCTTATGTCCTCCTCACCACTTACTTTTCTATCTTTGTGTCATCAGCAAATTTAGCAACCATTCCTTCGGTCCCTTCATCCAAGTCATTTATATAAATTGTAATAAGTTGAGGCCCCAGCACTGATCCCTGGGGCACACCACTCGCCACATCCTGCCAACCAGAAAAATACCCATATATGCCAACTGTCTGCTTCCTGTTAGGCAGCCAATCTTCTACCCATGTCAACATGTTACCCCCGACACCATGAGCTTTTATTTTCTGCAAACACCTTTGATGTGGCTCCTAATCAAGTACCTTCTGGAAATCTAAGTACAGCACATCCACTGGTTCCCCTTATCCACAGCACATGCCACTCCTTCAAAGAACTCCAATAAATTGGAAAAATAATTTCCACTTCACAAAGCCATGTAGACTCTGCTTAATTACTTTGAATTTTTCCAAGTGCTCTGCGATAATGTCTTTAATAATAGCTTCCAACATATTCCCTATGACAGGTGTTAAGCTAACTGGCCTGTAGTTACTTGCTTTTTGTCTCCCTCCCTTTTTGAATAAAGCAGTAACATTCGCTATTTCCCAATCTAATGGAAGATTCCCCAAATCTAGGGAATTTTGGAAAATTAAAACCAACACATAACTATTGCACTAGCCACGTCTTTTATTGACTGTGGTAAGTGCTCGGACTAATCAACATTTGGTTTGGTCTGTATCGGTGTGGTCAGCGCCCAATGTGATCAGTACTGGTGTGGTCAGTACCCAGACTGGTAAGTTTCTGGTGCAGTCAGTACCCAGTGTGGTCAGCACCCAGTGCGGTCAGTACCCAGGGAAGTCAGTACCCAGTGAGGTCAGTACCCAGTGCAGTCAGTACCCGGTGTGGTCAGTATCCAGTGCGGTCAGTACACAGTGTGGTCAGTACCTGTTGCGGTCAGTACCTGTTGTGGTCAGTACTCAGTGAAGTCAGTACCCAGTGAGGTCAGTACACAGTGCAGTCAGTACCCAGTGTGGTCAGTAACCGGCGTGGTCAGTACCCAGTGAGGTCAGTACCCAGTGCAGTCAGTACCCAGTGAGGTCAGTACACAGTGTGGTCAGTACCCAGTGTGGTCAGTACCTGTTGCGGTCAGTACCTGTTGCGGTCAGTACCCAGTGTAGTCAGTACCCAGTAAGGTCAGTACCCAGTGAGGTCAGTACCTAGTGTGGTCAGTACCTGTTGCGGTCAGTACCCAGTGAGGTCAGTACCCAGTGAGGTCAGTACCCAGTGTGGTCAGTACCCATGAAGTCAGTACCCGGTGCGGTCAGTACCCAGTGAGGTCAGTACACAGTGAAGTCAGTACCCGGTGCAGTCAGTACCCGGTGCGGTCAGTACCCAGTGAAGTCAGTACCCAATGAGGTCAGTACCCAGTGTAGTCAGTACCCGATGTGGTCAGTACCCAGTGCGGTCAGTACCCAGTGAGGTCAGTACCCAGTGCAGTCAGTACCCAGTGAGGTCAGTACCCAGTGAAGTCAGTACCCAGTGTGGTCAGTACCTGTTGCGGTCAGTACCCAGTGAGGTCAGTACCCAGTGTAGTCAGTACCCAGTGAGGTCAGTACCCAGTGAGGTCAGTACCCAGTGTAGTCAGTACCCAGTGAGGGCAGTACCCAGTGTAGTCCGTACCCGGTGCGGTCAGTACCCAGTGAAGTCAGTACCCAGTGTGGTCAGTACCCGTTGCGGTCAGTACCTGTTGCCGTCAGTACCCAGTGTAGTCAGTACCTAGTGAGGTCAGTACCCAGTGAGGTCAGTACACAGTGTGGTCAGTACCCAGTGTGGTCAGTACCCGGTGAAGTCAGTACCCAGTGTGGTCAGTACCTGTTGCGGTCAGTACCCAGTGTAGTCAGTACCCAGTGAGGTCAGTACCCAGTGAGGTCAGTACCCAGTGTAGTCAGTACCCAGTGAAGTCAGTACCCAGTGAGGTCAGTACCCAGTGTAGTCAGTACCCAGTGAAGTCAGTACCCAGTGTGGTCAGTACCTGTTGCGGTCAGTACCTGTTGCCGTCAGTACCCAGTGTAGTCAGTACCCAGTGAGGTCAGTACCCAATGAGGTCAGTACCCAGTGAAGTCAGTACCCGGTGCAGTCAGTACCCGGTGCGGTCAGTACCCAGTGAAGTCAGTACCCAGTGAGGTCAGTACCCAGTGTAGTCAGTACCCGGTGTGGTCAGTACCCAGTGCGGTCAGTACCTGTTGCGGTCAGTACCCAGTGAAGTCAGTACCGAGTGAGGTCAGTATCCAGTGTAGTCAGTACCCAGTGAAGTCAGTACCTGTTGCGGTACCCAGTGAGGTCAGTACCCACTGTAGTCAGTACCCAGTGAGGTCAGTACCAAGTGAAGTCAGTACCCAGTGTGGTCAGTACCTGTTGCGGTCAGTACCCAGTGAGGTCAGTACCCAGTGTAGTCAGTACCCAGTGAGGTCAGTACCCAGTGAGGTCAGTACCCAGTGTAGTCAGTACCCAGTGAGGTCAGTACCCAGTGTAGTCCGTACCCGGTGCGGTCAGTACCCAGTGAAGTCAGTACCCAGTGTGGTCAGTACCCGTTGCGGTCAGTACCTGTTGCCGTCAGTACCCAGTGTAGTCAGTACCCAGTGAAGTCAGTACCCAGAGAGGTCAGTACCTGTTGCGGTCAGTACCCAGTGTAGTCAGTACCCAGTGAGGTCAGTACCCAGTGAGGTCAGTACCCAGTGTAGTCAGTACCCAGTGAGGTCAGTACCCAGTGAGGTCAGTACCCAGTGTAGTCAGTACCCAGTGAAGTCAGTACCCAGTGTGGTCAGTACCTGTTGCGGTCAGTACCTGTTGCCGTCAGTACCCAGTGTAGTCAGTACCCAGTGAGGTCAGTACCCGGTGCAGTCAGTACCCAGTGCGGTCAGTACCCAGTGTGGGCAGTACCCAGTGAAGTCAGTACCCGGTGCGGTCAGTACCCAGTGAGTTCAGTACCCAGTGAAGTCAGTACCCGGTTTAGTCAGTACCAGGTGCGGTCAGTACCCAGTGAAGTCAGTACCCAGTGAGGTCAGTACCCGGTGTAGTCAGTACCCGGTGAGGTCAGTACCCAGTGTAGTCAGTACCCGGTGTGGTCAGTACCCAGTGCGGGCAGTACCTGTTGCGGTCAGTACCCAGTGAAGTCAGTACCCAGTGAGGTCAGTACCCAGTGTAGTCAGTGCCCAGTGAAGTCAGTACCTGTTGCGGTCATTACCCAGTGAGGTCAGTACCCAGTGTAGTCAGTTCCCAGTGAGGTCAGTACCCAGTGTGGTCAGTACCTGTTGCGGTCAGTACCCAGTGAGGTCAGTACCCAGTGTAGTCAGTACCCAGTGAGGTCAGTACCCAGTGAGGTAAGTAACCAGTGAGGTCAGTACCCAGTGTAGTCAGTACCCAGTGAGGTCAGTACCCAGTGTAGTCAGTACCCAGTGAGGTCAGTACCCAGTGAGGTCAGTACCCAGTGTAGTCAGTACCCAGTGAAGTCAGTACCCAGTGTGGTCAGTACCTGTTGCGGTCAGTACCCAGTGTAGTCAGTACCCAGTGAGGTCAGTACCCAGTGAGGTCAGTACCCAGTGTAGTCAGTACCCAGTGAAGTCAGTACCCAGTGTGGTCAGTACCTGTTGCGGTCAGTACCTGTTGCGGTCAGTACCCAGTGTAGTCAGTACCCAGTGATTTCAGTACCCAGTGAGGTCAGTACCCAGTGTAGTCAGTACCCAGTGAAGTCAGTACCTGTTGCAGTCAGTACCCAGTGAGGTCAGTACCCAGTGTAGTCAGTACCCAGTGAGGTCAGTACCCAGTGAAGTCAGTACCCAGTGTGGTCAGTACCTGTTGCGGTCAGTACCCAGTGAGGTCAGTACCCAGTGTAGTCAGTACCCAGTGAGGTCAGTACCCAGTGAGGTCAGTACCCAGTGTAGTCAGTACCCAGTGAGGTCAGTACCCAGTGTAGTCCGTACCCGGTGCGGTCAGTACCCAGTGTGGTCAGTACCCGTTGCGGTCAGTACCTGTTGCAGTCAGTACCCAGTGTGGTCAGTACCTGTTGCGGTCAGTACCCAGTGTAGTCAGTACCCAGTGAGGTCAGTACCCAGTGAGGTCAGTACCCAGTGTAGTCAGTACCCAGTGAAGTCAGTACCCAGTGTGGTCAGTACCTGTTGCGGTCAGTACCTGTTGCGGTCAGTACCTGTTGCCGTCAGTACCCAGTGTAGTCAGTACCCAGTGAGGTCAGTACCCAGTGAGGTCAGTACCCAGTGTAATCAGTACACGGTGCGGTCAGTACTCGGTGCGGTCAGTACTCGGTGCGGTCAGTACTTACTGAGTCTGTGGCCAGATCTCACGGTCCATGATGGCAGCTGTGCTGATATCTCCTGTCAAGGGGTTGATTCGGAAGAGGTCACTCTGGGGAGAAGCTGCGATGGAGTACGTCACTTGGCCATTTTGTCCTTGGTCCAAATCATTTGCTAAAACCTGAGGGACACAAAACGACAGACACACAATCAGACAGAAACAGACACAGAGAAACAAAGAAAGAGGAACAGGCACAGAGGGAGAAATGGACACAGAAGCAAAACAAGGCAGGCATCCACAGGCACACAGGGCAGAAAGAAATGTCATGAGATATACTCAGCACAAATAGAATCAAAGAATTCAACAGAGATTGGTAGTGAGGAGAGACTGAGAAGCATTCTGAGAGAAGTCAGTGCAGTCACCGCAACTCAGAGGGGGATTAAGGAGGACCCACTGTCAAAGAACGGAACAGCCCCAAACATTACACTGCTGTAGTGGTTCCATCCCTCCCTCCTCCTCAAACTAAAAAGAGAGAGAGAGAGGGAGGGAGAGGCAGAGGCAGTACCTTCAGGAGTGCACCAGGCCAGCGAGGGACACTCTTCTGAAAGTGAACTTTAAAAAAAGCTGCTGATTGGTGAGTAAATCCTGGTGAGTTTTTTTTTTAATCTATTAAAGTAATTCATTGCTTATTACTGAGGTAGGAGCTAAAAAAAACAAAGTATAGAAATTAGTCAAGAAACAAGGTTTCTAGTGAACATAAATAAGGCCCCGAGCTAGTTTACTTCTTTTAAGGGAGTAACTAGCTTAATTGAATGGGACATCATGGCAGGAGAACTCAGACCCGTGATATGCTCCTCCTGCAGGATGTGGGAAATGAGGGACGCTTCCAGTGTCCCTGGTGACCATGTGTGTGGAAGGTGTGTCCAAATGCAGCTTCTAGCTAACCGGATTTCGGAGCTGGAGCTGTGGGTGGACTCATTGTGGAGCATCCGCGATGCTGAGCAAGGCGTGGATAGCACGTGTAGCGAGGTGGTCACACCGCAGATGAAGATTACACAGGCAGAAAGGGAATGGGTGACCATCAGGGACAGTAAAAGACTCAGGAAGGTAGTGCAGGAGTCCCCTGTGGTCATCCCCCCTCTCTAACAGATATACCGCTTTGGATACTGTTGGGGGGGGATGGCCTCTCAGGAGAAAGTGTCCTTGCGGGGGCTTTTGCTGGTTCTGTTGGGGGGTATTTAAGCCAGTGTGGCAGGGGGATGGGATCCCAGGAGTCGGATCAGGTAGGTCAGATTCCGATCAGAAAAATGGAGGTAGAACATTAGCTAGGGACGTTGTGGTAGACATGGAGTTACAGGAGAAGCAAAGTTTACAAAGTGTCCAGCGAGGGACATTGATGGGGTGAAACTGTTTATACTTCAATGCAAGGAGTATTACAAACAAGGTAGATGAGTTAAGGACACAGGTAGACACATGACAGCAGGATGTCATTGCTGTAACGGAGACCTGGCTAAAGGAGGGACAAAACTGGCAGCTTAATATCCCTGGTTATAGAGTCTTCAGACATGATAGAGTAGGAGGTAAAAAAGGAGGGGTGGTAGCACTAATGGTTAAAGAATCAATGCCAGTTGTGAGAAGAGATGATATACTAAATGGGTCAACAAACGAGGCTTTATGGATTGAGTTTAGAAATAAAAAAGGGGCAGTCACACTACTGCAACTATACTACATACCTCCAAATAGTGAAAGGGAGATAGAAGAACAAATATGTGGGCAAATTTCTGCTTGTAAGAACAAGAGGGTAATAATAGTAGGAGACTTCAACCATTCTAATATCAACTGGGATTGAAACAATATAAGGGGCACTGAGGGAGAAAAATTCATGCAGTGTGTCCAGGAAAATCTTTTCAACCAATTAGTGACAAACCCAACAAGTGGAGATGCAATTCTAGACTTGGTGTTGGGGAACGAAGAAGGGCAAGTGGGTGAAGTGACAGTTGGCGACCATATCGGGGACAGTGATCACAATTCAGTTAGATTTAGCATTACCGTGGAAAAGGAGAGAGATAAGGCAGGAGTAAAAGTCTTGAACTGGGGGGAAGACAAATTTTGCAGAAATGAGAAGGGACTTGGCTGAGGTGGACTGGACAGCACTGCTGGAGGATAAAACAGTGGGAAACCCGTGGGCAGCACTAAAAAGCGAGATCCTAATTGTACAAAGTAGACATGTCCCCTACAAAAATAAGAGTGGTACTGCCAAATCTAGACCTCCCTGGCTGTCCAGAGGAATACAGGGGAAGATCAAACAGAAAAAGAAAGCGTACAATAAGCACAAAGAACTAAGCACTGCAGAGAGTCTAGACAAATAGAGGAAGTGCAGGGACCAAGTAAAAAAGGAAATAAGGAAATCAAAGAGAGAGCATGGAAAAAGATTAGCAAGTAAAGTTAAAGATAACCCAAAGGTGTTTTACCAATACATTAATGCTAAATGGTTAGTTAAGGAAAAAGTGGGGCCTATCAGAGATGAAGATGGAAACTTGTGTGTAGATGCAGAGGCTGTGGGAAGGGTTGTGAATGAATATTTTGTCTCCGTGTTTACAAAGGAAAGGGAGGATGTAGATATAGTAGTCCAGGAGGAACACTGCGAGATATTGGACGGGATAGTCATAAAGAGAGGAAGTACTCGAAGGGTTGAAATCCTTGAAAGTTGATAAGTCACCAGGGCCAGATGGATTGTTTCCGAGGCTGCTGAAGGAAGTCAGGGAGGAGATAGCAGATGCTCTGAGGATGATTTTCCAATCTTCACTAGATACAGGGGAGGTACCGGAGGATTGGAGAAATGCAAACGTAGTTCCATTGTTTAAAAAGGGATCAAAGGAAATGCCAAACAATTATAGGCCAGTTAGTCTTACATCAGTGGTGAGCACATTAGTAGAATCAATCCTGAGAGATAGCATTAACTGTCATGTGGAAAGGCATGGACTAGTCAGGGATGGTCAGCATGGATTTGTTAAAGGAAGGTCTTGCCTCACAAATTTGATTGAATTCTTTGAGGAAGTGACAAGAAGGGTTGATGAAGGTAGTGCAGTGGATGTTGTGTACATGGATTTCAGCAAGGCATTTGACAAGGTCCCACATGGCAGATTGGTCAGGAAAGTAAAAGCCCATGGGATTCTGGGTAATGTGGCAAACTGGATAAAAGGTTTGTTCTGTAACAGGAAACAAAGGGTAATGGTCGATTGATGCCCTTGCGAATGGAAAGTTGTTTCAAGTGGTGTTCCACAGGGCTCGGTGTTGGGACCCTTGCTGTTTGTGTTATATATTAATGATTTGGATGTGAATGTGGGGGGCACGATTGGGAAATTTGCAGATGACACAAAGATTGGCCGAGTAGTGGATAGTGTAGAGGATAGCCATAATCTCCAAAACAATATAGATGGGCTGGTGGAGTGGGCGGTAAAGTGGCAGATGGATTTTAACATAGAGAAGTGTGAGGTCATATATTTAGGAAGGTCAAACAGTTACAGGGATTACACAATAAATGAGAATATACTAAGAGGGATAAATGAAATGAGAGATCTTGGCGTACAAGTACACAGGTCCCTGAAGGCAGCAGTTCATGTGGACAAGGTTGTAGAGAAGGCATATGGAATGCTCTCCTTCATTGGCAGAGGTATAGAATATAAAAATAAGGATATAATGTTGGAATTGTATAAAACACTGGTGAGGCCACAAATGGATATTGTGTGCAGTTCTGGTCACCACATTACAGGAACGATGTAATAGCTCTGGAGAGAGTGCAGAGGAGGTTTACAAGAATGTTGCCAGGGTTAGAAAAGTGTAGCTACGAGGAGAGATTGAATAGGTTGGGGTTATTTTCCTTAGAACAAAGAGGGCTGAGAGGTGACTTGACTGAGGTGACAGAATTATGAGGGGAACAGATAGAGTGGACAGGATCAAATTGTTTCCCTTGATGGAGAATTCTAGAACCAGGGGACATAGATTCAAGATAAGTGGCAGAAGGTGTAGGGGGGACATGAGGAAGAACTTTTTTATGCAGAGGGTAGTGAGTGTCTGGAATTTGCTGCCCAAGTTGGTGATAGAGGCAGAAACTCTAAACTCTTTTAAAAAGTACCTGGATCTGCACCTTAAGTGCTGTAAGCTGCTGGGCTATGGTCCGGGTGCAGGAAGGTGGGATTAGAAAGGGCACCTGGGTGTCCTCTGGCTGGCATGGACAAGATGGGCCGAATGGCCTCCTTCTGTGCTGTAACTTTTCTATGGTTCTACTGGGGTTATTTTCCTCAGAGCAGAGAAGGCTGAGGTGGGTGGGGGGCGGGGGGCGGGGAGGTGGGGGCCTGATTGAGGTAAACAAAATTATGAGAGGCATAGATTGGGTAGATAGGAAGAAACTTTTCCCCTAAGCGGAGTTGTCAATAACTAGGAGGCATAGATTTAGGGTAAGAGGCAGGAGGTTTAGAGTGGATTTGAGGAGGGATTTTTTCACCCAGAGGGTGGTTGGAATCTGGAACTCACTGCCTGAGGGGGTGGTAGAGGCAGGAACTCTCACAACATTTAAGAAGTATTTAGATGAGCACTTGAAACACCTCAGCTCATAGGGCTACAGGCCGAGTGCTGGATTAGAATAGATAGGGGTTTGATGGCCAGCACAGACATGATGGGTCGAAGGGCCTCTTTCTGTGCTGTAAAACTCTGTGATTCCACAAGGTCAGAAGTGGGGATGTTCACTGATGATTGTGAAATGTTCAGCACCATTCGCAACTCCTCAGATACTGAAGCAGTCCATGTCCAAATGCAGCAAGACCTGGACAATATCCAGGCTTGGGCTGATAAGTGGCAAGTAACATTCACACCACACAAGTGTCAGGCAATGACCATCTCCAACAAGAGAGAATCTAACCATCGCCCCTTGACGTTCAATGGCATTACCATCACTGAATCCCCCACTATCAACATCCTGGGGGTTACCATTGACCTGAAACTGAACTGGACTAGCCATATAAATACTGTGGCTACAAGAGCAGGTCAGAGGCTAGGAATCCTGTTGCAAGTAACTCACCTCCTGACAGCCGAAAGCCTCTCCACCATCTACAAGGCACAAGTCAGGAGTGTGATGGAATACCCTCCACTTGCCTGGATGAGTGCAGCTCCCACAACACTCAAGAAGCTTGACACCATCCAGGACAAAGCAGCCGCTTGATTGGCACCACATCCACAAACATTCACTCCCTCCACCACCAACAGTAGCAGCAGTGTGTGTACCATCTACAAGATGCACTGCAGGAAATCACCAAGGCTCCTTAGACAGCACCTTCTAAACCCACGACCTGTACCATCTAGAAGGACAAGGGCAGCAGATAGATGGGAACACCACCACCTGGAAGTTCCCCTCCAAGATCCTGACTTGGAAATATATCGCCGTTCCTTCACTGTCGCTGGGCCAAAATCCTGAAACCCCCTCCCTAACAGCACTGTGGGTGTACCTACACCACATGGACTGCAGCAGTTCAAGAAGGCAGCTCATCACCACCTTCTCAAGGGCAACTAGGGATGGGCAATAAATGTCTGCCATGTGGGACCTTGTCAAAAGCCTTGCTAAAATCTATCTAGACTATATCAACTGCACCAACCTCATCAATCCTCCTTGTTCCCACCTCAAAAAATTCAAATTAGTCAGGACCATAGTCTTACCTTAACAAACCAATGCTGAAAATCCCTGGTCAATCTGTGTCTTTCTAAGTGACAGTTAATCCTTTCTTTCAGAATTGATTTCAATAATTTTCCCACCACCAAGGCCAGTCTGACTGGCCTATAATTATTCAGTCTATCTCTCACTCCCTTTTTAAACAAAGGTACAATGTTAGCAGACTTCCAATCCTCTGGCACCTCACCTGTATCCAGTGAGGATTGGAAAATGATGGTCAGACCCTCCGCAATTTCCTCCCTGGCTTCTTTTAACAGCCAGGGATACATTTCATCCGGCCCTGGTGATTTATTCAATTTCAAGGATACTAATCATCTTAATACTTTCTCTCTCTCAACGTTTATCACATCCAATATTTCACACTCCTCCTCCTTAACTACAATGTTTGCATTGTCCCCCTCGTGAAGTCAGATGTAATAGTATTCATTAAGAACCATACCCACATCCTCTGCCTCCACACACAGGTTCCCTTTTTGGTCTTTTATGGGCCTTACTCTTTCCTTAGTTATCCTCTTACTCTTGATGTAATGATAAAACATCTTGGGGTTCTCCTTGATTTTAATTGCCAATATTCTTTCATGCCCTCTCTTTGCTCTCCTAATTTTCTTTTTGATTTCGCCCCTCCACGTTCTTTACTCCTCTTGGCTTTCTGTGGTATTGAGTTCTTGGTGTCTGACATAAGCTTTCCTTTTCTGCCTTAGCTCACCCTATAAGGGGCTCTAGATCTGACCATCCCAACCTTTATCTTTGCAGGATTATGTTTATTCTGAACCCCTTGAATTTCCCCTTTGGATGCCTCCCACTGCTCTGACACCAATTTACCTTCAAGTAGCTGTTTCCAGTCGACTTTTGCTGAATCACTCCTCAGCTTAGTAAAATTCCCCACTTGAAAATTTTGACATCATTTGACATCACTTACATTCAACAGTGTTCATTTGCACTCATTTGACATTAACGACACTCAAAAGCAATCGTTTAGCTAACATTTAAAAATGCAATAGTGTAACTGACATCATTGTCATCGATTGCCCCAAACTGCAGCTCTCAAACATCTGCAATTAGCAAAATCACTTCCCTTAAGCATTTGAACACCAAAAACAGAGTTTATTTTCCATAGTTCTGCATTTCAACAGCTTCAAACACCGTAAAGCTGAGCTAACTTTAGAAAAAGACACTGTTTTAACACAGCTTTTGATAAGTTACGCTAATGATTTACTTCACAATCTATGACTAGTGCAGCACAAATCCAGCCCCGCCACATGCCCCAACACCCCCACCATCTTACACACACCTCCCGGGTTGCAGCAGTTTTCTCTACCCATCCCCCAAAGGGAACAAAAAGACAGAACTGAAGGCTCTCTATCTGAATGTACGCAGCATTCATAACAAAGTAAATGAATTGATGGCCCACATTGAAGTAAATAAATATGATCCGATAGTAATTACAGAGACGTGGCTGCAGGACAACAATGATTGGGTCCTTAATATTGAAGGGTACATGACATTCAAGAAGAATAGGAAGCTGGGTAAAGGTGGAGGGGTAGCACTGTTAATCAAAGAGGGCACTGGTGCAATAGTTAGAGATGACCTTGTTTCAGCAGATCAGGATATAGAATCGGTTTGGGGGGAGATGGGGAATAGAAGGGGGAAAAAGTCCTCAGTGGGAGTGGTCTACAGCCCCCCTAACAGTAACCACAGTGTAGGACAAAGTATACAAGAGAAAATAGTGTGTGCTTGTGATAAAGGGACGGCAGTAATCATGGGTGACTTTAATCTACACATAAACTGGAAAAATCAGATTGGCAGTAGTAGCCTAGATGAGGAGTTCTTAGAATGCTTTCGAGATAGTTTCTTAGAGCAGCATGTTCTGGAACCAACCACAGAGCAGGTTATATTAGACTTGGTAACATGTAACGTGACAGGATTAATTAATGACCTCAGAGTAAAGGTACCCCTAGGTAGCAGCGACCACAATATGATTGAATTTTACATCCAATCTGAAAGGGAGAAGAGTGGGTCTAAGACTAGTATCCTAAACTTAAATAAAGGCAACTATGTGAGGATGAAAGCTGAGCTAGCTGAAGTGAACAGGGGAACTAGGTTAGAGGATAGATCAATAGAGAAGCAGAGGCAGATATTTAAGGGGCTATTTCAGATTTGGAATAAGTACATTCCTATTACAAAGAAAAATTCTAAGGGGAGGACCACCATCTGTGGTTAACTAAAGAAGTTAAGGAAAGCATCAAATGTAAGGAAAAAGCATATAACTCAGCAAAGACAAGCGGTAGGACAGGTGATTGGACAGAATATAAAGAATGGCAGAGAATGACTAAAAGGTTAATTAGGAGAAAGAAATTAGAGTAGAGGAAGAAGCTAGCTAGAAATGTAAAAACAGATAGCAAGTGTTTCTACAGGTGCTTAAAAAGAAAAGAGTAAGTAAAATGAGTGTTGGTTCTCTAGACAGTGACAGTGGGGAGTTAATAGTAGACAACAAGGAAATGGCAGAAGAAATGAACAAATATTTTGCTTCTGTGTTCACTATAGAGGATATAAAAAACATTCCAGTAACAGCTGCAAATCAGGGGGTGGAAGGGAGAGAGGAACTTGGTGAAATTACAATAACTAGGGAAACGGTACTGAGCAAATTGATGGAGCTGTGGGCTGGCAAGTCTCCGGGTCCCAGTGGACGATATCCTAGGGTCTTATAAGAGGTGGCTAATGAGGTAGTCGATGTGCTGATGTTAATGTTCCAAAATTAGCTAGATTCTGGTAAGGTTCCATCAGACTGGAAAGTAGCAAATATACCCCCTCTATTCAAGAAGGGAGGGAGGCAGAAAACAGGAAACTATAGGCCAGTTAGCTTAATGTCTGTTATGGGGAAGTTATTAGAATCAATCATTAAGGAGGTTATAGCTGGGCACTTAGAAAAACTCAAGGTAATCGGGAAGAGTCAGCATGGTTTTGTGAAAAATCATGTTTAACCAATGTATTGGTGTTTTTTGAAGGAGTAACATACACCCTGGATAAAGGGGAGCCTGTAGACATGTTGTACTTGGATTTCCAGAAGATATTTGAGAAAGTGCTGCATCAAAGATTATTACAGAAAATGAAAGCCCATGGTGTAGGGGGTAATATTAGCATGGATAGGAGATTGGCTGCTGGCAGGAAGCAGGGAGTATGCATAAATGGGTCTTTTTCTGATCGGCAGCATGTGACAAGTGGAGTCCCACAGGGGTCTGTACTGGGACCTCAACTTTTTACTGTTTACATCAATGACTTAGATGAGGGGAGTGAAGACATGGTAGCTCAATCTGCAGATGACACAAAGATAGGTAGGAAAGTATGTTGTGAAGAGGACATGAGGAGCTTGCAGATGGATATAGATAGGTTGAGTGAGTGGTCAAAGATCTGGCAAATGCAGTTTAATATGGGAAAATGTGAAGTTGTTCACTTCGGCAGGAAGAATAAAAAAGCAGAGCATTACTTAAATGGAGAAGGGCTGCAGAATTCTGAGGTGCAGAGGGATCTAGGTGTTCTAGTACATGAGTCACAAAAAGTTAATATGAAGGTACAGCAAGTGATTAAGAAGGTTCTTGTTCTTATGGTGTCCACGGACAGTTTATACATGGCCCAGCCAGAACTGGACACAGCTTTGTACCTTGTTGTTGAATTCGGCAAGATCTGCAACAGGGCAGAAATGTTGATGTCATGGCCCCTGTTTCGACCAATTCTACCACCACCACGCACAGCAAGTAGTGTATTAAGAAGGCTAATGGAATGTTATCCTTTATTACCAGAGGGATTGAACATAAACGTAAGGATGTTATGCCTCAGTTATACAGGGCAGTGGGGAGACTGCACCTCGAGTACTCTGTGCAGTTTCAGTCTCCTTATTTAAGGAAGGATGTAAATACATTGGAGGTGGTTCAGAGGAGGTTTACTAGATTGATACCTGGAATGAGTGGGTTGTCTTATGAGGAAAGGTTGGACAGACTGGGCTTGTTTCCACTGGAGTTTAGAAGAGTGAGGGGTGATTTGATTGAAGTTTACAAGATCCTGAACGGCTTTGACAAGGTGGGTGTGGAAAGGATGTTTCCTCTTGTGGGTGAGTCCAGAACTAGGGGGCACTGGTTTAAAATTAGGGGTCGCCCTTTTAGGTCAGAGATGAGGAGAATTGTTTTCTCTCCGAGGGTTGTGTGACTTTGGAATTCTCTGTCTCAGAAGGTGGTGGAGGCGGGGTCACTGAATATTTTTAAAGCAGAGGTAGATAGATTCTTGTTAGACAAGAGAATCAAAGGTTATCGGGGGTAGATGGGAATGTGGAAATTGACACACAAACAGATCAGCCATGATCTTATTGAATGATGGAGCAGGCTTGAGGGGCTGAATGGTCTACTCCTGTTCCTATTTCATATGTTTTGAAAGCAATTTTCTTCTGCACCGCCAATCACCCCCCTCCCAGCCCCTTGGCGCAATAGTTTGCTTTCCCCATCTCCCCCTCCCCTTCTTTCCTCCACCCTCTAGCTCTCTATTCCAATGTTTTACCGACCTCTCCTTACTCCCTTTCTTTCATCCCTGTCCTACCCCTCTCCCTCCACTCACTCTCTATATTTTATTCTTTCATGGGATGTGGGCCAGCATTCATTGCCCATCCCTAATTGCCCTTGAGAAGGTGGTGGTGAGCTGCCTTCTTGAGCCGCTGCAGTCCATGTGGTGTAGGTACACCCACAGTGCTGTTAGGGAGGGAGTTCCAGGATTTTGACCCAGTGACAGTGAAGGAACGGTGATATATTTCCAAGTCAGGATGGTGAGTGACTTGGAGGGGAACTTCCAGGTGGTGGTGTTCCCATCTATCTGCTGCCCTTGTCCTTCTAGATGGTAGTGGTTGTGGGTTTGGAAGGTGTTGTCTAAGGAGCCTTGGTGAATTCCTGCAATACATCTTATAGATGGTAATGCCATTGAACATCAAGGGGCGATGGTTAGATTCTCTCTTGTTGGAGATGGTCATTGCCTGGCACTTGTATGGTGAGAATGTTACTTGCCATTTGTCAACCCAAGCCTGTCCAGGTCTTGCTGCATTTGGACAGGGGCTGCTTCAGTACCTGAGGATTCTCACTAACTTGATCGAGTTTTTCGAGGAAGTGACAAAGATGATCGATGATGGAAGGGCAGTGGATGTTATATACATGGATTTCAGTAAGGCCTTTGACAAGATCCCTCATGGCAGACTGGTACAGAAGGTAAAGTCACACGGGATCAGTGGTGAGCTGGCAAAATGGATACAGAATTGGCTTGGTCATAGAAGACAGAGGGTAGCAGTTGAAGGGTGCTTTTCTGAATGGAGATTTATGACTAGTGGTGTTCCGCAGGGATCAGTGCTGGGACCTTTGCTGTTTGTAGTATACATAAATGATTTGGAGGAAAATGTAACTGGGCTAATTAGTAAGTTTGCAGACAACACTAAGGTTGGAGGAGTTGCAGATAGTGAAGAGGATTGTTAAAGGATACAACGGGATATAGATCGGTTGGAGACTTGGGTGGAGAAATGGCAGATGGAGCTTAATCCGGACAAATGTGAGGTAATGCATTTTGGAAGGTCTAATACAGGCAGAAATTATACAGTAAATGGCAAACCCTTAAGTGCATCGACAGGCAGAGGGATCTGGGTGTACAGGTCCACAGGTCACTGAAAGTGGCAACGCAGGTGGATAAGGTAGTCAGGAAGGCAAATGGCATGCTTGCCTTCATTGGCAGGGGTATTGGGTATAAAAGCTGGGAAGTCATGCTTCAGCTGTATAGAACCTTGGTTAGGCCACACTTGGAATATTGCGTGCAATTCTGATCGCCACATTACCAGAAGGATGTGGAGGCGTAGGAGAGGGTGCAGAGGAGGTTTACCAGGATGCTGCCTGGTCTGGAGGTTATTAGCTATGAGGAGAGGTTGGAGAAACTTGGATTGTTCTCACTAGAGCGACGGAGATTGAGGGGCGACTTGATAGAAGTTTACAAAATTATGAGTGGCATGGACAGAGTAGATAGTCAGAAGCTTTTTCCCAGGGTGGAAGAGTCAATTACTAGGGGACATAGATTTAAGGTGAGAGGAGAAAACTATAGAGGAGATGTGCGGGGCAAGTTTTTTACGCAGAGGGTAATGAGTGTCTGAGTAGTGAGGGTAGTGAGCTGCCAGAGGAGGTGGTGGAAACAGGTACAATAGTGGTGTTTAAGAGGCAACTTGACAAATACATGAATAGGATGGGAATAGAGGGATACAGACGCTGGAAGTACAAAATGTTTTAGTTGACGGGCAATATGATCGGCGCAGGCTTGGAGGGCCGAAGGGCCTGTTCCTGTGCTGTACTTTTCTTTGTTCTTTGAGTTGCAAATGGTGCTGAACATTGTGCAATCATCAGCGAACATCCCCACTTCTCACCTTATGATGGAAGGAAGGTCATTGATGAAGCAGCTGAAGATGGTTGGGCCGAGGACACTACCCTGAGGAACTCCTGCAGTGATGTCCTGGAGCTGAGATGACTGATCTCCAACAACCACACCTATCTTCCTTTGTGCTGGGTATGACTCCAACCAGTGGAGTGTTTTCCCCCTGATTCCCACTGACTCCAGTTTTGCTAGGGCTCCTTGATGCCACACTCGGTCAAATGTGCCTTGACGTCAAGGGCAGTCACTCTCACCTCATCTCGGGAGTTCAGCTCTTTTGTCCATGTTTGAAGCAAGGCTGTAATGAGGTCAGGAGCTGAGTGGCCCTGGTGGAACCCAAACTGGGCATCAGTGAGCAGGTTATTGCTAAGCAAGTGCCGCTTGATAGCACTGTTGATGACCCCTTCCATCATTTTACTGATGATGGAGAGTAGACTGATGGGGTGGTAATTGGTTGGGTTGGATTTGTCCTGCTTTTTGTGTACAGGACATACCTGGACAATTTTCCACATAGCTGGGTAGATGCCAGTGTTGTTGCTGTACTGGAACAGCTTGGCTAGGGGCACGGCAAGTTCTGGAGCACAAGTCTTCAGCACCATTGCCGGAATATTGTCAGGGCCCATAGCCTTTGCAGTGTCCAGTATCAGCCGTTTCTTGATATCACGTGGAGTGAATTGAATTGGCTGAAGACTGGCATCTGTGATGCTGGGGACCTCCAGAGGAGGCTGAGATGGATCATCCACTCGGCACTTCTGGCTGAAGATTGTAGTAAATGCTTCAGCCTTATCTTTTGCACTGATGTGCTGGGCTCCTCCATCATTGAGGATGGGGATATTTGTGGAGCCTCCTCCTCCAGTGAGTTGTTTAATTGTTCACCACCATTCACAACTGGATCTGACAGGACTGCAGAGCTTAGATCTGATCTGTTGGTTGTGGGATTCCTTAGCTCTGTCTATCACTTGCTGCTTATGCTGTTTGGCACGCAAGTAATCCTGTGTTATAGCTTCACCAGGTTGGCACCTCATTTTTAGGTATGCCTGGTGCTGCTCCTGACATGTCCTCCTGCACTCTTCATTGAACCAGGGTTGATCCCCTGGCTTGATGGTAATGGTAGAGTGGGGGATATGCCGGGCCATGAGGTTACAGATTGTGTTCGAGTACAATTCTGCTGCTGCTGATGGCCCACAGCACCTCATGGATGCCCAGTCTTGAGTTGCTAGATCTGTGTGAAATCTATCCCATTTAGCACAGTGGTAGTGTCACACAACACAATGGAGGGTATCCTCAATGTGAAGGCGGGACTTCATCTCCACAATGACTGTGCGGTGGTCACTCCTACCGATACTGTCATGGACAGATGCATTTGTGACAGGCAGGTTGGGGAGGATGAGGTTAAGTATGTTTTTCCATCTTGTTGGTTCCCTCACCACCTGCTGCAGACCCAGTCTAGCAGCTATGTCCTTTAGGACTCAGCCAGCTCGGTCAGTAGTGGTGCTACCGAGTCACTCTTGGTGATGCACACAGAAGTCCCCACCCAGGGTACATTCTGGATCCTCGTCACCCTCAGTGCTTCCTCCAAATGATGTTCAACATGGAGGGGCACTGATTCATCAGCTGAGGGAGGGCGGTACATGGTAATCAGCAGGAGGTTTCCTTGCCCATGTTTGACCTGATGCCATGAGACTTCATGGGGTCCGGAGTTGATGTTGAGGACTCCCAGGGCAACTCCCTCCTGACTGTATAACCACAGTGCTGTCACCTCTGCTGGGTCTGACCTGCCGGTGGGACAGGACATACCTGGGGATGGTGATGGTGGAGTCTGGGACATTATCTGTAAGATATGATTCCGTGAGGATGACTATGTCAGGCTGTTGCTTGACTAGTCTGTGAGACAGCTCTCCCAATTTTGGCACTAGACCCCAGATGTTAGTAAGCGGACTTTGCAGGGTTGACAGGGCTGAGTTTGCCGTTGTTGTTTCCGGTGTCTGGGTCAATGCCGGGTGGTCCGTCCGGTTTCATTCCTTTATTGTGACTTTGTAGCGGTTTGATACAACTGAGTGTCTGGTTTGGCCATTTCAGAGTCAATGACATTGCTGTGGGTCTGGAGTCACATGTAGGCCAGACCAGGTTAGGACAGCAGATTTCCTTCCTTAAAGGACATTAATGAACCAGATGGGTTTTTGCAACAATTGAGGATTTCCTGGTCATCATCAGATTTTTAATCCCAGATTTTTATTGAATTCAAATTGTACCATCTGCCGATGTGGGATTGGAACCCGAGTCCCCAGAGCATTACCCTGGGTCTCTGGATTACTAGCCCAGTGACAATACCAGTGTATCATCGCTGATGGGGATCTGGCAGTGCTCTCAGCATGTAGTGGGGAAAGAATATTTGGGCAAAATGAAAAAAACTGAATAAATGCAGATATTATTTAAGTCATTAACTTCTTCCATTTTTCAACGTGGTTGCTGAGCATGTTTGCTGCCTTTGAGCGTACTTGATCACTTTGAGGGTACTTGATCACTTTGAGTGTATTTGATCACTTTGAGTGTACTTGATCACTTTGAGTGTATTTGATCACTTTGAGTGTACTCGATCACTTTGAGCGTACTTGATCACTTTGAGTGTACTTGATCACTTTGAGTGTATTTGATCACTTTGAGTGCACTTGATCACTTTGAGCGTACTTGATCACTTTGAGCGTACTCGATACATTTCTGCGCCTTTTGCTATTGTTCGCATTTGAAATCAAAGATGGTAAAACACCTGCTGAGTGAATGAAAACCTCATTTCAAATTGGAACATTTGGTGTCAAATGATCACGGATCATTTCTCAGCATTTGCAAACACAAAAAGATGTCACAATTTTTGGGAAGGGAAGTGTCCAAACCCCAATTCAAAACTCTAACTTCTGTCCTTTCTGTCATTTCCCATAATTATGTTAAAACTAAATGAATTGTGATCATATCTATCATCTATAATAGAAGTTTAAAGTGTAAGTAACAGAACAAGATCCAATTTACATTTTGAAGAAGAGACGTGACTGAGAAACACCAATCACTGAACAAATTTCTCTCTGAGAAAGAGGGACTGAGAGACGCCAGTCAGTGTACAGATATCTCCCTGAGAGAGAGAGCGGACTGAGAGACACCAGTCAGCGTACAGATATCTGACTGAGAGTGAGGGGACTGAGAGACACCAGTCAGTGTACAGATATCTCCCTGAGAGAGAGAGCGGACTGAGAGACACCAGTCAGTGTACAGATATCTCCCAGAGAGAGAGAGAGGGACTGAGAGACACCAGTCAGTGTACAGATATCTCCCTGAGAGAGAGAGACTGAGAGACACCAGTCAGTGTACAGATATCTCCCTGAGAGAGAGTGAGGACTGAGAGACACCAGTCAGTGTACAGATATCTCCCTGCGAGAGAGTGAGGACTGAGAGACACCAGTCAGTGTACAGATATCTCCCTGAGAGAGAGAGGGGACTGAGAGACACCAGTCAGTGTACAGATATCTCCCTGAGAGAGAGGGGACTGAGAGACACCAGTCAGTGTACAGATATCTCCCTGAGAGAGAGGGGACTGAGAGACACCAGTCAGTGTACAGATATCTCCCTGAGAGAGAGGGACTGAGAGACACCAGTCAGTGTACAGATATCTCCCTGAGAGAGAGAGCAGACTGAGAGACACCAGTCAGTGTACAGATATCTCCCTGAGAGAGAGGGGACTGAGAGACACCAGTCAGTGTACAGATATCTCCCTGAGAGAGAGAGAGGGACTGAGAGATACCAGTCAGTGTACAGATATATCCCTGAGAGAGAGGGACTGAGAGAC
This sequence comes from Isurus oxyrinchus, assembly GCA_026770705.1. Lineage (NCBI taxonomy): Eukaryota > Metazoa > Chordata > Chondrichthyes > Lamniformes > Lamnidae > Isurus > Isurus oxyrinchus. The sequence goes on from JANJGN010000011.1 coordinate 527,605, forward strand.
ACCAGTCAGTGTACAGATATCTCCCTGAGAGAGAGGGACTGAGAGACACCAGTCAGTGTACAGATATCTCTCTGAGAGAGAGAGGGGACTGAGAGGGACAAGTCAGCGTACTGATATCTCCCTGAGAGAGAGAGACGGAGAGAGACAAGTCAGTGTACATATCTCCCTGAGAGCGAGAGGGACTGAGAGACACCAGTCAGTGTACAGATATCTCCATGAGAGAGAGAGAGGGACTGAGAGACACCAGTCAGTGGACAGATATCTCCCTGAGAGAGGGACTGAGAGACACCAGTCGGTGTACAGATATCTCCCTGAGAGAGAGAGATGGAGAGAGACAAGTCAGTGTACAGATATCTCCCTGAGAGAGAGAGGAACTGAGAGACACCAGTCAGTGTACAGATATCACCCAGAGAGAGAGGGACTGAGAGACACCAGTCAGTGTACAGATATCTCCCTGAGGGAGAAGGACTGAGAGGCACCAGTCAGTGTACAGATATCTCCCTGAGAGAGAGGGACTGAGAGACACCAGTCACTGTACATATATCTCCCTGAGAGAGAGAGGGACTGAGAGACACCAGTCAGTGTACAGATATCTCCCTGAGGGAGAAGGACTGAGAGGCACCAGTCAGTGTACAGATATCTCCCTGAGAGAGAGGGACTGAGAGACACCAGTCACTGTACATATATCTCCCTGAGAGAGAGAGGGACTGAGAGACACCAGTCAGTGTACAGATATCTCCCTGAGAGAGAGAGGGACTGAGAGACACCAGTCAGTGTACAGATATCTCCCTGAGAGAGAGAGGGACTGAGAGACACCAGTCAGTGTACAGATATCACCCTGAGAGAGAGGGGACTGAGAGACACCAGGCAGTGTACAGATATCTCCCTGAGAGAGAGAGGGGACTGAGAGACAGCAGTCAGTGTACAGATATCTCCCTGAGAGAGAGAGACAGAGAGAGACAAGTCAGTGTACAGATATCTCCCTGAGGGAGAAGGACTGAGAGACACCAGTCAGTGCACAGATATCTCCCTGAGAGAGAAGGGACTGAGAGACACCAGTCAGTGTACAGATATCTCCCTGAGAGAGAGAGGGGACTGAGAGACAACAGTCAGTATACAGATATCTCCCTGAGAGAAAGAGGGACTAAGAGACAACAGTCAGTGTACAGATATCTCCCTGAGAGAGAGGGACTGAGAGACACCAGTCAGTGTTCAGATATCTCCCTGAGAGAGAGAGGGACTGAGAGACACCAGTCAGTATACAGATATCTCTCTGAGGGAAAGGGACTGAGGGAGACCAGTCAGTGTTCAGATATCTCCCTGAGATAGAGGGGACTGAGAGACACCAGTCAGTGTACAGATATCTCCCTGACAGAGAGAGGGACAGAGAGGTACCTGTCGGTGTACAGATATCTCCCTGAGAGAGAGTGGACTGAGAGACACCAGTCAGTATACAGATATCTCCCTGAGAGAGAGAGAGGGGACTGAGAGACACCAGTCAGTGTACAGATATCTCCCAGAGGGAGAAGGACTGAGAGGCACCAGTCAGTGTACAGATATCTCCCTGAGAGAGAGAGTGGGGACTGAGAGACAACAGTCAGTGTACAGATATCTCCCTGAGAGAGAGAGGGACTGAGAGACACCAGTCAGTATACAGATATCTCCCTGAGAGAGAGAGGGGACTAAGAGACACCAGTCAGTGTTCAGATATCTCCCTGAGAGAGAGAGTGACTGAGAGACACCAGTCAGTGTACAGATATCTCCGTGAGAGAGAGGGGACTGAGAGACACCAGTCAGTGTTCAGATATCTCCCTGACAGAGAGAGGGACTGAGAGACAGCAGTCAGTGTACAGATATCTCCCTGAGAGAGAGAGTGACTGAGAGACACCAGTCAGTGTACAGATATCTCCCTGAGAGAGAGGGGACTGAGAGACACCAGTCAGTGTTCAGATATCTCCCTGACAGAGAGAGGGACAGAGAGGTACCTGTCGGGGTACAGATATCTCCCTGAGAGAGAGTGGACTGAGAGACACCAGTCAGTATACAGATATCTCCCTGAGAGAGAGAGGGACTGAGAGACAACAGTCAGTGTACAGATATCTCCCTGAGAGAGAGGGGGACTGAGAGACACCAGTCAGTGTACAGATATCTCGCTGAGAGAGAGGGGACTGACAGACACCAGTCGGTGTACAGATATGTCCCTGAGAGAGAGAGGGGACTGAGAGACACCAGTCAGTGTATATATATCTCCCTGAGAGAGAGAGGGACTGAGAGACAACAGTCAGTATACAGATATCTCTCTGAGGTAAAGGGACTGAGCGAGACCAGTCAGTGTTCAGATATCTCCCTGAGAGAGAGAGGGACTGAGAGACACCAGTCAGTGTACAGATATCTCACTGAGAGAGAGGGGACTGAGAGACACCAGTCAGTGTACAGATATCTCCCTGAGAGAGAGGGACTGAGAGACACCGGTCAGTGTACAGATATCTCCCTGAGAGAGAGAGGGACTGAGAGACACCAGTCAGTGTTCAGATATCTCTCTGAGGGAAATGGACTGAGGGAGACCAGTCAGTGTTCAGATATCTCCCTGAGAGAGAGAGAGGGACTGAGAGACACCAGTCAGTGTACAGATATCTCCCTGAGAGAGAGACGGAGTGAGAGACACCAGTCAGTGTACAGATATCTCCCTGACAGAGAGAGAGGGGACTGAGAGACAACAGGCAGTGTACAGATATCTCCCTGAGAGAGAGAGGGACTGAGAGACACCAGTCAGTATACAGATATCTCTCCGAGGGAAAGGGACTGAGGGAGACCAGTCAGTGTTCAGATATCTCCCTGAGAGAGAGAGAGGGACTGAGAGACACCAGTCAGTGTACAGGTATCTCCCTGAGAGAGAGACGGAGTGAGAGACACCAGTCAGTGTACAGATATCTCCCTGAGAGAGAGGGGACTGAGAGACACCAGTCAGTGTACAGATATCTCCCTGAGAAAGAGGGGACTGAGAGACACCAGTCAGTGTACAGATATCTCCCTGAGAGAGAGGGACTGAGAGACACCAGTCAGTGTACAGATATCTCCCTGAGAGAGAGGGACTGAGAGACACCAGTCAGTGTACAGATATCTCCCTGAGAGAGAGGGACTGAGAGACACCAGTCAGTGTACAGATATCTCCCTGAGAGACAGAAAGGGAGTGAGAGACACCAGTCAGTGTACAGATATCTCCCTGAGGGAGAAGGACTGAGAGGCACCGGTCAGTGTACAGATATCTCCCTGAGAGAGAGAGGGGGGACTGAGAGACAACTGTCAGTGTACAGATATCTCCCTAAGAGAGAGAGGGACTGAGAGACACCAGTCAGTATACAGATATCTCTCTGAGGTAAAGGGTCTGAGGGAGACCAGTCAGTGTTCAGATATCTCCCTGAGAGAGAGAGGGACTGAGAGGCACCAGTCAGTGTACAGATATCTCCCTGAGAGAAAGGGGACTGAGAGACACCAGTCAGTGTATAGATATCTCCCTGAGAGAGAGAGACAGAGAGAGACAAGTCAGTGTACAGATATCTCCCTGAGAGAGAGAGGGGACTAAGAGACACCAGTCAGTGTTCAGATATCTCCCTGACAGAGAGAGGGACTGAGAGACACCAGTCGGTGTACAGATATCTCCCTGAGAGAGAGAGTGGACTGAGAGACACCAGTCAGTGTATATCTATCTCCCTGAGCGAGAGAGGGTCTGAGAGACAACAGTCAGTATACAGATATCTCTCTGAGGTAAAGGGACTGAGCGAGACCAGTCAGCGTTCAGATATCTCCCTGAGAGAGAGAGGGACTGAGAGACACCAGTCAGTGTTCAGATATCTCCCTGAGAGAGAGAGAAGGGACTGAGAGACAACAGTCAGTGTACAGATATCTCCCTGAGCGAGAGAGGGGACTGAGAAACACCAGTCCGTGTATAGATATCTCACTGAGAGAGAGGGACTGAGAGACACCAGTCAGTGTACAGATATCTCCCTGAGAGAGAGAGACAGAGAGACACCAGTCAGTATACAGATATCTCTCTGAGGGAAAGGGACTGAGGGAGACCAGTCAGTGTTCAGCTATCTCCCTGAGAGAGAGAGAGGGACTGAGAGACACCAGTCAGTGGACAGATATCTCCCTGAGAGAGAGGGGACTGAGAGACACCAGTCAGTGTACAGATATCTCCCTGAGAGAGGGACTGAGAGACACCAGTCAGTGTACAGATATCTCCCTGAGAGAGCGAAAGGGAGTGAGAGACAACAGTCAGTGTACAGATATCTCCCTGAGAGAGAGAGGGACTGAGAGACACCAGTCAGTGTACAGATATCTCCCTGAGGGAGAAGGACTGAGGGGCACCGGTCAGTGTACAGATATCTCCCTGAGAGAGAGAGAGGGGACTGAGAGACAACAGTCAGTGTACAGATACCTCCCTGAGAGAGAGAGGGACTGAGAGACACCAGTCAGTGTACAGATATCTCCCTGAGGGAGAAGGACTGAGGGGCACCGGTCAGTGTACAGATATCTCCCTGAGAGAGAGAGAGGGGACTGAGAGACAACAGTCAGTGTACAGATACCTCCCTGAGAGAGAGAGGGACTGAGAGACACCAGTCAGTATACAGATATCTCTCCGAGGGAAAGGGACTGAGGGAGACCAGTCAGTGTTCAGCTATCTCCCTGAGAGAGAGAGAGGGACTGAGAGACAGCAGTCAGTGTACAGATATCTCCCTGAGAGAGAGGGGACTGAGAGACACCAGTCAGTGTACAGATATCTCCCTGAGGGAGAAGGACTGAGAGGCACCGGTCAGTGTACAGATATCTCCATGAGAGAGAGAGAGGGGACTGAGAGACAACTGTCAGTGTACAGATATCTCCCTAAGAGAGAGAGGGACTGAGAGACAACAGTCAGTATACAGATATCTCTCTGAGGTAAAGGGACTGAGGGAGACCAGTCAGTGTACAGATATCTCCCTGAGAGAGAGAGGGGACTAAGAGACACCAGTCAGTGTTCAGATATCTCCCTGAGAGAGAGGGGACTGAGAGGCACCAGTCAGTGTACAGATATCTCCCTGAGAGAGAGAGGGACTGAGAGACACCAGTCAGTGTACAGATATCTCCCTGAGAGAGAGGGGACTGAGAGACACCAGTCAGTGTATAGATATCTCCCTGAGAGAGAGAGACAGAGAGAGACAAGTCAGTGTACAGATATCTCCCTGAGAGAGAGAGGGGACTAAGAGACACCAGTCAGTGTTCAGATATCTCCCTGAGAGAGAGGGGACTGAGAGGCACCAGTCAGTGTACAGATATCTCCCTGAGAGAGAGAGGGACTGAGAGACACCAGTCAGTGTACAGATATCTCCCTGAGGGAGAAGGACTGAGAGACATCAGTCAGTGTACAGATATCTCCCTGAGAGAGAGGGACTGAGAGGCACCGGCCAGTGTACAGATATCTTCCTGAGAGAGAGGGGACTGAGAGACACCAGTCAGTGTATAGCTATCTCCCTGAGAGAGAGAAACAGAGAGAGACAAGTCAGTGCACAGATATCTCCCTGAGAGAGAGGGGACTGAGAGACATCAGTCAGTGTACAGATATCTCCCTGAGAGAGAGAGGGACTGAGAGACACCTGTCAGTGTACAGATATCTCCCTGCGAGAGAGAGAGGGAATAAGAGACACCAGTCAGTGTATATATATCTCCCTGAGAGAGAGAGGGGACTGAGAGACACCAGTCAGTATACAGGTATCTCCCTGAGAGAGAGGGAATGAGAGACACCAGTCAGTGTATATATATCTCCCTGAGAGAGAGAGTGACTGAGAGACACCAGTCAGTGTACAGGTATCTCCCTGAGAGAGAGGGAATGAGAGACACCAGTCAGTGTACAGGTATCTCCCTGAGAGAGTGAAAGGGACTGAGAGACACCGGTCAGTGTACGATATCTCCATGAGAGAGAGAGAGGGGCTGAGAGACACCAGTCTGTGTACAGATATATCCCTGAGAGAGTGAAAGGGACTGAGAGACACCGGTCAGTGTACAGATATCTCCCTGAGAGAGAGAGAGACACCAGTGAGTGTACAGATATCTCCCTGGGAGAGAAGGGGGACTCAGATGTACTAGTTGATGTGCTAATATCTCCCTCAGGGGGAAATCTACCCATTGCCCAACTCTGAAGGTTATTGTACATTTTAGTGCCTGAGTTTGTGGGCATTTTCCACGATCACAGGTTGAAGTGCAGGTTCCTATTTTTTGCAGGATATCTAGTCATGAGCAGCTAGATAAGGGTAGACTGAGCTTGGGCAATGTTAAGCAGTGCGGTGTCGAGGACAGATTTCCCTCTGGTACAGGTGTGTCCTACCTGCATGATCGGTGTGTTATAGCCTTGGGCCTCCCAGATAAAGGCCACGTAATTTTGTAGCTGAAAATGTGGCAAATTATCGTTGACATCATGGAGACTGAGGGTGACAGCAGTGAAAACGAAGGAGGAAGATGATTCTGCTTTGACCACCAGGCGTAACTTGGGGCTTTGTTCATAGTCCAGTCCTGATGAACTCTTCACTGAGATATCACCTGGGGAGAGTAAGGAACCTGTCACTCTCTGTGCACAACACCCTGCTAGTCCCTTAGTTTGAATACAGTCTGGCAAATCACTGACAATGTATACATCTCATTAAAATAGAAACATAGAAACTAGGAGCAGGAGTAGGCCATTCAGCCCTTCGAGCCTGCTCCTCCATTCAATATGATCATGGCTGACCCCTATCTCAAGGTGGTACTCCTGCTCTCTCCCCAAACCACTTAACTTTAGAGTCCAGAAATCTATTCCTTTCTTAAATATATACACTGACCTGGCCTCCATGGCCCTCTGTGGTAGAGAATTCCACAGTACTGACCCTCTGACAGTGCAGCACTCCCTCAGTACTGACCCTCCAACAATGCGGCACTCCCTCAGTACTGACCCTCTGACAGTGCGGCACTCCCTCAGTACTGACCCTCTGACAGTGCGGCACTCCCTCAGTACTGACCCTCTGACAGTGCAGCACTCCCACAGTACTGACCCTCTGACGGTGCAGCACTCCCTCAGTACTGAACCTCTGGGACTACACCTGGTCTAGGAGTGGGGCTGGTTTGGGAGTGGGGCTGGTCTGGGAGTGGGGCTGGGTTGGGAGTGGGGCTGGTTTGGGAGTGGGGCTGGGTTGGGAGTGGGGCTGGTCTGGGAGTGGGGCTGGTCTGGGAGTGGGGCTGGGTTGGGAGTGGGGCTGGTTTGGGAGTGGGGCTGGTCTGGGAGTGGGGCTGGGTTGGGAGTGGGGCTGGTCTGGGAGTGGGGCTGGTCTGGGAGTGGGGCTGGGTTGGGAGTGGGGCTGGTCTGGGAGTGGGGCTGGGTTGGGAGTGGGGCTGGTCTGGGAGTGGGGCTGGGTTGGGAGTGGGGCTGGTCTGGGAGTGGGGCTGGGTTGGGATTGGGGCTGATTTAGGAATTTCATGTAATATTTTTCTTTTTGTACATATGAACAAGGAACAGGAATAGGCCATTCAGCCCCTTGAACCTGCTCTGCCATTAATAAGATCATGGCTGATCTGATAGTAACCTGAAATCTGCATCCCACCCACCCCCGATAACCTTTCACCCTCTTACTTACCAAGAATCTATCCACCTCCATAGAAAATGAATGGGCAACGTCTCAACATCAGTACATTCATTCTGACAAACTCTTTCTCTGCCTCTTCACAGCTCCGCCTGTCAACTGCTAAATAATAGGGAGTCAGAGGTGACTGCCAGACTGCTGTGTAATGTAGTGTTTATCATTTTATGCTGTCTCAGTTCAGTGGCCAAACCTCAGACAGAGAATGAGCTCAACGGAATGAAAGCATTTTGGGCCTGCCTCACTGCTGCCTGTTCGTGTTTGGGAGAATCTTGTCAGCGAATGTGGGAAGCGGCTTTCCATGAGAAAAAGAGTTATGGGGACTTGATGGGGCAAAGGCTGGGACTGATTAGCAGTCACCTTCAAACTATGTTCACTAACACTTCCACATGGAAACACTTGTAACACACAAACTGCTCAGAGAGAGAAGCAGAGCCAGCAACAAACTCCATAGCAACTTGTATATTGGGCTGTGAGCTTAAATCTATAACAACAAACTGACCCACAGCTAAGGGCTGAGGCCAAGAGAATCACGAGAGGGGAACTAAGGAAGAACAGAGCTAGAGACCAAAAAAGTAATGTGGCTCCAGAAAGCAAGACCATATTTTTACTGAATACTTAGCATTTGTCTTCACAAAAAAGAGAGACAATTCAAACGTTGTAGGTAAGGAGGAGTGCAAAATATTGGATGTGTGAGGGAAAATATTCAAGCATTTAGTGTAGCATAAAGGGTTAACAGAATGGATATGCTAACCTATCAGGTACATGATGATGTAGCACTGACATCAGGCAGTCATGCGCTGAGTACTCTAAGAAGCAGACAAGCAGCCCCAAGGGGAGATGTACCATCCCTGTAAACCTACTTAGTACAAACTGTAAATCGTGTAAATAAGCTAATTGTTAAGTAAATCTCCTGATACGCCTATAGCTCTTCCTTGTTGGAATCCAAGCTTAGCACATTCTACAATATGGTACAGTGGTGGTGGCAACAATTTAGTCCATTGTTGGTGCCCATACGACAAAGGGCCCTTGGTCCAAGATGATCTGGATCTGTGGTCAGTGCAGGACCTCATCAGGTATCTTAGTGACACCATCAGCACAGACAAGGAGTGATGGCAGCACCGCAAGAGGAGTCACAAACCTTGCATACCCCACTCAGAGATCACTACTGGAAGGCACGACAAAAATTTTCCACAGTTCCGAGTGGTTTTGGTTTTCTGCATCCACACATAACTGACCCAGGTCAGTCTTTTCCCTTCCTTTGAGAGGCCAGATCCAAATTGGAACATTGTCTCCCAGGCCTCCGATGGACCCATTCACTCAGTCCCGACCACATTGTGCTCCATAACTACTCCTTACCCACAACAGTCCTCAATACAACATGGTTGGGATGGGCTGACTGAAACAAAGTGAATTTGATCCACTACCTTACTGTGCACCAAGGTGTCAAAAAGGCCTATATCTCTGGCAGGCCCAGACATAGTAACTCCACCAAAATGGTACAAAAGATGGGAAACTAGTCTGCTGCCATTTTGAAATGTGTGCGCTGTGGCGTGAGATGAGGGTACAGAAAGCAGGATTGTCCTCAGGGGACCCTGGGTATTTCAGGTGTGGCAGGACAGGACAATTCCAGCTCAGAGAGAGTCTTCAGCAAACAAAGGCACCATGAAAACATAACACCATCTCATATTTCTCACACATCCAACACTTCCTAGGCAAAGTTCATCAGCATTTCCCAGGACTTGTAGTCCATCAATTTAGAGGTCAGAGGGTTCCCAACAGGCGCAGGGTACCTGTACTGGCTGATCACCTTGCAAGGCTCCGCACAATTGCTCTTCAGCCTCCCGATATAAAGCTTCATGGACTGGGAGGAACAAGCCTCCACATTAAGGGTCAGATTACTACCACAAGGGGCAACAGATCACAGAGACGCTTTGTATCATTCGCAATCAAGCAATGTTCCTAATTAGCAGGAACACATGTACAGTGAGGCATCACACAGAAAGTCGATGAGATTCTTTCTTTTGAACCAGGGTTACATTCAGTCAGGAATTTTCACAACTTTTCCAAGGGCCGGGGAAGCTGAAGATCGAATATCTTATTTCTCTGCTCCCAGACACCATTCCAGTCTGTCTGTTTACCCCTAGTGAGGTGCCACAACCCCTGTTGCTGAAGGTTAAGGAGAAACTTGACCACGTGTTACACGGGGGCGGCACTTCCCTGGTGACACGGGGCTTCTGGCCTGGTCACCGTTCCTAAGCCTAATGGTCACCTCTGGCTTCATGTGGATCTTACGCAGTTTAATAAAGTTGTACAGAGGGAAGTCCACCTGCTGGCATTGGTAGACAACAGGTTCACCAAGTTTGCCAATAGTGTCCAATTTAGTAAGTTTGATGTGAACAGCGGCTTTTGGCAAATCCCCTTGACAAGGAACCTAGGCTCCTGGCGAGTTTTATCAAACCCTCTCATCGATTTTGCTTTAATCAATTCCCTTTGACATTTCATCTGTCCTTGAGATATTCCAATGTACCACATCAGCAATCCTCGAGGGATAACAAGGTGTTATCTGCTATTTGGACAATGCCTCCTACACAGTTCCACAAGAGCTGAACATGACAATAGTGTGAGAGAGGGTCCTCCAGGTGCTCCATGAAGCAGGCCTCATGCCGAATGCCAAGTGAGAGTTCATCAGGGCCAATATAAAATCCCGAGGCACATCATCCAGCAGCTTGGTATTGCAGCCAAACCTCAGAAAGCAAAGGCCATTGTTGAGTTTCCCAACCAATGTGCATCATCAGCATTCAGCGTTTCCTGGGGATGGTAAACCAGGTGAGAAAGTTTAGGCCTAACTTGGCCACACTGATGAAACCCTTGAGAGACCTCCTACAAAGAGCTAGCAATGCTTCTGGGGCATGGAACAAATCAGGGCCTTTCTATCCATTAAAGGCCATCGAGCCTCCTAAGATGTCCTGGTGCATTATAACCCCATGTTTCCTACTGTTGTCAGTGCAGACACTACCTCCACAGGCCTCAGCGCTGGTCTCACCCAGTTGAAAAAGGGTGGTGATAGAAAACCTGTCCATTTTGCTTCTTGAACTCTCACAGAAACTGAACAAAGGGATGCCACTATTGAGAAGGAGGCACTGGAGGGTACCTGGGTTGTCAAGCGCTTTTCTGAAGAGCTGATGGAGCTGCCCATTCAGGTGGAAACAGACCACAAGCCCCACACAACACTCCTCGAACCCACAGAGATTGTTAAGATGCCGATCCGCATTCAACGATTTCACCTCCAGTTGATGCAGTCCCAATGCACAGCTGTCTATGTCCCAGCGAATTCACAAAGGCTGTCTGATGTTCTTTCCAGAGCTCCAGTTGACCAGACTGTTGTCCCTGATCTTACGTTGGTGAAAGAAGTGGAAGCAATTCCTCACCATCATCAGCCTCGTGACAATTTCCACCATGAAGGTCCAGGATGCTCAATGCACCAAAAAGACAATGCTGAATATATTCAAATGCAGCAGTTGTGCCTCCAAGGTGGTCTAGGTGCAGCTCTACAAATGGTCATATTGACAAATACTAGGAGCAGTGAGACCATTTGGATATTGCAGACGGCCCCCTCGTCTATGACCATCATTCCAGGCGTCATGTGACAGCAGATTCTTCACAGCTTCCAAGAAGGCGTCACTAAACGCAGAGCGAGAGCCCGTCAATCAGTCCGGTAGCCGGGCATCAGACAAGCAGCCCAAGGTTTTGTCCGATCCTGCCACAGAGACACAGGATAAAACAGCGCGAGGAGAGCGGCGGAGACACGGGATAAAAGAGCGCGAAGAGAGCGGTGGAGACACAGGATAAAAGAGCGCGAGGAGAGCGGAGACACAGGATAAAAGAGCGCGAGGAGAGTGGGGACACAGGATAAAAGAGAGCGAGGTGAGCGGAGACTCAGGATAAAAGAGCGCGAGGAGTGCGGAGACACAGGATAAAAGAGCATGAAGACGTGCCTTGCATTTAAGAAGTATATAACCTTAGTTGTTAGCGGTATTAACATTCAATAAACACCATACATTGTAGTGTGTATAGGAAGAAAGTAACTAAAGTAAATTAAACAACATAAGTTAGAATGGTGGGATAGGTGTTATGTTGCAGCTGTGGAACCACCCCACTAACATGCCCCTCCGCCTTCAGAGATCTATGGACACACACACCAAGGTCCCTTTGTTCCTCAGAACTTCCTAGTGTCATGCCATTCATTGAATACTTCCTTGTCAAATTACTCCTTCCAAAGTGTATCACCTCACACCTTTCAGGGTTAAATTCCATCTACCACTTATCTGCCCATTTGACCATCCCGTCTATATCTTCCTGTAGCCCAAGACACTCAGCCTCACTGTTAACCACCCGGCCAATCTTTGTGTCATCCGCAAACTTACTAATCCTACCCCCCACATAGTCATCTATGTCGTTTATATAAATGACAAATAATAGGGGACCCAGCACAGATCCCTGCGGTACGCCACTGGACACTGGCTTCCAGTCACTAAAGCATCCTTCTGTCATCACCCTCTGTCTCCTACAACTAAGCCAATTTTGAATCCACTTTATCAAATTACCCTGTATCCCATGTGCCTTTGCCTTCTTTATAAGTCTCCCATGTGGGACCTTGTCAAAGGCTTTGCTGAAATCCATATAAACTACATCAACTGCACTACCCTCATCTACACACCTGGTCACCTCCTCAAAAAATTCAATGAAATTTGTTAGGCATGACCTCCCTCTGACAAAGCCATGCTGACTATCCCTGATCAAACCTTGCCTCTCCAAGTGGAGATAGATTCTCTCCTTCGGAGGATAAATTGTGAAAAAGAGGCTCAATGGCCATTTAGAAAGCGTCATATTAATGATGAACAAGTGGCACCAATTTGTTAAGGGAAGATGATTTATAATCTGAGTGGATATTTTGAGGAGGTAACAAGGAGGGTTGATGAGGGAAGATGTAGTCCATATGGATTTTATAAGGAGATTTGTAAGGATGTTTCCAGGAAAGAGAATTTTAGTAGAGGGAAGATTGGACAGGCCGAGGACGGGGCTCGGGGCCTGGATAGAGTGGATACAAAGGAACTATTCCACTTAGCAGGAAGGCAAAAAGCCACGGGGCAGAGATTTAAATTTTTAAATTAGTTGATGGAAGGGTTAAAGGGGTGTCGAAGAGTAATTTTTCACCTAGAGGGTGGTGAGCATCTCGAACTCACTGCCTGAAAGGATGGTGGTGGCAGCAACCCTGGTCACGTTTTAAAAATACTTGGATATGGACTTCAAGTGTCGTAATCTACAGGCCTACAGACCAAGAGTTAGGAAGTGTGATTAGACTGGATAACTCTTTCTCAGCGGCACAGACACAAAGGAACGAATGGCCTCCTGCTATAAAATACTATGAAAACATGATCAGCCCAGTTTCTGATCACTGGTAGTGTCATGGCTACGTCTCAGCTTGTATGTGTGCGCGCGCGCCTGTGTGTGTGTGTGTGTGTGTGCGCGTGCCTGTGTGTGTGTGTGTTGTGTGTGTGCGCGCATGCCTGTGTGTATGTGTGCATCACCGGCTAGACCAGCATTTATTGCCCATCCTTAATTGCCCTTGAGAAGGTGGCGGTGAGCTCTCAGTTATTCT
>JANJGN010000011.1:550909-558409 GCA_026770705.1 Isurus oxyrinchus
CACTGATTCCCGGTGATTGGTGTTCCCGGCACTGATTCCCAGTGATCAATGATCCTGCCACTGATTCCCAGTGATCGGTGTTCCCGGCATTGATTCTCGGTGATCAATGCTCTGGGCATTGCCTGCGATTAATGTCCCCGGCACTGATTCCCGGTGATCGGTGCCCCCGGCACTGATTCCCGGTGATCAATGTCCCCGGCACTGATTCCCGGTGATCGGTGCTCCCGGCACTGACTCCCGGTGATCGGTGCTCCCGGCACTGATTCCCGGTGATTGGTGTTCCCGTCACTGATTCCTGGTGATCGATGCCCCCGGCACTGATTCCTGGTGATCAATGTCCCCGGCACTGATTCCCGGTGATCGGTGCTCCCGGCACTGACTCCCAGTGATCGGTGTTCCCGGCACTGATTCCCGGTGATTGGTGTTCCCGTCACTGATTCCTGGTGATCGATGCCCCCGGCACTGATTCCCGGTGATCGGTATTCCCGACACTGATTCCTGGTGATCAATGTTCCCGCCACTGATTCCCAGTGATTGGTGTTCCCGGCATTGATTACTGGTGATCAATGTCCCCGGCACTGATTCCCGGTGATCAACGTCCCCCGCACTGATTCCTGGTGATCAATGTCCCCGGCACTAATTCCCGGTGATCAATGTCCCCGGCACTGATTCCCGGTGATCAATGTCCCCGGCACTGATTCCCGGTAACCGGTGCTCCCGGCACTGATTCCCAGTGATCAATGTCCCCGGCACAGATTCCCGGTAACCGGTGCTCCCGGCACTGATTCCGGGTGATCAATGTCCCCGGCACTGATTCCCGGTGATCAACGTCCCCAGCACTGATTCCTGGTGATCAATGTCCCCGGCACTAATTCCCGGTGATCAATGTCCCCGGCACAGATTCCCGGTAACCGGTGCTCCCGGCACTGACTACGGGTGATCAATGTCCCCGGCACTGATTCCCGGTGATCAATGTCGCCGGCACTGATTCCCAGTGATCGGTGTTCCCAGCCTTGCCGGTTATTGGTGTTGTCCATACTGATTGCCGGGGATCGATGACCCTGGCGCTGATTCAACATTATCGATGTTGCCTGCACTGATTGCTGGGGATCGGTGTTCCCAACACTGGTCGCCCAGGATCGATTTTCCCAGCACTGATTGCAGGTGATCGATATTCCTGGCACTGCCGTAGATCAAAGAGAAAGAGAGAGAGGGAGAAAAGGCAAAGAGAAAGAACAGCTGAGGGTCTGGATAGAGTGGATTTCTATTAGCAGGAAGGTAAATAACCAGGGAACAGTGATTTAAATTACAAGAATTAGAGGGGAGTTGAGGAGTAAAACTTTTCACCCAGAGAGTGCTGCAGGATGTGGAACTTGCTGCCTCAAAAAGGGTGGTGGAGGCAGAAACCCTCATCACATTTAACAAATTCTTGGGTATGGGCTTGAAGTGAAGGAACCTCCAAGGATCCAGATCCAAGAGCTGGAAAATGGGACCAAATGGCCTCCTCCTGTGTGTTGAATCTTTAAATGGTTCATCAAAGCAAACAAGGGGAGACAGTGACATGGTGGAAACTGTTGTTCGGCAGTGGATACCACTCAGCAGGTCTTAATGAAGTCTTTGTAGTCTTCAGTAGGTTAACTGTTTGTATTTATTAACTACAAGAACTATGTACATGGACAGTAAAGGGTTCAAACTAGGAGCTGTCTACATGTTTCCTTATGCACAAGGCTCTGTCCAACATGGGACTGACTCCTAGGCTCAGGTCATGAGTTCTCTTACATCACTGTGTGGGCGGGACTGTACTCAGCCCCACGTTAACTCTGTATGTGCCAGACCCTTATATTACATCTTCCCCGAGTCTTTATCCAATCTATTTCAAGTTATTCTCATTTACCCCATGTACCTACATCATTATTACTACCCACCTGCCCTCCTAAGTCTCTGAGTTCATTGGTTCAAGCTGTCTGGAGGCCTTATAACCCTTCCATATCTTGCTCGCACTACTGTTGGAGGAGTGGTATCGCTGCAAGTAAGCTGTGTTGATATGTGGTTGCTCTGGCATCTTCCTCCATTGCATTGTGGGGACAAGCAGTCTAGGAATGAGGTGGAGTTTCTCCTGTCTGTACCCTCTGGGTGCCAACCAGGTAAGAGTGAGGTTGGTCCTCATCCTTTCTAATGACAGTGCATTCTTTCTCCAGGTCTTTAATCCAGATCTTGTTACCTTTCTGTAATTGTGGTGAGTGTCTGGTGTGGTACTTCCTGTATGGTTGCTCACTTGTTTGGATGCCTGAGTATTGCTTGGTCACCAACCCTGGGAAGAGTTTTTTTGGCAGGATTGGAATTTGTGTGCGGAGTTTCCTGCCCTTCAGAAGTCCGGAGGGGGACAGGCCTCGTTGTAAAGGGATGGATCTGTCTGTGAGCAGCACTGTGGGGAAGTCCTTGTTTTTTAGGTAGGCTTTCACTGTACGGACCCCTCTTTCAGCCTCCCTATTTGACTGTGGGTATCTCGGGGAGCTGGTGGGGTGGTGCGCAAAGTGCTCACTGGAGAATTGTGGGCCGTTATTGGACACAATCTCATCCAGGATGCTGTGGCTCACAATCATCTCCCACAGTGCCTTAGTTACTGCCTCTGTGATAATCGTAGATATTTGCTTCACCTCAACCCACCTGGAGAACCCACTGGAAGGAATGATCTGCTGTTGAATACAAACAGGTCAACACCCAGCCTCTGCCATGGCCTGGTGGGGAATTGTGTGGGGATGAGGGGCTCTCTTTGGCCCTCCCTATGCAGCGCACACACCTGACAGTTTGCTATGGTGTCCCCGGACACCAGGCAGCAGGTTGGGCTGTGCTCTGCACTTGGTGATGCCCAGGTGGATTTTTGGAAGGATCTCTGGTCACAGGGGAACTGGGATGACCGGCCGCTCATTGTTGACCATGAGATTGTCAATGATCATAAAGTATTTTTATTGTTCAAACCCAACTTTCATGGTACCACTGCTTAGTCTCTGCTGAGGCTAACCTTGTTGGTAATAATGGCAGCTGTGGACACAATCCTCATCACGTACTCATTCCTAGCAGATCTGTTGGAGTTTACTTGTGGTCACTGGCAGGTGTCTCCTTGTCAACTGGGAGTACGCTGCCAACGGTTTGATGAGATTGACAATCTGATTTGTCAGGAGGGCCCTGGAAAGTGTGTCCGCTGTTGCCTGGTTTTTACCCTGGATGTATACCGTCTGATAGATGAACCTCTTGGGGTGCAGGCTGAACCTCTAGATTCTGGGAGGCATCTTTGCCAGCTTCTTCTCGTCCAATAAGGAGACTAGTGGCTTGTGATCTGTTTTTGATTGTAACTCTGAGGCCAATGATATAGCCTGAAAATTTCTCGCATGAGCTGCGCAGGCTTCCTTTTGTATGATGGGTATCTGGTCTGTGTCTGACAGCCCCCTGTACATGTAGCACACAGGTCAACACGCTCCATCCAGTTGTTCCTGGAACATGACTGTTCCCAGGCCTATGGACAAAGCATCACTGCATTGGTGCTGGGCACGGCTTCTCTTTATTCATTCACAGGATGTGGGCTTCGCTGGCTGGCCAGCATTTATTGCCCATCCCTAATTGCCCTTGGGCAGAATTCTCCCCCCCCATTAGGAGAGGAGTTTAGGAGCAGGCACGTGCAGGCACGCCTCTGATCAATGCCCCCCACTGGGGGCGCACCACCATTTTACGTGGGATGGCCAATTAAGGCCCACCAGGAATCGCTATGCGCTCCCTGTGCGGGCGGGTGGGGAGATTCCCCGATCCGGGGGTCTGCTCTTTCACACCTACGCACACACTGATCTCCCAGAGGCTAAGTGCTGCCTCAGGGAGATCGGCTCAAAACAGAGAAACAAAATTTCCCTGACACGTTCCCTCTTGGGGATTCCATCAAGTGAGTTGGGACATGTCCATCACTTTGAGTTACACTTTTGTTACATTTTTAAATCCCACATGAAACCTCATCCCACCCGTAGATGAGGTTTGACACATTTTCTAGCTCCTGCCGGGGCTCCTGGTCTGCCCACTAACCTTAAGGTTGGACGGGCAGGTCCATTAATTATTTAATTACTTTGTCAATGGTCTGAATTGGCCATTGACAGGTCGGTGGGCACAGAGCTGATTCGGCTGAGCCCCCGCCTTTCTGAAAATTTAAATGGGGCGCGGTGACGTTGGGAGTGCCACCCATCACCCCGTGTCATTTTACACATCAGCAAGCGGACCCCACCCCCTCCCCTCACCCACCGGGAAACCCTGGCCCTTGAGAAGGTGGTGGTGAGCTGCCTTCTTGAACCACTGCAGCCCACGTGGTGTAGGTAAGAACGATGATATATTTCCAAGTCAGGATGGTGAGTGACTTGGAGGGAAACTTCTAGGTGGTGGGCTTGTTCATAATGGAGAGTGGAGAGTAGCATCGTCTAGATGTGAGAGAAAGTTTGCTCTTCATGGGAGTCCCAGCACCATGCATGGTCTTTCTTAAGTAGATACCTGAAGGGTTCTGTGACCTGTGCCAAATTTGGTAAATATTTTGCCAGCGGGTTCACATCCCCAAGAATCACAGGAGGTCTGGAATTGAAGGCAGAGTTAGGAACTTGCTGATACCTCTAGTTTTCTGTGAATCAGCTATGAAGCCTTCATTGCTGATGATGTGGCCCAGGAATCGAATTGAAACTCCTATTCAGTGTTGGCCCTGCGTCCTGCAGGCTTTCTAAACCTGTGAGTCTCTCGTCATCTTCATCCATCATTGCACCATGAACCAATATCTTTGACCATGGGGCAAATGGACCCTCTGAAGTCCCTGCAAAATGGCCAAAGTGATTATAAACTGCTGTTTGCCTCCAGTTTTGAAAATATCATGCTTTGCAAGAAGTTAGTCAGGCTTTCGTCCACTGTGGACATGGAATGTGCTCCTTTTGCTGCGGTTTTATCGAGCTGTGTCAGGTCGATGCAGATACAAATGGACCCATTGGGTTTTGAGACTGGGACCATCCTGGAAGACCATGCAGCTGGTTCTGAGACTGCGGAGATGATTCCCATGTTTGACATCTCACCCAGCTGCTGCTACACCTGCTTCATGAGTGGGTGTGTGAGATCTTACGTGGTTTGTATAGGACACGGGTTCAGTGTGATCCTGTTTACATTTTTCAGTCGTTCCAGTCCTGTAAAGAGCTTCAGTAAATCACTTTTATACTTGGAACCAGACCCTTGTTGGTTGACCTTGTCAATATTTTGTAGAAGATTAAGTTCGACACAAACTTGGCAGCTTTTAGAAGTGAACAGTCCTGGGTGTGGACCACGAGCAGGATCCCTCGGATTCTTTTACCCCGGGACCTCAATGTCACCTTCTGGGTGCCTATTATGCCTCTTTGCTCCACCTAGGTGTGTTGTGGGTGGTATCATAGCCACGGTTCTCTGACAGGACTATAACACTGGCCCCCGTGTCCAATTTAAAATTTGTGAGATGGTTATTAGCCACAATGTCCACATTCCAATTTGCAAATCCTGGATCTTTGAGCTCACTCAAGAAGTATGGCTATGGGTCTTCTTGATGTGCAGTGTCAACTTCATGAATCATCTTTGGGTCTCCTGTATGTTTAGATGTTTCGGCCTTGCACAGTTTGCCAAAGTGTCCAATTCTGTCACACTGACAGCACTGGGTAGAAATTGTAGGACATTGATTTCACCTGTGGGAGCGCTTTGCTCCATAGTGCTGATATCGTCACTCTACTGGTCAGTTAGGGTATTGTTTCCCTTGGCCTGGAGAGTCCCTGTTTCTGTGCGGTTTCACTAACTGGACTGTGGGGTTTCCTTTGTACCACAGTTTACTTTCTCCTCTTAAAATGGACCTGTGCTGCACATGGTGCTCAGGCTGCTAACCAATCTGGACAGTTTTCTCAAGCCTTAGATCTTCCTTCACTTGCAGCACGTCTGAGAGTACAAGTCTGCTACTCCTACTCCTACTCTATCCCTGACAAGTTCAGATTTTAGGTCTCCGTACTCACAGCCTTCAGTCATCCTGATCAGATCGATCAGTTCTCCTGGTTGCTGTGAACACTTGTTAAAGTTAACCCTTTCCAGGATTTTGTTGCTTCTTAGGTTGAAATAAACCTCAAATTATTTTAATACTTCTTCAAATTTAGCAAATGACTCATTGATTCCTTGTCCAGCAATAATGTTGTCTGATTTCAGCCTACTGAGTAAAGCAATGTTAGCTTGTTCAACTTCTGTCTTTTTATCCAGACCTGAAGTAATTAGTATCTAAGGAATCTTTTTCTCCAATTATGTGATTGATCTGGGCCTTGGATAAGCCCAATCTGATCTGGAAGAATGGATTTCAATCCATGATTAAAAAATGTTAAAGTGTGGGTTCAGCTTTAAGCAGCTGCTGAAATTGAAGATGGTGCTGCCATTGGTTTGAAGGGTTTTCCTGTGCTTGCCGGTTTTGATGGGCTCCCGCTGTAACAGCCTTCACACGCAGCCTTGAAAAGCCTTTAAACAATGGCTGCTCGGATTGATGAGCTGCAGACTTCTCCGTTTGAGTACAATGATTTAGGGTCATGAAAGCATTGAATCCTGGCCTTTGCTGGCCTTTAAAGCTGTTTTTTAAGTCGCAATTCTTCCGAATTAATTAATATGTTTTCTTCTCAGAGTGAGATCAGCGGCCGCCTGTTCAGGCGCTGACTCGGGATTCTGGCTGGGCCGCTGCACGTTCAGAAATGCTCTGACTTTTCAAAGACTGAAAATCATTTTTAAACTAGTTTTTTATCTCACCCCTGCAATGTCCTTTGGTTCTGCACTCTGTGGGCATTCAATCCGAACCATCACGTGACCTTTCTCTTCTGGCCTCTGGTTCCAGTCCTGCTATGGAGCTTCTCTCAGGTGATCTCCCTCTGTGTTTTCACAGTCAGGACAGAACACTTCCCCTTTAATTCTCCAGCTGGAGAATTTCTGCTCCAGTTTCTCTGAGAGCTGCCACCATGTTGTAGGGTGTTGGATACTGTTTGGGAGGTCTTAATGAAGGTTTTGTAGCCTTAAGTAGGTTAACTGTATGTATTTATTAATTCAAGAACTATGTACATATACAGTAAAGGGTTTAATCTAGGAGCTGTGTCCATGCTTGCTTGTGCACACAGCTCTGTCCAACACTAGACTGACTCCAAGGTGTGGGTCATGTGCTTTCTTACATCACTCTGTGGGTGGTGCTGTACTCAGTCCCATGTTAGCCCTGTATGCTCCAGATCTTCATATTACAGTAATGCAGAGGCCCAGGCTAATGCTCTGCGAACATGAGTTCAGTTCCTAGCCTCGCAGCTGCTGGTGGAATTTAAATTCAATAAATAAATTGAAAGCTAGTCTTAGAAATGGTGACCATGATGCTATCAGATTGTTGTAAAAGCCCAGCTGGGTCACTAATGTCCTTTAGGGAAGGAAATCTGCTGTCCTTACCTGGTCTGGCCTACATGT
>JANJGN010000011.1:570909-815909 GCA_026770705.1 Isurus oxyrinchus
TCACCATTAGATCCCTCATCACCATCTGCAGCAGATACTGTCTGAATCACTGAGCCCACTGCACTGTCCTCTGGGATGTCTATGGTGTAGGAAGGCTCCATAAAAGTTGGGGAGTTATCATTGATATCAAGCACAGTAACAGAGACAGAGACAGTGCAGCTGTGTTGTGGGATTCCCTGGTCTCGAGCCAGAATGGTCAAAGTGTAGAGTGAAATGGATTCCCTGTCGAGTCCACTCGTTGTGGACAAAATCCCTGTATTTTGGTCAATCCAAAAATGTCCATTGGGATCACCCTCTGCAACAAGAAGAAAAGGAGCAAAATAATTGGAGTGAAAGTGTTGTTTTTCCATCAAAGATGCCAACACTGAATTGTGACAAGAGAATCATTTAAATCTCACCAAACCCTCCACCGCAGCCCCTCCTCACCAAACCCTCCACCGCAGCCCCTCCTCACCAAACCCTCCACCGCAGCCCTTCCTCACCAAACCCTCCACCGCAGCCCCTCCTCACCAAACCCTCCACCGCAGCCCCTCCTCACCAAACCCTCCACCGCAGCCCCTCCTCACCAAACAATTTGTCCTCAGACTGAATTTCTCTCTCTCTCTGTCCCTCTAACCCAGGGGTCACTGGACAGTGACCAGTCTACTCAGTCCCTCTAGCCTGTAATTCAGGAACAGGAGGAGGCCATTCAGCCCCTTGAGCCTGTTACACAGGAAAAGGAGACCTTGAGCTCTGCTCCCCCATACATTTAAATCAATGCTGATCTGTATCTTTACTCATGGCCACAGGGAGAGGCTGCAGAGATAGTGTTAAATATGGTTTTAAACATTTGAGGGAGAAAAGAATCAGTGGTTACAATGGGAGATTTAAATGCGGAAGGATGGGAGGAGGGTCGAGTGAAGCAGAAACACTGGAATAGGCTGTTTGGGCCCAGTGGCCTGTTTCTGTGCTGGGCACCCTCTCTAATTTTACAGAACCAATTGTAACAAAGGAGCTTAACCTTAAAATGTGAGCCATGTTGTTCAGGGTGATGTCAGGAAGCAATTCTTCTAACAAAGTGGAAATCTGGAAATCTCCCCATCAAAAATCAATTGAAGACATGGCTACAGGGTCAGCAAGAAAGGAACCAGTCAGCGAGTGGGAGGGGCCGCGGGCGGAGGGTCAGCGAGTGGGAGGGTCAGTGGGTGGAGGGTCAGCGAGTGCGAGAGGCCGCAGGCAGAGGGTCAGCGAGTGGGAGGGGCCGCAGGCGGAGGGTCAGCGAGTGGGAGAGGCCGCGGGCGGAGGGTCAGCGAGTGGGAGAGGCCGCAGGCGGAGGGTCAGCGAGTGGGAGAGGTCGCGGGCGGAGGGTCAGCGAGTGGGAGCTAAGTCAATAGAGTCAGCATATTTCTTTTATAATTTAAAATTTATTTTCTTTCAGAAGTTATTTCTTTTATAAATATAAAATTATAGCAACGTAAAGTATTTCAACTTACATAGTAAAATGTTTTTAACTTTTTTTTGATGAGAAAGATCCGACAGAACATAACTACAGCTTTTAATGGGAAAATCTGATTCATTTAAAGTTGCACTTGTCAGGAACTGAGCTTGTAAGAAGGACTAACTGTGGACTGGGTCTTGGCCAATAAAGCCTGGCATCCTTGATTTTGATTGAATCACATTTTCAATCTGCTTCCTTGCAGACTGGGAAATATTTCAAACTTTTAATTGAAACCTTTTAAGATCCTGAGGAGTCACATAGTTTAACAGCACGGAAAGAGGCCCTTCGACCCATCGTGTCCCTGCCGGCCATCAAGCACCTATCCATTCTAATCCAGCTCTCGGCCTGTAGCCCTGTGAGCTGAGGTGTTTCAAGTGCTCATCTAAATACTTCTTAAATGTTGTGCGAGTTCCTGCCTCTACCACCCCCTCAGGCAGTGAGTTCCAGATTCCAACCACCCTCTGGGTGAAAAAATCCCTCCTCAAATCCACTCTAAACCTCCTGCCTCTTACCCTAAATCTATGCCCCTTGGTTATTGGCTCCTCTACTAAGGGAAAAGTTTCTTCCTATCTGTGGCCCTCATAATTATGTTTACCTCTATCAGGTCCCCCCTCAGCCTTCTCTGCTCTAAGGAAAACAACCCCAGCCTATCCAGTGTCTCTGAAACGCTCCAGCCCAGGCAACATCCTGGTGAATCTCCTCTGCACCCCCTCCAGTGCAATCACATCCTTCTTATAATGTGGCAACCAGAACTGCACACAGTACTCCAGCTGTGGCCTCACCAAGGTTCTATACAACTCCAACATAACCTCCCTGCTCTTGTATTCAATGCATCGACTAATAAAGGTAAGTATCCCATAAGCCTTCTTAACCATCTTATCTACCTGTGCTGCTGCCTTCAGGGATCTATGGACATGGACACCGAGGTCCCTCTGATCCTCTGATATCATTCATCGTGTACTCCCTGCCTTGTTAATCCTCCCAAAATGCATCACCTCACATTTCTCAGGATTAAATTCCATTTGCCACTGCTCCACCCATCTCACCAACCCATCTATATTGTCCTGTGATCTAAGGCTTCTCTCCTCACTACTTACCACACCACCAATTTTCATGTCATCTGTGAACTTACTGATCATACCTCCCATATTCACATCTAAATCATGAATGTACATTACAAACAGCAAGGGTCCCAGCACCGCTCCGTGTGGTACACCACTCGTCACAGGCTTCCAATCACAAAAACAACCTTCTACCATCACCCTCTGCCTCCTGCCACTCAGCCAATTTTAGATCCAATTTGCCAAATTTACCTGGATCCCATGGGCTCTTACCACCTTGACCAGTTTCCTGTGCGGTACCTTGTCAAAAGCCTTATTGAAGTCCATGTAAACCACATCAACTACACTACCCTCACCTACACAACTAGTCACCTCCTTGAAAATTTCAACCAAATTTGTTAAGACATGATCTTCCCTTGACAAAACCATGCTGACTATTCCTGATTAATCTCTGTCTCTCCGAGTGGAAATTAATTCTATCCTTTAGAATTTTTTCCAATAGTTTCCCTAACACGGATGTTAGACTCACGGGACTATAGTTTCCTGGTTTATCCCTACCACTCTTCTTGAATAACGGATCAACATTCACTATCCTCCAGTCCTCTGGCACCTCTCCTTTGAGGTCCTACTTTTCAACATACTTCCTAAATCCCCATATTCCCCCATATAGGACCTCATCCCTTTTTTTACCGATGTCATTTGTACCACTGTGTACCACGACCACTGGCTGTTCACCCTCCCCCTTCAGAATGTCCTGTAGCTGCTCTGAGACATCCTTGACCCTAGCACCAGGGAGGCAACATACCATCCTGGAGTCCTGTTTGCAGCCATAGAAACACCTATTTATTCCCCTTACAATTGAATCCCCTATAGCTATTACATTCCCAGACTTTTTACTCCTCTGTGCAGCAGAGCCAACTATGGTGCAACAAATTTGGCTGTTGCTGCTTTCACCTGAGAGGCCATTCGCCCCAACAGTATCCAAAGCGGTATATCTGTTTTGCAGGGGAATAGCCACAGGAGATTCCTGCACTGCCTGCCTAGTCCTCTTGCTCTGCCTGGTGGTCACCCATTCCCTTCCTGCCATGGACTCTTAGCCTGCGGTGTGACCACCTCTCTATATGTGCTATCAACGATACCTTCTGCCTCGCGGATGCTCCACAGTGTCCCCAGCTGCTCCAGCTCCGAAACCCAGGCTTCCAGGAGCTGCAACTAGAGACACTTCCTACACACGTGCTGGCCTCGGGCACTGGAAGTGTTCCCAGCTTCCCATATAGAACAGGAGGAGCACAACACAGTTTTGAGCTCTCCTGCCATGACTTACCCCTTTAAATTAAATTAAACCTTTTGGAAGTTACTTAATATCAAATAATATTAATTAGTATAGGGCCCTTCTTTCCTGCTCCTCATTGTTACAGAATAAAACCCTCACAAACAATGAAGCATAAAATAAGACCTTAAAAACTACAAGTGATAAAAGTAGTAAATATTTACCCAACCGTACTCACGGTACTCAAAGGATCACCTTGTTCCCTCCTCCCCGTACTCCCTCAGTCACCAAACTCCAACTAAAGCACTCTACTGCAGCCCAAAGCAGCGCTCCAGTGCAGACAAAGTCAGCACTGTAAGATGGCCTGTTTTTATACTCTCTGAACCCAGACTAGTCAAGCAACAGCCTGACATAGTCATCCTCACGGAATCATACTTTACAGATAATGTCCCAGACACCACCATCACCATCCCAGGGTATGTCCTGTCCCACAGGCAGGACAGACCCAGCAGAGGTGGGGGCACAGTGGTATACAGTCAGGAGAGAGTTGCCCTGCAAGTCCTCAACATCGACTCCAGACCCCATGAAGTCTCATGGCATCAGGTCAAGCATGGGCAAGGAAACCTCCTGCTGATTACCACATACCACCCTCCCTCAGTTGACGAATCAGTGCTCCTCCATGTTGAACACCACTTGGAGGAAACACTGAGGGTGGCGAGGGTGCAGAATGTACTCTGGGTGGGGGCTTCAATGTCCATCACCAAGAGTGACTCGGTAGCACCACTGCTGACTGAGCTGGCCGAATCCTAAAGGACATAGCTGCTAGACTGGGTCTGCAGCAGGTGGTGAGGGAACCAACAAGAGGGAAAAACATACTTGACCTCATCCTCACCAACCTGCCTGTCACAGATGCATCTGTCCATGACAGTATCGGTAGGAGTGATCATCGCACAGTCATTGCGGAGATGAAGTCCTGTCTTCACATTGAGGATACCCTCCATTGTGTTGTGTGGCACTACCACTGTGCTAAAT
The DNA here is from genome assembly GCA_026770705.1 of Isurus oxyrinchus. NCBI lineage: Eukaryota > Metazoa > Chordata > Chondrichthyes > Lamniformes > Lamnidae > Isurus > Isurus oxyrinchus. The sequence goes on from JANJGN010000011.1 coordinate 575,750, forward strand.
GGGATAGATTTCGAACAGATCTAGCAACTCAAGACTGGGCATCCATGAGGTGCTGTGGGCCATCAGCAGCAGCAGAATTGTACTCAAAGACAATCTGTAACCTCATGGCCCAGCATATCCCCCACTTTACCATTACCATCAAGCCAGGGGATCAACCCTGGTTCAATGAAGAGTGCAGGAGGGCATGCCAGGAGCAGCACCAGGCATACCTAAAAATGAGGTGTCAACCTGGTGCCAAACAACATGAGCAGCAAGTATTAGACAGAGCTAAGCGATCCCATAACCACCAGACCAGATCTAAGCTCTGCAGTCCTGCCACATCCAGTTGTGAATGGTGGTGGATAATTAAACAACTCACTGGAGGAGGAGTCTCCACAAATATCCCCATCCTCAATGATGGAAGATCCCAGCACATCAGTGCAATAGATAAGGCTGAAGCATTTGCTACAATCTTCAGCCAGAAGTGCTGAGTGGATGATCCATCTCTGCCTCCTCTGGAGGTCCCCAGCATCACAGATGCCAGTCTTCAGCCAATTTGATTCACTCTGCATGATATCAAGAAACGGCTGAAGGCACTGGATACTGCAAAGTCCATGGGCCCTGACAATATTCCAGCAATAGTACTGAAGACTTGTGCTCCAGAACTCACTGCACCCCTAGCCAAGCTGTTCTAGTACAGCTACAACACTGGCATCTACCCAGCTATGTGGAAAATTGTCCAGGTATGTCCTGTACACAAAGCAGGACAAATCCAACCCGGTTAATTACTGCCCCATCAGTCTACTCTCCATCATCAGTAAAGTAACAGAAGGGGTCATCAACAGTGCTGTCAAGCGGCACTTGCTTAGCAATAACCTGCTCACTGACGCCCAGTTTGGGTTCTGCCAGGGCCACTCAGCTCCTGACCTCATTACAGCCTTGGTTCAAACATGGACAAAAGAGTTGAACTCCCGAGGTGAGGTGAGAGTGACTGTCCTTGACATCAAGGCAGCATTTGATCGAGTGTGGCTTCAAGGAGCCCTTGCAAAAGGATCCAGTTGTTGTGGTCCACGTCGGGACAAATAACGTAGGTAAGACTAGGAAAGAGGACCTGTTTGGGGATTATCAGGAACTAGGAACTAAATTAAAGAACAGGTCCTCAAGGGTTATAATCTCGGGATTACTACCCGAGCCACGTGCAAATTGGCATAGGGACGTGAGAATAAGGGAAGGAAACATGTGGCTAAAGGAGTGGTGTGGGAAAGAGGGGTTCCGTTTCGTGGGGCACTGGCATCAGTATTGGAACAGGAGGGATATGTACTGTTGGGACGGTCTCCACCTGAACCGATCTGGGACCAATGTTTGAGCGGAAAGGGTAAATAGGGTGGTCAGCAGGACTTAAAACTAGAAAGTGGGGTGGGGGGTGGGGGGGTGGCGGAGGGAAGGGTAAAACTCCAAGAAGTATGACTAATGGGAAACAAAGCAGCAGGTTAGCGTGTGGTGCGGAGGGGGGTGGATTCAACTTCATGGAAAATTATGAAAAAACTGAAAAGAAAGGAGAGCCCAGGAGAGGCTATTAAAGTCTCCAGAACACAAAATAGGACAGAGTGTTTGGAAAGGGCTAGGAATCTAACTTCAAGCACATCAGATAAAGGGACGACAATGAGAAAGGGGACAGGAAATACAGGACTGAAGGTGTTGTATCTGAATGCACGCAGTATACGAAATAAGGTAAATGAGCTTGTGGTGCAGATTGTAATTGGCAGGTATGATGTGGTGGGCATCACGGAGACATGGCTGCAAGGGGATCAGGACTGGGAGCTAAATATCCAAGGATATACATCCTATCGAAAAGATAGGCAGGTTGGCAGAGGGGGTGGGGTTGCTTTGTTAGTAAGAAATGAAATTAAATCGATAGCAAGAAACGACGTAGGGTCAGATGATGTAGAATCTGTGAGGGACCGCAAAGGTAAAAAAACCATAATGGGAGTTATGTACAGGCCTCCGAACAGTAGTCAGGATGTGGGGCACAAGATACACTAGGAGATAGAAAAGGTGTGTAAGAAAGGCAAGGTTACAGTGATCATGGGGGATTTCAATATGCAGGTAGACTGGGAAAATCAGGTTGGTAGTGGATCCCAAGAAAAGGAATTTGTGGAATGTCTACGAGATGGCTTTTTGGAGCAGCTTGTGGTGGAGCCCACTAGGGAACAGGCAATTCCAGATTTAGTGATGTGTAATGAGGCAGATTTGATAAGGGAGCTTAAGGTGAAGGAACCCTTAGGAGGAAGTGACCATAATATGATAGAATTTACCCCGCAATTTGAGAGGAAAAAGCTGGAATCAGATGTAACGGTATTACAGTTGAATAAAGGCAAATACAGAGGCATGAGGGAGGAGCTGACCAGAATTGACTGGGAGATGAGCCTAGCAGGATAGACAGTGGAACAACAATGGCAGGAGTTTCTGGGAGTAATTTGGGAGACACAGCAAAAATTCATCCCCAGGAAGAAGAAGCATACTAAAGGGAGGACGAGGCAACCATGGCTGACAAGAGAAGTCAGGGACGGCGTAAAAGCTAAAGAGAAAGCATACAATGTGGTGAAGAGCAGTGGGAAACCAGGGGATTGGGAAACCTACAAAGACCAACAGAGGACAACTAAAAAAGAGATAAGGAGGGAGAAGATTAAATATGAGGGCAAACTAGCCAGTAATATAAAAGAAGATTGCAAGAGTTTTTTTAGATATATAAAGGATAAGGGAGAGGCAAAAGTGGACATTGGGCCACTGGAAAATGACGCTGGAGAAGTAGTAGTGGGGAACAAAGAAATGGCGGAGGAACTGAATAGGTACATTGCATCAGTCTTCACAGTGGAAGACACGAGTAACATCCCCAAAGTTCAAGAGAGTCGGGGGCAGAGGTGAGTATGGTGGCCATTACCAAGGAGAAGGTGCTAGGAAAACTGAAAGGTCTGAAGGTGGATAAATCACCTGGACCAGATGGATTACACCCCAGAGTTCTGAAGGAGATAGCTGAAGAGATAGTGGAGGCGTTAGTGGTGATCTTTCAGGAATCACTGGAGGCAGGGAGGGTCCCAGAGGACTGGAAAATGGCTAATGTAACCCCCCTGTTTAAGAAGGGAGTGAGGCAAAAGACGGGAAATTACAGGCCGATTAGCTTGACCTCGGTGGTTGGTAAGATTTTAGAGTCCATTATTAAGGATGAGATTTCAGAATACTTGGAAGTGCATGGTAAAATTGGGCAAAGTCAGCATGGTTTCATCAAGGGGAGGTCATGCCTGACAAATCTGTTAGAATTCTTTGAGGAGGTAATGAGTAGGTTAGACAAAGGAGAGCCAATGGATGTTATCTACTTGGACTTCCAGAAGGCCTTTGACAAGGTGCCGCACAGGAGGCTGCTCAGTAAGATAAGAGCCCATGGTGTTAGAGGCAAGGTACTAGCATGGATAGACAATTGGCTGTCTGGCAGGAGGCAGAGAGTGGGGATAAGGGGGTCCTTCTCAGGATGGCGGCCAGTGACTAGTGGAGTTCCGCAGGGGTCAGTGTTGGGACCACAACTTTACACTTTATACATTAATGATCTAGATGAAGGAACTGAGGACATCCTGGCTAAGTTTGCAGATGATACAAAGATAGGTGGAGGGACAGGTAGTATTGAGGAGGTGGGGAGGCTGCAGAAAGATTTGGACAGGTTAGGAGAATGGGTAAAGAAGTGGCAGATGGAATACAACGTGGGGAAGTGTGAGGTCATGCACTTTGGTAGGAAGAATAGAGGCATAGACTATTTTCTAAATGGGGAGAGAATTCAGAAATCTGGAGTGCAAAGGGACTTGGGAGTCCTAGTCCAGGATTCTCTTAAGGTTAACTTGCAGGTTGAGTCGGTAGTTAGGAAGGCAAATGCAATGTTGGCATTTATTTCGAGAGGACTAGAATATAAAAGCAGGGATGTGCTGCTGAGGCTTTATAAGGCTCTGGTCAGACCACATTTAGAATATTGTGAGTAATTTTGGGCCCCATATCTCAGGAAGGATGTGCTGGCCCTGGAGAGGGTCCAGAGCAGGTTCACAAGAATGATCCCAATAATGAAAGGCTTAACATATGAGGAACGTTTGAGAATGGGGTTGAGAAACTTATCAGCCATGATTGAATGATGGAGCAGACTCGATGGGCCAAATGGCCTAACTTCTGCTCCTATGTCTTATGGTCTTATGATCTTATGGTCAAAACTGGAATAAATGGAAATCAGGGGGAAAACTCTCCGCTGCTTGGAGTCATACCCAGCACAAAGGAAGATGGTTGTGGTTGTTGGAGGTCAGTCATCTCAGCTCCAGGACATCACTGCAGGAGTTCCTCAGGGTAGTGTCCTCGGCCCAGCCATCTTCAGCTGCTTCATCAATGACTTTCCTTCCATCATAAGGTCAGAAGTGGGATGTTCGCTGATGATTGCACAATGTTCAGCACCATTCACAACTCCTCAGATACTGAAACAGTCCATGTCCAAATGCAGCAAGACCGGGACAATATCCAGGCTTGGGCTGATAAGTGGCAAGTAACATTCACGCCACACAAGTGTCAGGCAATGACCATCTCCAACAAGAGAGAATCTAACCATTGCCCCTTGACATTCAATGGCATTACCATCACTGAATCCCCCACTATCAACATCCTGGGGGTTACCATTGACCAGAAACTGAACTGGACTATCCATATAAATACTGTGGCTACAAGAGCAGCTCAGAGGCTAGGAATCATGTGATGAGTAACTCACCTCCTGACTCCCCAAAGCCTGTCCACCAGCTACAAGGCACAAGTCAGGAGTGTGATGGAATACTCCCCAGTTGCCTGGATGAGTGCAGCTCCCACAACACTCAAGAAGCTTGACACCATCCAGGACAAAGCAGCCCACTTGATTGGCACCCCATCCACAAACATTCACTCCCTCCACCACCAACACACAGTAGCAGCAGTGTGTACCATCTACAAGATGCACTGCAGGAAATCACCAAGGCTCCTTAGACAGCACCTTCCAAACCCACGACCACTACCATCTAGAAGGACAAGGGCAGCAGATAAATGAAAACATCAGCACCTGGAAGTTCCCCTCCAAGTCAGTCACCACCCTGACTTGGAAATATATTGGCCGTTCCTTCACTGTCGCTGGGTCAAAATCCTGGAACTCCCTCCCTAACAGCACTGTGGGTGTACCTACACCACAGGGACTGCAGCGGTTCAAGGCAGCAGCTCACCACCAACTTCTCAAGGGGCAACTAGGGATGGGCAATAAATGCTGGTCCAGCCAGTGATGCCCACACCCTGTGAATGACTAAAAAAAAAGTGACTTAATTGATATCTTTAAGATTCTGAGGGGTCTTGACAGGGGGTGTGTGGAGAGGACGTTTCCTCTTGTGGGAGAATCTAGAACTAGGGGGTCACTGTTTATAAATAAGGGGTCACTCATTTAGGACAGAGGTGAGGAGAAATTTTTTCTCTCAGAGGATGGTGAGTCTTTGGAACTCTCTTCCTCAAGAGGAGGTGTAAGCAGAGTCTTTGGATATTTTTAAGGTAGAGGTGGATAGATTCTTGACTAACAAGGGGTTGAAAGGTTATCAGGGATAGGTAGGGATGTGGGGTTGAGGTTACATTCAGGTCAGCCATGATCTTATTTGATGGGGGAGCAGACTCGAGGGGCCGACTGGCCTACTCCTGCTCTTAATTTGTATGCTCGTATTTCACCTGGGTCTGACGATTATATTGTCCAGTGCTTCCCATACTTCTTTTTTCATTATTCATTCATGGGATGTGGGCTTCACTGGCTGGGCCAGCATTTATTGTCCATCCGTAATTGCCCTTGAGAAGGTGGGAGCTTCAGCCTTATCTTTTGCACTGATGTGCTGGGCTCCTCCATCATTGAGGATGGGGATATTTGTGGAGCCTCCTCCTCCAGTGAGATGTTTAATTGTCCACCACCATTCACAACTGGATGTGACAGGACTCAGAGCTTAGATCTGATCCGTTGGTTGTGGGATTGCTTAGCTCTGTCTATCACCAGCAGCTTATGCTGTTTGGTAAGTTGTCCTGTGTTATTGCTTCACCAGGTTGACACCTCATTTTAGTATGCCTGGTGCTGCTCCTGACATGTCCTCCTGCAATCTTCATTGAACCAGGGTTGATTCCCTGGCTTGATGGTAATGGTAGAGTGGGAGATATGCCGGGCCATGAGGTTACAGATTGTGTTCGAGTACAATTCTGCTGCTGCTGATGGCCCACAGCGCCTCATGGATAGCCAGTGTTGTGTTTCTAGATGTGTTCAAAATCTATCCCATTTAGCAAGGCAGGAGTGACACACAGCACGATGGAGGGTATCCTCAATGTGAAGGCAGGACTTTGTCTCCACATGACTGTGCAGTGGTCACTCCTACCGATACTGTCATGGACAGATGCATCTGTGACAGGCAGGTTGGTGAGGATGAGGTCAAGAATGTTTTTCCCTCCTGTTCGTTCCCTCAGCACTTGCTGCAGACCCAGTCTAGCAGCTATGTCCTTTAGGACTCAGCCAGCTCGGTCAGTAGTGGTGCTACCGAGTCACTCTCGGTGAAGGACATTGAAGTCCCCCACCCAGAGTACATTCTGTGTCCTTGTCCCCCTCAGTGTTTCCTCCAAGTGGTGTTCAACATGGAGGGGCACTGATTCGTCAGCTGAGGGAGGGCGGTACATGATAATCAGCAGGAGGTTTCCTTGCCCATGTTTGACCTGATGCTATAAGACTTCATGGGGTCCGGAGTCGATGTTGAGGACTCCCAGGGCAACTCCCTCCCAACTGTATACCACTGTGCTGTCATCTCTGCTGGGTCTGACCTGCCGGTGGGACAGGACATACCCAGGGATGGTGATGGTGGAGTCTGGGACATTGTCTGTAAGATATGATTCCATGAGGATGACTATGTCAGGCTGTTGCTTGACTAGTCTGTGAGACGCTCTCCCAATTTTGGCACTAGACCCCAGATGTTAGTAAGGGGGGCTTTGCAGGGTTGACAGGGCTGAGTTTGCCGTTGTTGTTTCCGGTGCCTGGGTCAATGCCGGGTGGTCCGTCCAGTTTCATTCCTTTTTAATTCAATTAATAAATCTAGAATGAGATGCTAATCACATTAATAACAATCATTAAACTGCCATATTATTGTAAAAATCCATCTGGTTTACAAATGCCCCTATAAGACATAGGAGCAGGAGTAGGCCATTCAGTCCATCGAGCTTGCTCCACCATTCAATGAGATCATGGATGATCTGATAATGTCCTTCCCTGGTCTGCCCTCCATGTGACTTCAGTCTCGTGGCAATGTGGTTGAATCTTAACTGCCCTCTGAAATGACCTAGCAAGCTACTCAGTTCAAGGGCAATTAGGGATGGGCAACAAATGCTGGCTTCGCCAGTGATGCGCACATCCCATGACAGAATAAAATAATTTAAACTCCAGTTGTTCTATTGAGACTCATTCACAAAATAGATACAAATTCTTACATTTGCTTACACATTAACACACACTCAAAACACACACACCCTCCACACTTAAATTCTCTCACCAACTCAAACACTCTCTTAATCTTACCAATGATCTCATATTCCAAGCGCCCATTTTCACCAGAGTCTTTATCTGTGGCCTTAGCTGTGAAGAGTGACACACGCTCCTGGTTTTCTGGCACTTGCAGCTCATATACATCCTTCTCAAACATTGGCCTGTTGTCATTTTCATCTTCAATCCTGATGGAAACGGTCACCGTTGCAAAATTGGGAGGAGTCCCACTATCTTTAACATAAACTACAACAAATAACCTGTTAGTAAATAATGCAACCATGTAGAGACTCCAAAATAAAAGAGGTGGAGTGACTGTGATAGAGAGAAGGAGAGTGGGTGAGGGAGAGAAATGGGGAGAGAGAGAGCCAGAGAGAGAATGTGAGCATGAAAGGGACAATGATAGCGGAATAATATTTCGGCACAGACTAGAAGGGCTGAATGGCCTGTTTTCTGTGCTGTAGTGTTCTTTGGTTCTATGGTTCTAAGGATAATCACAGTGTTGAGAAGGGGAGGGAGAGAAAGAGAGAGACAGATAATGAGACAGACAGAAAGAGAGAGAGGAAAAATCGAGGCAGTGCCGCAGAGTTCACTAGATTGGTTCCTGGGGTGTGAGGGTGATGATGAGAAGGGAGTAAATTGGGTCTATATTCCCTGAAGTTAAGAATGGGGGGAGATCTTAGTGAAACATAGAAGGTTCTGAAGGGACTTGACAGGGTAGATTCTGAGAGGCTGTTTCTCCTGGCTGGGGAATGGAGGTGACAGAGGCATTGTTTCAGAATGAGGGGTTAATCATTTAGGATTGAGATGTGGAGAAATTTCTTCACTCAAAGGGTTATGAATCTTTGGAATTCTCTATCCCAGAGGGTTGTGGATGTTCCATTGTTGAATATTTTTAAGGCTGAGATAAACAAATCTTTTGGTCTCTCAGGGAATAAAGGAATGTGGGGAAGAGGCAGGAAAGTGGAGTTAAGGTAGATCACTCATGACCTTATTGAATGGTGGAACTGGCTCGATGGGCCGAATGGTCTACTCTGCTCCTAATTCTCATGTTCTTATTTAGAAGGATGGAGAGGAATAAACGATAAGGAGAATATGATGATCGAGACAGAAATGCTGAGAGTGAAGAAAGAGAAGAGGAGTGAGGCAGACAGAGAGAGAGTGAGTGAAACAGAGGATAAGTGAGAGATTGATGGAGAGAGAGAGAGAGAGAGAGACTGTGAAGACATCATAGAGACAGAAAGAGAGAATTATTGTCAAGCTCTCTTCCAGCGTTAAATGGTCACTTACCTGTGACCTGATAGTGATCCTGTTCTTCTCTGTCCATTACTCGACTGGTTCTTATAACACCCGTCACTGGGTCAATGGAGAAACTGTTCTCCACCACCCCACCATACCTCAGGAGGCCATTAGTGCCTAGAGTGATGAACAATGCAACTTATTACAAAACTGGCAAAAAAAAACAGTAAAAGAAACAGATACAATGGAGGCGTTGAACACAAACAAACATGGAACAAGAGAAATAGAACAAGAACTCGACCCATCAAGGGCTTTCCTCTCACATCCCCATGTACACTCTCCCCCATCACTGACTCTACCCACCCATTTAATCCCCTCCCACATCCCCATGTACACACTCCCCTATCACTGACTCTATCCACCCATTTAATCTCCTCCCACAGCCCCATGTACACTCTCCCCCATCACTGACTCTACCCACCCATTTAATCCCCTCCCACATCCCCATGTACACTCTCCCCCATCACTGACTCTACCCACCCATTTAATCCCCTCCCACATCCCCATGTACACTCTCCCCCTATCACTGACTCTACCCACCCATTTAATCCCCTCCCACACTCCATGTACACTCTCCCCCTATCACTGACTCTACCCACCCATTTAATACCCTCCCACACTCCATGTACACTCTCCCCTATTGCTGCAACTCCTAGGCTGCAGCTGTCAGCAGTAACCCAGGTTTTTCTCCCAGGAGAGTTTGTACCCAGTTTTGTGCTGTTAGTGTTTCATGTCCAGCAGCTGTGCATGGAGTGACTGTTAGCAGGTCCATCATTCACCTTGACACCCCATACACTGCCCCTCCCATCATAGCCCAGGCTTTGTTTATCTGTTGAGTGTCTAGTTACCTTGGTCCCTGTCAGTGGCGCGGATCTGGATAACCTGAGTGCCAGTTGATTGATTCTCCATGACACTAGCTTCATATGCTGTCTCTTCAAACATTGGCACCTCATCATTGACATCAATCAGCTGAATGTGGAGGAGCTGTGTGGCAGAGCGTCTGAAAGTGCCATGATCACAAGCCTCAATTGTCAGGTTAATCCAACTCTGTTCTTCACAATCTAGATCTTTCACAATGGACAAGGCCCCTGCAATCAAACAACCAGGATCTTGATCATTAAGCAGTGATTCGCAGAACCCATTCTTCCTAACAACTGCAAGACTCTGTGATGGTCAGGAACCAGGATGTGTGTGAGCAGCATAGGGGACAATGGGGAGGAGGGGGTCAGTTGGGGTAACTGGGGTATTGTCAGGGTAATTTTTTTTTGTTCATGGAGTGTGGGTGTCGCTGGCTAGGCCAGCATTTATTGCCCATCTTGACTTGATAACAGAGAACATCTAACAGTCAACCACATTACTGTTGATCTGGAGTCATGTGTAGGCCAGACTAGGTAAGGACAGCAGCTTTCCTTCCCGAAAGGACATCACTGAACCAGGTGGGTTTTCATAACAATCGACAATGGTTTCATGGTCATCATCAGAGTTTTAATTCCAGGTTTTTATTGAAATCAAATTCCACCATCTGCCATGGCAGGATTGCAACCCAGGTCCCCAGCGCATTTGCAGAATCACAGAATCACACAGTGCAGAAGAGGCCCTTCGGCCCATCGAATCTGCACCAACACGTGAGAAACACCTGACCTACCTACCTAATCCCATTTACCAGCACTTGGCCCATAGCCTTGAATGTTATGATGTGCCAAGTGCTCATCCAGGTACTTTTTAAAGGATATGAAGCAACCCACCTCCACCACCCTCCCAGGCAGCGCATTCCAGACCCTCACCACCCTCTGGGTAAAAAAGTTTTTCCTCACATCCCCCCTAAACCTCCTGCCCCTCACCTTGAACTTATGTCCTCTTGTGACTGACCCTTCAACTAAGGGGAACAGCTGCTCCCTATCCACCCTGTCCATGCCCCTCATAATCTTGTACACCTCGATCAGGTCACCCCTCAGTCTTCTCTACTCCAACGAAAACAACCCAAGTCTATCCAACCTCTCTTCATAACTTAAATGTTTCATCCCAGGCAACATCATGGTGAATCTCCTCTGCAGCCCCTCCAGTGCAATCACATCCTTCCTATAATGTGGCGACCAGAACTGCACACAGTACTCCAGCTGTGGCCTCACTAAGGTTCTATACAACTCCAACATGACCTCCCTACTTTTGTAATCTATGCCTCGATTGATAAAGGCAAGTGTCCCATATGCCTTTTTCACCACCGCACTAACATGCCCCTCTGCCTTCAGAGATCTATGGACACACACGCCAAGGTCCCTTTGTTCCTCAGAACTTCCTAGTGTCATGCCGTTCATTGAATACTTCCTTGTCAAATTACTCCTTTCAAAGTGTATCACCTCACACCTTTCAGGGTTAAATTCCATCTGCCACTTATCTGCCCATTTCACCATAACTGTCTATATCTTCCTGTAGTCCAAGACACTCAACCTCACTGTTTACCACCCGGCCAATCTTTGTGTCATCCGCAAACTTACTAATCCTACCCCCAACATAGTCATCTATGTCGTTTATATAAATGACAAATAATAGGGGACCCAGCACAGATCCCTGTAGTATGCATTACCCTGGCTCTCTGAATTACTAGTTCAGCATCAATACCAACTACGCCACCGCCTCCTGGATACCTATGTGGTAATGGGGCTAATTGGGTGTACATTTGTGGTAATTGGTTAACTGTGGTAATTGAGGGTTATCTGGCATAAACAGGGTTATCTGGGGTAATCAGGGGTTAACTGGAATAATCGGCAGGATTATCTGGGGTTAACTGGGGTAATTGGGGGTTTTCTGGGAATATTGGGGGTTAATAGAGAGATATCAGAGGTTATTGAGCATCCCTGTCTCCCTCAAACACCATCACTTAACTGCTTACCTGTGTTTGGATTGAGCCGGAACTTGCTGCCTCCAAAGCTGGATTTTAGACGGTAACTAAGTCGGCCATTCTCTCCCAAGTCATCATCCTGGGCAACAACGTAAGAGATAATTGTGCCAATTGGCTGATTCTCCATCACATTGAGCACAGACGGGGAAAGGAAATGGGGACTGTTATCATTCTCATCAGTCACAAAGACACGAACAGTTACTGCTGAGGATTTGCGCTGGGAGCTGTTAACCGCTTGGTCCATAGCTTGCACCACAAGAAGGAAGAATGGAGTGAGTTCACGGTCAATAGGTGCTCCTGCTGTCAGTATCCCTGTAACTGGATCAATGTGGAGGAAGGTTCCAGGAGGAGTCTGTTGGAGAAGTGAGTACCGGACCTCACTGTTGGGGCCACTTCCATCTTTATCAACTGCCTGAAAGGTATAAACAGAGGCACCGAGCTCTGCATTCTCACTGACAACAACAGTGATGGGATCCTCAGCAAACTGTGGCGCGTACTCATTGCGATCTTCAATATCAATTTCTACAATGGTAATGGTTCTGTGAGGAAAGCCTGTGCTCAGATCGTCAATAGCAATCTCCAGTTGGTAACGTGAGCCCGATTCGTAATCCAGCTCCTGAGCGAGGTAGATTTCACCTGTCAACCTGTCCACCACAAATCGCCCATCCAAATCCGTTCCCCCTACCACCGTGTAGGTTACCTGTCCATCCACACGTGTCAGTCGATCCTGGGGAGCTACTGAACCAATCACAGAGCCTGGGGCCATTCCCTCAATAGATTTGAATGTGATGGTGCTACTGCCAGTTTGGGGCAAGCTGCTGGGGGAGCTCATCACCTGATGGGTTAAACAAAAGCAAGTTAACAGAGGACAGGAGTGCAGAAAACTGGATAAACACAGAAGGGACAGAGGGCTACAATGATAGGCTGATGAGGGATTGAGAAGAGGCTGTTTCTTTGCCCTCCACTTGATGTAATTCTAAATAAAAGTGGGTTGAAATCTCTGATTGAGGTCAATTGGAACTGAAAACAAGCAAGGAAGACAGAAAGTTCTGGAAAAAATTCCTCTCTCCTAGGCCTTTGAGCAGCAACAACATGTATTTATATTACATTTTAACCCTAAGGTACATCTCAGGAGCAATGGTCAAGTAAAATTTGAGACTGAGCCATATAAGGCAATATTGGGTCAGGTGACCTAAACTTTGGTCAAAGTGGTTGGTTATAAGCAGCGTCGTAAAGGAGGAAAGTGAAGTAGAAAGGCGGAGAGGTTTAGGGAGGGAATTCCAGACCTTGGGGCGCAGGTAGCGATTAAAATTGGGGATGCTCATGAGGCCAGAATTGGAGGAGCACAGCAGTCTTACAAGTTTAAAAATAAAAACAAAAAACTGCGGATGCTGGAAATCCAAAACAAAAACAGAATTACCTGGAAAAACTCAGCAGGTCTGGCAGCATCGGCGGAGAAGAAAAGAGTTGACGTTTCGAGTCCTCATGACCCTTCAACAGAACTTGATTTCTGTCGAAGGGTCACGAGGACTCAAAACGTCAACTCTTTTCTTCTCCGCCGATGCTGCCAGACCTGCTGAGGTTTTCCAGGTAATTCTGTTTTTGTTTTAGTCTTACAAGTTTGCAGTGTTGGCTGAGATGACAGAGAGAAGGCAGGGTGAGGCCATGGGAACGGTAGCATAGTGGTCATGTTACTGGTTGAGTAATGCAGAGGCCTGGACTGATCCACGCATATAAGTCCAAATCTCACCACAGCAGCTGGGAAATTTAAATAGTTAAATTAATCAAAAGTAATAAGCCGCTAGCAGTGATGGTGACCAAGAAACTACTGAATTTTCGTAAATACCCATCTGGTTCACTTATGCTCTTTAGGGAAGAAAATCTGCCATCCTTACTTGGTCTGGCCTACATGTGATCCCAGTCCCACAGCAATGTGATTTGTTCTTAACTGTCCTCTGAACTGGACGAGAGAGCACTCAGTTGTAACAAGGCATATTCCAACCTGCAAAGTTCTTCCAGTTTTTAAAAATTAATTCACGGGATGTGGGCTTCGCTGGCTGGGCCAGCATTTATTGCCCATCCCTAGTTGCCCTTGAGAAGGTGGTGGTGAGCTGCCTTCTTGAACCGCTGCAGTCCATGTGGTGTAGGTACACCCACAGTGCTGTTAGGGAGAGAGTTCCAGGATTTTGGCCCAGTGACAGTGAAGGAACGGCGATATATTTCCAAGTCAGGATGGTGAGTGACTTGGAGGGGAACTTCCAGGTGGTGGTGTTCCCATCTATCTGCTGCGCTTGTCCTTCTAAATGGTAGTGGTTGTGGGTTTGGAAGGTGATGTCTAAGGAGTCTTGGTGAGTTGTTGCAGTGCATTTGTAGATGGTACATATTGCAGGGATGGTGATGGTGGAGTCTGGGACATTATCTGTAAGATATGATTCCGTGAGGATAACTATGTCAGGCTGTTGCTTGACTACTCTGTGAGACGCTCTCCCAATCTTGGCACTAGCCCCCAGATGTTATTAAGGAGGACTTTGCAGAGTTGACAGGGCTGAGTTTGCTGTTGTTGTTTCCGGTGTCTGGGTTGATGCCGGGTGGTCCGTCCGGTTTCATTCCTTTATTGTGACTTTGTAGCGGTTTGTTACAACTGAGTGTCTGGTTTGGCCATTTCAGAGTCAAACTCATTGCTACCTCCTAACATCTGGGGTCTAGTGCCAAAATTGGGAGAGCGTCTCACAGACTAGTCAAGCAACAGCCTGACATAGTCATCCTCACGGAATCATATCTTACAGATAATGTCCCAGACTCCACCATCACCATCCCTGGGTATGTCCTGTCCCACCGGCAGGTCAGACCCAGCAGAGGTGGGGACACAGTGGTATACAGTCAGGAGGGAGTTACCCTGGGAGTCCTCAACATCAACTCCGGACCCCATGAAGTCTCATGGCATCAGGTCAAACATGGGCAAGGAAACCTCCTGCTGATTATCACGTACCACCCTCCCTCAGCTGATGAATCAGTGCTCCTCCATGTTGAACATCACTTGGAGGAAGCACTGAGGGTGGCGAGGGCACAGAATGTACTCTGGGTGGGGGATTTCAATGTCCATCACCGAGAGTGGCTCAGTAACACCACTACTGACCGAGCTGGCCGAGTCCTGAATGACATAGATGCTAGACTGGGTCTGCAGGTGGTGAGGGAACCAACAAGAATTCCGCTCCCAAGCCACTCACCATCCTGACTTTAAAATATATCGTTGTTCCTTCACTGTTAGAATCCTGGAACTCCCTCCCTAACAGCACGGTGGGTGTACTTACACCTCATGGACTGCAGCGGTTCAAGAAGGCAGTTCACCACCACCTCCTCAAGGGGCAATTAGGGATGGGCAATAAATGCTGGCCCAGCCAGCGAAACTCACACCCCATGGCTGAAAAACTATGGAGTAACAAGTAAACAAGGATAAGAATGGTGGTGTTGCCGGACTGCGATCCAGTGTAGGTCAGCAATCACCGAGGTATGGGTCAATCAGCCCTGATGTGAGGTTGGGTGCGGTGAGCAGGGGTTTGGCTGAGTTCAAGTTTATGCGGGTTGGAAGATGGGAAGCTGAGCTGGGTGAGATGTGATAGTTGTTTGTAATGAACAAAGGCATGGACAGAGGTCTTGCAGCATGGACAGGCAATATATTACAGAGATGTTCTTGATGAAAGAATAGACATGGGGTCAGAAACTCATGTACAATCAGCTTCAACTTCAGACAGGGCCAGGGAGTGGGACGAGAGCACAGTGAGAATGTAGCACATTTTTCATAATTTCAGATTCTGTACAGTCCAACATTACAAATTTAGCAGGGGCAACATTCAATGTTTCACACAGGTATCCCCATCAAACACTCCCAGGACAGGTACAGCACGGGGTTAGATACAGAGTAAAGCTCCCTCTACATTGTCCCCATCAAACACTCCCAGGACAGGTACAGCACGGGGTTAGATACAGAGTAAAGCTCCCTCTACACTGTCCCCATCAAACACTCCCAGGACAGTTACAGCACGGGATTAGATACAGAGTAAAGCTCCCTCTACACTGTCCCCATCAAACACTCCCAGGACAGGTACAGCACGGGGTTAGATACAGAGTAAAGCTCCCACTACACTGTCCCCATCAAACACCCCCAGGACAGGTACAGCACGGGGTTAGATACAGAGTAAAGCTCCCTCTACACCGTCCCCATCAAACACTCCCAGGACAGGTGCAGCACGGGGCTAGATACAGAGTAAAGCTCCCTCTACACTGTCCCCATCAAACACTCCCAGGACAGATACAGCACGGGGTTAGATACAGAGTAAAGCTCCCTCTACATTGTCCGCATCAAACACTCCCAGGACAGGTACAGCACGGGGTTAGATACAGAGTAAAGCTCCCTCTACACTGTCCCCATCAAACACTCCCAGGACAGGTACAGCACGGGGTTAGATACAGAGTAAAGCTCCCTCTACACTGTCCCCATCAAACACTCCCAGGACAGGTACAGCACGGGGTTAGATACAGAGTAAAGCTCCCTCTACACTGTCCCCATCAAACACTCCCAGGACAGGTACAGCATGGGGTTAGATACAGAGTAAAGCTCCCTCTACACTGTCCCCATCAAACACTCCCAGGACAGGTACAGCACGGGGTTAGATACAGAGTAAAGCTCCCTCTACACTGTCCCCATCAAACACTCCCAGGACAGGTACGGAATCTCTACTGTCCTCCACCTTATTATTGACCTTCTCTTTTCTTTCTGTCCCCTTCCCCCTTCAACTGGCTTGAAAACTCATAATTCTATCTTCCTTCAGTTCTGTTGAAGGTTCATCTCAACCTGAAACTTTCACTCTGTTTTCTCTCCACAGATGTTGCCAGAACTGCTGAGTATTTCCAGCAGTTTCTGTTTTTACTTGTTCAGGATTCGGTGGATGATTTTGGCCATTTAAGCAGTGTCACTCTGTGACCTAACCCTTTGGGTGATGACAGTCAAATTTGCCTGAAGCCAATTGGTAAATGAAGTCTTTTATCCCATCATGCTGCAGGGCTGGTCCCAGTGTTGATGGCTGAGTGTCTATAAATGCATTAGTCACTGAACACTGCCTGGATGGTACAAAAGCTCAGAATTCACATCCGTTCCATTTGGAGAATGATTATTCACCTGAACACGAACAGTGAGGGATGTTGTCTGAGGAGGGAGGCCATGATCACTGGCCAACACTGTCAACTCATACTCATGTCTCTCCAGCCTGTGTAGCGGTGTGGCTATCCTGAGTTCACCAGAGGTGCGATGGAGAGAGAATTGCTGTGCCCAGGATCCTAGAGATAGAAACAGAGAGAGAGATGGAAATCATGGATCAAAATAATATGAGAGTTTGTGTGATCGCCCAGACTGGGTGATTGTTAGTCGCAGCTTGCTTTCCATAAAAGACAGTGTGAGAACATCACAATTCTTTTCTGGCAACATAGAAACAACAGAGGCCATTCAGCCCCTCGAGCCTGTTCTGCCATTCAAATATATCATGGCTGATTTGTATCT
The DNA here is from genome assembly GCA_026770705.1 of Isurus oxyrinchus. Taxonomy (NCBI): domain Eukaryota; kingdom Metazoa; phylum Chordata; class Chondrichthyes; order Lamniformes; family Lamnidae; genus Isurus; species Isurus oxyrinchus. Next base: position 593,069 of record JANJGN010000011.1, read on the forward strand.
TAACTCTACCTACATTCAATGGCTCTATAACAATTAATATCTTTAACCAATAAATTTACACCCAGCTCAGTTTTAACTTTTCCTATTGACCCCCACCCTCAGCAGTTTTTTGTGGGAAGGAATTCCCAGATTTCCACTCCCCTTTGTGGAAAGAATGCTCCCTAACATCACCCCTGAGTGACCTGGTTCGAATTTTAAGATTCTGTCCCCTAGTTTGGATTCCCCTAACAGGGGCAATAGTTTTTCTCTATTTGCTTTAATCATCTTACCCATATTTGCAAGATCACCCCTAATCTTCTATATTTAAGGGCAATTAGGGATGGGCAACAAATACAGGCCAACCATCCCGTGAGAGAATGTAAGAAAGGCTGATAACCCAGAATCTACAACCTGTCTTTATTAATTAACTTTTTATTCCCAGTATCATTTCCGGTGAGTTTGTGACACATTTCCTCCAACATCTGTGGACACTTCCTGAGGCAACTGATGGGATTTAATCAGAACATTACACAACCGTCATGTATTCCAGCCCTCGAGGTAATATTCCAATAGCCTTTTTAATTATTTTCGATAGCTGTCATGAGCTTTTAATGATTTCTGCACTTGTACCCCTAAATTTCCCTGCTCCTTCAGTTTCCAGCTTCCCACCATTTGGATAACACTCTGATTAACCTTCCTTGCGCCCGCAGTGAAAGACTCACATTTTCCTGTGTTCTATCTACTCCATTTTACCTGCTGAGTTAATTTCCCTGATTTCCCCATTTCCCAGTCTTACCTGAGAGAGAGTAAACCACAGTCCCATTCTCCCCCTCATCTGGATCCTTTGCATGGAAACTTGCCACAAGAGTTCCTGATAGGATTCCTTCAAAAACCTGCAAGGAGACAAAAATGAGATCGATAGTGCTGGTGATCAAGATTTACCAGGTGAACGAACTTGGTGGAAAAGAAGTTAGCGGAAGACTCTCACACTCACGCCCACTGTCACACTCGCACCCTCTGTCACACTCACTGCCACACTCACACCCGCTGTCACACTCGCACCCGCTGTCACACTCGCACCTGCTGTCACACACCCACAGTCACACTCGCACCCACTGCCACACTCACACCCACTGTCACACTCACACCCGCTGCCACAATCTCACCCGCTGTCACACTCACACTCGCTGTCACACTCGCACCCACAGTCACACTCACACCCACAGTCACACTCACACCCACAGTCACACTCGCATTCGCTGTCACACTTGCACCCACAGTCACACTCACACTCGCTGTCACACTCGCACCCGCTGTCAAACTCACACCCGCTGCCACACTCGCTGTCACACTCACACTTGCTGTCACACTCACACCTGCTGTCACACTCAATGCCACACTCACACCCACTGTCACACTTGCACCCGCTGTCACACTCACACCCGCTGTCACACTCGCACCCGCTGCCACACTCACACCCACTGTCACACTCGCACCTGCTGTCACACTCGATGCCACACTCACACTCGCTGTCACACACTCACCCACTGTCAAACACACCCGCTGCCACGCTCACTGTCACACTCACACTCGCTGTCACACATGCACCCGCAGTCACACTCGCACCCGCTGTCACACACACTCGCTGCCACACTCGCACTCGCTGCCACACTTGCTGTCACACACACTCGCTGCCACGCTCGCACCCACTGTCACACTCGCACCCGCTATCAAACACTCACTCACTGTCACACTCGCATCCGCAGTCACACTCTCACCCGCTGCCACACTCACACCCAGTCACACTCGCACCCACTGTCACACTCGATGCCACACTCACACTCGCTGTCACACTCGCACACGCAGTCACACTCACACTCGATGCCACACTCCCACCTGCTGTCACACACGCACCTGCTGCCACGCTCGCACCCGCTGTCAAACTCACACCCGCTGCCACACTCGCTGTCACACTCGCACCCGCAGTCACACTCTCACCCGCTGTCACACTCTCACCCGCTGCCACGCTCACACTCGCTGTCACACTCACACTCGCTGTCACACTCGCACCCGCAGTCACACTCTCACCCGCTGTCACACTCGCACCTGCTGTCACACTCGATGCCACACTCACACTCGCTGTCACACACTCACCCACTGTCAAACACACACCCACTGCCACGCTCGCTGTCACACTCACACTCGCTGTCAGACTTGCACCCGCAGTCACACTCGCACCCGCTGTCACACTCACACCCGCTGTCACACTCACACCCGCTGTCACACACTCTCGCTGCCACACTCGCACTCGCTGCCACACTTGCTGTCACACACACTCGCTGCCACGCTCGCACCCACTGTCACACTCGCACCCGCTGTCACTCACTCGCTGTCACACTCGCATCCGCAGTCACACTCTCACCCGCTGCCACACTCACACCCAGTCACACTCGCACCCGCTGCCACACTCGCTGTCACACTCACACTCGCTGTCACACTCGCACCCACATTCACACTCTCACCCGCTGTCACACTCGCACCCGCTGTCACACACGCACCTGCTGCCACACTCGCACCCGCTGTCACACTCGCACCCGCAGTCACACTCTCACCCGCTGTCACACTCGCACCCGCTGCCATGCTCACACTCCCTGTCACACTCACACCCACTGTCACACTCGCACCTGCAGTCACACTCTCAACCGCTGTCACACTCACACTCACTGTCACACTCACACCCTCTGTCATGCTGTTACCCGCTGTCACACTCACACTCCCTGTCACACTCACACCCACTGTCACACTCGCACCTGCAGTCACACTCTCAACCGCTGTCACACTCACATTCGCTGTCACACTCACACCCGCTGCCACACTCGCACCCGCTGTCACACACTCGCTGTCACTCACACTCGCTGTCACAATCGCACCCGCTGTCACACTTGCACCCGCTGTCACACTCGCACCCACTGTCACACTCTCACCCGCTGTCACACTCTCACCCGCTGTCACACTCGCACCCGCTGCCACGCTCACACTCGCTGTCACACTCACACTTGCTGTCACACTCGCACCCGCAGTCACACTCTCACCCGCTGTCACACTCGCACCCGCTGCCATGCTCACACTTGCTGTCACACTCACACCCACTGCCACATTCGCACCCACTGTCACACTCACACCCGCTGTCACACTCGCACCCGCAGTCACTCACATCCGCTGTCACACTCACACTCGCTGTCACAATCGCACTCGCTGTCACAATTGCACCCGCTGTCACACTCACACCCGCTGTCACACTCACACTCGCTGTCACACACACCCGCTGTCACACTCACACCCGCTGTCACACTCGCACCCGCTGTCACACTCACACCTGCTGTCACACTCACACTCGCTGTCACACTCACACCCGCTGTCACACTCACACCCGCTGTCACACTCGCACCCGCTGTCACACTCACACCCGCTGTCACACTCGCACTCGCTGTCACACGGAATCACAGAGTTGTTACAGTGTAGAAGGAGGCCATTCGGCCCATCGTGTCTGCACCGGCTTTCTGAGCATTGTAACTCAGTGCCATTCTCCTGCCTTTTCCCTGTACCCCAGCACATTGTTTCTATTCAAATAATCATCCAATGTCCTCTTGAATGCCTCGATTGAACCTGCCTCCACCACACTTCCAGGCCGTGCATTCCAGACCCGAACCACTCGCTGTGTGAAAAAGGTTTTCTCACATCACATTTGCTTCTTTTGCAAATCACTTTAAATCTGTGCCCTCTCGTTCTTGATCCTTTTACGAGCGGGAACAGCTTCTCCCTATCTACTCTGTCCAGCCCCCTCATGATTTTGAACATCTCTATCAAATCTCCTCTCAGCTTCTCCTCTCCAAGGAGAACAGTCCCAACATCTCCAACCTATCCTCATAGCTGAAGTTTCCCATCCCTGGAACTGTTCTTGTAAACCTCTTCTGCCCTCTCTCCAATGTATTCACATCCTCCCTATAGTGTGGCTCCCAGAACTGTACACAATACTCCAGCTGAGGTCTAACAAGTGTCTTATGTAAGTACATCATAACCTCCCTGCTCTTGTACTCTATGCTCTTGTACTCACACACAGAGTCACACTCACACCTGCTGTCACACTCACACAAGGTGTCACATGCCCAGTGTCACACTCCCATGCAACATCACACAGGAATGCATAATTGAGGCAGGATTGGAGAACCTGCCATTGTACCAGCAGGTAAAATCTCCCTTTTCCCGCTCACTATAGTGTGACAGAGTAACAGTGAGACAAAGTGAGAATGTGAGTGTGTGAGACAGTGTGAGGCAGAGTGACAGTGAGAAAGAGTGAGACAGTGCGAGACCCAGAGTCAGAGTGCGAGACAGAGAGACTCTCACACTCTCACTCTGTCTCAGTCTCACACTCACACTCAGTCTCAGTCTCACACTCTCACTCACACACATACATTGCCTCACTCACAGTCTCACAAACTCACATTCTGACTTTTCTTATGCTCACACTCAGTCTCACACTGACACTCACATTTTGACTGTTTCACACACACACACTCTCTCACATTCTGACTCTGACTTTGTCTCACCCACACTCAGTCTCACGCGCACACTTTCAATCACACTCACACTCAGTCTCATGCTCACACATTCAGTCTCACACTCACACTCTCAGTCTCACGCTCACACTCTCAGTCTCACGCTCACACTCTCAGTCTCATGCTCACACTCTGTGTCACACTCACTCTCAATCTCACGCTCACACTCACACTCAGTCTCACGCTCACACTCTCGCTCAGTCTCACGCTCACTCACTCAGTCGCACACTCACCCAGTCTCATGCTCACACTCACTCAGTTTCACGCTCATACTCAGTCTCACGCTCACACTCATGCTCAGTCTCATGTTCACTCTCACGCTCACACTCTCACTCAGTCTCAGGCTCACACTCTCGCTCAGTCTCACGCTCACTCTCACTCAGTCGCACACTCACCCAGTCTCATGCTCACACTCACTCAGTCTCACGCTCACACTTTCACTCAGTCTCACGCTCACACTCTCACTCAGTCTCACGCTCACACTCTCTCTCATGCTCACTCTCTCACTTAGTCTCACATTCACTCTCGCTCCATCTCACGCTCACACTCAGTCTCATGCTCACACTCTCACTCAGTCTCACGCTCACACTCTCACTCAGTCTCACACTCACTCTCGCTCCATCTCACACTCACACTCGCTCAGTCTCACACTCACTCTCACTCAGTCTCACACTCAGACTCTCACACTCTCGCTCCATCTCACGCTCACACTCACACTCAGTCCCACGCTCACACTCTCGCTCAGTCTCATGCTCACACTCAATCAGTCTCACGCTCACACTCTCGCTCAGTCTCACGCTCACACTCTCGCTCAGTCTCACGCTCACACTCTCAATCTCACGCTCACACTCACTCAGTCTCACGCTCACACTCTCGCTCAGTCTCACGTTCACACTCTCGCTCAGTCTCACGCTCACACTCACTCAGTCTCACGCTCACACTCTCGCTCAGTCTCACGCTCACACTCTCGCTCAGTCTCACGCTCACTCTCACTCAGTCGCACACTCACCCAGTCTCATGCTCACACTCACTCAGTCTCACGCTCACACTCTCACTCAGTCTCACGCTCACACTCTCACTCAGTCTCACGCTCACACTCACTCAGTCTCACGCTCACTCTCTCACTCAGTCTCACATTCACTCTCGCTCCATCTCACGCTCACACTCACTCATTCTCACGCTCACACTCAGTCTCACGCTCACACTCTCACTCAGTCTCACGCTCACTCTCACTCAGTCTCACACTCACTCTCGCTCCATCTCACACTCACACTCGCTCAGTCTCACACTCACTCTCACACTCTCAATCTCACGCTCACACTCACACTCAGTCTCACGCTCACACTCTCGCTCAGTCTCATGCTCACTCTCACTCAGTCGCACACTCACCCAGTCTCATGCTCACACTCACTCAGTCGCATGCTCACACTCAGTCTCACGCTCACACTCTCGCTCAGTCTCATGCTCACACTCTCGCTCAGTCTCACGCTCACACTCTCGCTCAGTCTCACGCTCACACTCTCGCTCAGTCTCATGCTCACACTCTCGCTCAGTCTCATGCTCACACTCACACTCAGTCTCACGCTCACACTCTCGCTCAGTCTCACGCTCACTCTCACTCAGTCGCACACTCACCCAGTCTCATGCTCACACTCACTCAGTCTCATGCTCACACTTTCACTCAGTCTCACGCTCACACTCTCACTCAGTCTCACGCTCACACTCTCACTCAGTCTCACGCTCACACTCTCAATCTCATGCTCACTCTCTCACTTAGTCCCACACTCACTCTCGCTCAGTCTTATGCTCACTCTCACTCAGTCTCACATTCACTCTCGCTCCATCTCACGCTCACACTCAGTCTCACGCTCACACTCTCACTCAGTCTCGCGCTCACACTCTCGCTCAGTCTCACGCTCACTCTCACTCAGTCTCACACTCACTCTCGCTCCATCTCACACTCACACTCGCTCAGTCTCACACTCACTCTCACTCAGTCTCACACTCAGACTCTCACACTCTCAATCTCATGCTCACACTCACACTCAGTCTCATGCTCACACTCACTCAGTCTCACGCTCACACTCTCACTCAGACTCACGCTCACACTCTCGCTCAGTCTCACGCTCACACTCTCAATCTCACGCTCACACTCACTCAGTCTCACGCTCACACTCTCGCTCAGTCTCACGCTCACACTCTCACTCAGTCTCACGCTCACACTCACTCAGTCTCACGCTCACACTCTCGCTCAGTCTCACGCTCACACTCTCGCTCAGTCTCACGCTCACTCTCACTCAGTCGCACACTCACCCAGTCTCATGCTCACACTCACTCAGTCTCACGCTCACACTCTCACTCAGTCTCACGCTCACACTCTCACTCAGTCTCACGTTCACACTCTCACTCAGTCTCATGCTCACACTCTCAATCTCACGCTCACACTCTCACTCAGTCTCACATTCACTCTCGCTCCATCTCACGCTCACACTCACTCAGTCTCACGCTCACACTCTCACTCAGTCTCACGCTCACACTCTCGCTCAGTCTCATGCTCACTCTCACTCAGTCTCACACTCACTCTCACTCCATCTCACACTCGCTCAGTCTCACACTCACTCTCACACTCTCAATCTCACGCTCACACTCACAGTCTCACCCTCACACTCTCGCTCAGTCTCACGCTCACTCTCACTCAGTCGCACACTCACCCAGTCTCATGCTCACACTCACTCAGTCTCACACTCACACTTTCACTCAGTCTCACGCTCACACTCTCAATCTCACGCTCACTCTCTCACTTAGTCTCACATTCACTCTCGCTCCATCTCATGCTCACACTCAGTCTCACGCTCACACTCACTCTCGCTCCATCTCACGCTCACACTCTCGCTCAGTCTCACGCTCACTCTCACTCAGTCTCACACTCACTCTCGCTCCATCTCACACTCACACTCGCTCAGTCTCACACTCACTCTCACTCAGTCTCACACTCAGACTCTCACACTCTCAATCTCACGCTCACACTCACACTCAGTCTCACGCTCACACTCTCGCTCAGTCTCATGCTCACACTCACTCAGTCTCACGCTCACACTCTCACTCAGTCTCACGCTCACACTCTCGCTCAGTCTCACGCTCACACTCTCAATCTCACGCTCACACTCACTCAGTCTCACGCTCACACTCTCGCTCAGTCTCACGCTCACACTCTCGCTCAGTCTCACGCTCACTCTCACTCAGTCTCACACTCACCCAGTCTCACGTTCACACTCTCGCTCAGTCTCATGCTCACACTCAGTCTCACGCTCACATTCTCGCTCAGTCTCACGCTCACACTCTCAATCTCACGCTCACACTCTCGCTCAGTCTCACGCTCACTCTCACTCAGTCTCACACTCACCCAGTCTCCCGCTCACACTCTCGCTCAATCTCATGCTCACACTCAGTCTCACGCTCACACTCTCAATCTCACATTTGAATTCTCACTCAGTCTCACTCTCACTCCATCTCACGCTCACACTCAGTCTCACGCTCACACTCGGGGTGGAATTGTCCCAGACTGGCACCAAGCGCAGTAGCGATCGGATAAAACTGACCAGCCACAATGGTGAGTTTTCAGGCCGTATTGTCCCAAACCTCCCTCATTAATTATGCATTCCAGAGAAGCACGCTGTTTCCATGGCAAGTGGGCTCTCATTCGGCTGCCATGCCATCACCTCACTTCAGCACGCTGGGCACCATATTTAAAGTCCAGTTGCGCGCACACATCTCAGATCTCCCAGCTCACACCTACTACAGGCAAGACACAGCCTAGAAAGGCAAAAAAGTCTGCAGCCACCCGGTTCAATGACGTGTCCCTCGAGCAGCTTTTGGACACAGGGGACGTTCATCGTGATGTCCTCTGTTCTGACCTCAAGGCCTCATTAACCCAGCTTGGGAGGCGGTGGCAGCGGTGGTCAGCGCCAACGCCCTGCAGAGGAGGACAGCCACCCAGGCCACAAGAGGGTGAATGATCTCCTCCGTTCCACTCATCTCATCGTTCTCAACGCACACACTCACAAACCCAGCACACACCCTCAGGGCCCTCACTCACTGCCAGTTCAAGGGACATCACCATTCACTCTCTCACACTCACTGTCATTGACCTCATCCCATCCATGGGACCACTCACCACCCACACAGGCCAGGTATACTTATCATCTGGCCCAGCAGGCATCCTGATACACTCTCCCCATCTCTATCCATGCAGGACAAACTGGCTCACAACAGGAGGGAGAGGTCACAGACGGGTGGAGAAATGCCGGAGGTCAAAGCTCTGACAGAATTTGAAAACAGAGCCATCCAGCTGGCCGGCGATGACTGGGACCGGTCCTGTGCTGATGGTGAGGTTGATGCTGCTCTACCAAGTGAGGATCCAGCAGTGCAACATCCATCAGATAACTACGCTGTGAGTGATGTGTCCCTGTTTCACAGGCCACTGCCCTGCACTCATTATCTCCCCTTGCTTTCACAGGCACATCTGGGAAACAGCCGACAGAGTCCACGACCCAGGGCCTCCAATCAAGTCCTGAAGAAACCTCCAAAGAGGAATCTGAAGGCTCCCTCCCTGAAGTCCCATCACAGCCTCACCCACACCCTCCACCAGACCCATCACAGCCTCACCCACACCCTCCACCAGCACAGAGACACACAGTTCGGTGGGACCTAGCTTTAGAGTAGCCTCGGGGTCACAATCTGGTGAGCACATCGCACAGTCTGATCCACAGCAGGTAGAGGCAGGGACTTCCCAGGTCCCTGGCACTCAGAGGATGCTGGAGGACAAATCTGCTGAGTCTGAGTCAGATGAGGAACTTCTGGATTCGTTCATGTATCAGTTGCTGCAGCTGCAAAGGCAAACTCAGGTACATCAGGATGGGATGTCTGCTGCAGTCCTCAGATTGCGAGGCACGATGGAGGAGTCCATCTGTCTTCACTCTAAGGTGTTAGCGCCGGCATCGCAATGCACCGAGGTCAACACTGGTAGGATGGCGGCCGCCATGAAGACTTTGGTCCAGGTTGTCACTCCTGCACTGCTGCGCGGGCTCAATTCCATCGCTGATGCCATAATTGTCCTCCAACAGTGTGTACACGAGAGGGGTACTGGGCAGCTCGATCTCACTCCAGCTACCCCTGCTCCTCACAGAGTCAGCCAGGGGCCCTCGGGCACCCATAGGGAGGAGGATCAGCAGGTGCACACTCCGAGCCCATCTACCCAGGTGACTTTGGGAGTGACCGGCCCATCTGACTCCCCTCTTCCTGTGACATCAGCAGCTCCAACTCCACAGGCCGAGGTGGGTGTTACTGCCACACAGCAGGACTCTGAAAGCAGGCTGGAGCTCACCAGGTCTCAGCCCTCCAGAGGACACCCACCAAGTTCATCACAGACAAGGTGTCACAGTCAGCAGGCTGCCCCCCACCTCCACTGTGGATGTCCGGGGAGCACCAAGGCGTAATGGCAGGGTCAGGAAGGTCAAGAAGATGTAGTTGCACAGCCTGGTCATGGGTGTTAATCACTTGTATATACCGTTCACTATTGTCAATAAACTCCCAAGAATGTCTCCCTCTCTGTGGCTCCTTGTTCTGATGAGCAGTGTTTGTGTCACTCAGATGTGAAACCTTTCAGCACAAGATAAAGGCAGGTGTCTCAGTCCAGGGCCTCTTCCCTGTGTCTGTGCAGCCTTCAGACCACAGTGATGGTGCAGCCTCACACTCCCTGGACACATTACTGATGCCTGCACCTCGATGGTGCTGATCATTGCTGCCAGAATGTGGTGGGCAGGTGTCACAGAGTTCTCTCATTCTCACTGTGCGCTCTCAGCACCTTTAAGGTGGGACTGGCTCCCATCTCTTCAGCATCTGTGCCCAGTGATGCTGTGCTCCTGAAGGGCTGAGGTGCTGAAGGCTGACAAGGGTCAGGTTCTACTGAAGTTTCATGGCTGTGTCTCTATGGCATGACCCTGATCACAGAGCGCAAGCGAGCTGCCCTCGGCCAGACAGGAGTCAGACATTCTCAGAGGCTAGGTGAATATCTATGGAGCGTCCTCACTGCATGTTGTCATCCTCCTCCTGTGACCGAGTGGCTATTAGGGCCTCCACTGCGTCTCCATGACAGGAGCATTCTCACAGAGGGTATTTGTGCTGCCATAATCCAGACTGGAGTTAAACATTCACAATTGCGATGTGAGGATCTACAGGGACACCTTACTGCATGTCATCATCAACCTCCACAAATCTGGCAGCTATGAGGGCCTCCTGAGTGCGCCTGCCTCGTCTATCCAGTGTGAGAGCCTCATCCCCATCATCGTCACCACCGAGGACCCCCTCACCCTCATCCCCTGATCCTCATCGGAGGAGACCTCCAGCTCCTCCATCTCCTCCTCAGCCAGCTCCTCTCCCTGTTGCAGTGCCAGGTTGTAGAGGGTGCAGCAGACAATGACGATGTGTGACACCCTCTGCGGACTATATTGCAGGGCCCCACCAGACCGGTCGAGGCACCGGAACCTCATCTTCAACATTCCGATGGTCTGATCCACCAAGGTGTGAGCTGCAGCATGAACCTCATTATCCCGTCACTCTGCTGCAGTCTGAGGCCACCACATGGGTGTCATCAGTCACGGCCTCTGTGGGTGGCCCTTGTCCCTGAGGAGCTAACCCGCAGCCTCTGTGGACCCGGGGAGACTGCAGGGATCTGTGAGTGACTCAGGATGTAGGCATTGTGCACACTCCCTGGAAACCGTGCTCACACCTGCAGGATGTGTTTGTGGAGGTCTCACACCAGCTACACGTTCAGTGAGTGGAAGCCCTTGTGAATGATGCAGTCACTGAGTGTAGTGATGGAGACCTGAGCACCACATGAGTGCAGTCAATCGCACCCTGCACCTGTAGGAATCCTGAGATCAGGGCAAATCCAATGGCCCTTGTATCCTGGCTGTCCCGGTCCCGGGCGAAATGCATAAAGTTGTTGCCATGGTGAAGATGCATCTGTGACCTCATGGATGCATTAGTGGGTGGTGGATTGTGAAATCCCATAGAGGTCGCCTGTGGAGCCCTGAAAGGAGCCACTGGCACAGACATTGAGCTCCACAGTCACTTTCACAGCTACTGGCACTGGATGCCTTCCATGTCCCCTTGGCACCAAGTCCTGCAGTAAGTGGCAGATGTGACCAACCATCTCCCTAGACGTGCTGTCTTCGGCAACACTGGTTTTCAGTCATCTCCAGAAATGGCAGGCGGCGTCTATAGACCCTGGGTGTCACTAAGCGCTGACCAGTGACGGCTCGCTGTGAATCTTCAACGCCGTGTGCAGGAGCTCCAGCCGCCCCTTCTTCCTGATGTTGCTGCTCCTCCCTCTGTGTAGCCAGGAGCCTCAGTCACTCTCTCTCCTCCATCGTTTCACTCTCTGTAGGCCATCAGGCACACAGCTGGGTCACCAGGCTCCATGCTCCTGATGTACTCCTCCTGCAGGGTGAAAGAGAGAGACACGAGGTTAGTGTGGGTGTACAAAGAACCTGCCCTGGTTAAGTGTGACAGCTCCTTAACACTTCCCTGAGAGAGCTGACCCCCACTTGGGGAGCCAGAGATTAGTGTGCTGCAGGCTGCCCAAAACCCCACCTGACCGATTGGCAGCAGCTTTGCCCATTGGACTGCATCCTGTGCTCTCAGCTCAGGCACAGACATTCTCCTAACCCGCACTGCAAGGCTGCCCTGTTAGCTTCAACCACAGGGGAGACTGGTCCAAACTGGGATGCTGACATTGCAATGGGGCTGTGAGCATCTCCAGCAGTGACCGCCCCATGGCCAGATTTAGCGAGGAGATGGTACAACGAGGCCAGTCATCCAACTGTTCTGTAGTTCACTAAAATGCTGGTGGGTTTGCAGCCTGTACCTGAGGGGTGAGAAGCCCTGGAGCATTTGGCAGCGTTTTCATGCCTCTGTGTTGCTTGGCTGGGCAGAGAATCTGGAGACCCGACTCCAATCATTTCAATGTGGCAGCGCCTGCACTGTCTCAGCTGCAGAGGATCGGTCACTTTATACAGGGGTGTCCCTGATGTGGGGCCACTTCCCTCCCCCCGTTCCCTCCCCCCGTTCCCACCCCCACTCCGCATACCACACCCCTACCCCCATCCCCACCCCACCCCCACTCCCGCACACCCACCCCTACCCTGCAACCCCACATCCACCCAACTCCACCCCCACCTGCACCCCCACCCCGCAACGCCACCCCCACCCCACCCCCAGCTCCCCACCCCCACCCCCGGCCCCCGCCTCAAACTTAAAGTCCAACAAGTGACCCAGACGAGCACTTTGCTGTTCACTAACCTCCGAGTCCCCTCAAAGCCCAGCTGCCAAATGCAGGCCTTTTATTTGCTGTTGTGAATCACGTGGGGCAGACGATCCACTGAGGGAGGCGGATCCGACCGGCTGGTTATTCAGATGTATCACAAAGAGGTTCCCGACCTCTGAACTGGGGGCCACAGCCCCACCATCGGAAGGAGGAACGGACCATCGCAAACTGGTTTCATGACATTGTGAAACCGATTTTTGACATTCTCGCCATATTGTCCACTCACGTCACCAAACACACCCGATGCCAGCAGGCACGGCCGATTCCACCTTCTGTCTCGCGCTCTGTCTCGCGCTCTGTCTCGCGCTCGCGCTCTGTCTCGCGCTCTGTCTCGCACTGGCACTCTGTCTCGCACTGGCACTCTGTCTTGCACTCGCACTTTCGCACGCTCGCACTCTGTCTCACGCTCGCATTTCTCACGCTCGCACTGTCTCACGCTCTGTCTCGCGCTCTGTCTCGCACTTTGTCTCGCACTCGCGCTCTGTCTTGCACTCGCACTTTCTCACGCTCGCACTCTGTCTCGCACTTTCTCACGCTCGCACTGTCTCGCACTCGCACTCTGTCTCGCACTGGCACTCTGTCTTGCACTCGCACTTTCTCACGCTCACACTTTGTCTCGCACTCTGTCTCGCACTGGCACTCTGTCTTGCGCTCGTACTTTCTCACGCTCGCACTCTGTCTCACGCTCTGTCTCGCGCTCTGTCTCGCACTTTGTCTCGCACTCGCACTCTGTCTTGCACTCGCACTTTTTCTCACGCTCGCACTCTGTCTCGCACTTTCTCACGCTCGCACTGTCTCGCACTCGAACTCTGTCTTGCACTCGCACTTTCTCACGCTCGCACTTTGTCTCGCACTCTGTCTCGCACTGGCACTCTGTCTTGCGCTCGTACTTTCTCACGCTCGCACTGTCTCGCACTCGCACTCTGTCTCGCACTCGCGCTCTGTCTTGTGCTCGCACTTTCTCACGCTCGCACTCTGTCTCACACTCTGTCTCACGTTCGCACTCTGTGTCGCGCTAGCGGTCTGTCTCACACAAACCTGACCCCGAATGGCACAAGCGAGTTGGGTTTTCTGAACAAACATAAGCCAGAGTTTTAAGGCCCCACCATGGCGTGTCTCCCACCCCCAGCAGATGCAGCAAGTCATTTAAATCTCCGTTCAGTTTGGCAGCGCCGCAATATCTGGCCAGGCGGGTGGGCAGTAAAATCCTGGCCCTGATTCTTTTAAAAAACTAACCAAAAATATTTGAGGAATGAGTTGAATTTAAAATAGAATATTTATCTAGTGAAGTGAGAAATTTAAATATTTGTCCACAAAGAAAGCAAATACGATTTTGCATTAACAATCGGGTATTATTTATTTCTCCAATGTTCTCGGGTTAAGGATTACATGAGTGAATATACATAACCCAGATTGGCTGTTTTTAAATGCAGTTTTTATAGACTTAAAACACACAGAAGCATTCTTGGCGTGTGAGTATTGCATTTATTTGGGCCCAGCTGTCCTCATTAACTGACCAAATCTATTGCACAAGGAGGATTTGGAGGCTGTGTGCATTGAAATCTGTTTGTTTACTTTTCTTGAACTTTGCCAATACTGAAGGGATTTTAGAAAGTGTCGACACAACCTTTCACACTCCTCTGCTCAACTCTAAGTTTTCTATCGATTCTGGCTCTCTTGATATTCTTATTGTGAAACAGGGACTCCTCACCCCTCAAATATCTGATCATTAATTCATTTCACTCTATTCTCCCAAACTCTGGGACACCCTGCACCCTCCCTTCCCAACCCAAACCCAGACAATGGTGCTCCTAACGCTTCAAACCTTGCAGTGATTTAATAGTTACAATGCATTCTCCACAACAAATAAAACAGGAAGAGCTGAGATTTAGTGCTGTATTTGACCTTTGACATGAAAACATACAAATTTGGAACAGGAGGAGGCCATTCGGCCCCTCAAGCCTGTTCTGCCATTCAATAAGATCATGGCTGATCTGTTTTTGTTTCGATTTCCACATTCCCATCTACCCCCGATAACCTTTGATTCCCTCGTCTAACAAGAATCTATCTCCATAGATACAAGCAAAATACTGCGGATGCTGGAAATCTGAAACAAAAACAAAAATACCTGGAAAAACTCAGCAGGTCTGACAGAATCTGTGAAGAGAAAGACAGAGATAATGTTTCAAGTCCGTATGACTCTTCTTCAGAACTAAAGAAGAGTAGAAATGCGGTGAAATATAAACTGTTAAAGGGGGTGGGACAGGTGAAGCTGGGTAGAAGGTCAGTGATAGGTAGAGGCAAAGGAGAGATTGCGATAGCTGTCATAACCAAAAGGTCATAGGGTTGTCAACAGTGGAGGTACTGGCTATAGGAGGTGCTAATCACAAAATCACAGAATCACAGTGCAGAAGAGGCCCTTCAGCCCATCGAGACTGCACCGACACGTGAGAAATACCTGATCTACCTACCTAATCCCATTTACCAGCACTTGGCCCATAGCCTTGAATGTTATGACGTGCCAAGTGCTTATCCAGGTACTTTTTAAAGGATGTGAGGCAACCCAACTAAGGGGAACAGCTGCTCACTATCCACCCTGTCCATGCCCCTCATAATCTTGTACACCTTGATCAGGTCACCCCTCAGTCTTCGCTGCTCCAATGAAAACAACGCAAGTCTATCCAACCTCTCTTCATAACTTAAATGTTTCAACCCAGGAAACATCCTGGTGAATCTCCTCTGCACCCCCTCCAGTGCAATCACATCCTTCCTATAATGTGGCGACCAGAACTGCACACAGTACTCCAGCTGTGGCCTCACCAAGGTTCTATACAACTCCAACATGACCTCCCTACTTATGTAATCTATGCCTCGATTGATGAAGGCAAGTGTCCCATATGCCTTTTTCACCACCCCACTAACATGCCCCTCCGCCTTCAGAGATCTATGGACACACACACCAAGGTCACTTTGTTCCTCAGAACTTCCTAGTGTCATGCCATTCATTAAATACTTCCTTGTCAAATTACTCCTTCTAATGTGTATCACCTCACACTTTTCAGGGTTAAATTCCATCTGCCATTTATCTGCCCATTTGACCATCCCGTCTATATCTTCCTGTAGCCCAAGACACTCAACCTCACTGTTAACCACCCGGCCAATCTTTGTGTTATCCGCAAACTTACTAATCCTCCCCCCACATAGTCATCTATGTCGTTCATATAAATGACGAATAATAGGGGACCCAGCACAGATCCCTGTGGTACGCCACTGGACACTGACTTCCAGTCACTAAAGCATCCTTCTGTCATCACCCTCTGTCTCCTACAACTAAGCCGATTTTGAATCCACCTTATCAAATTACCCTGTATCCCATGTGCATTTGCCTTCTTTATAAGTCTCCCATGTGGGACCTTGTCAAAGGCTTTGCTGAAATCCATATAAACTACATCAACTACACCACCCTCATCTACACACCTGGTCACCTCCTCAAAAAATTCAATCAAATTTGTTAGGCATGACCTCACTCTGACAAAGCCATGCTGACTATCCCTGATCAATCCTTACCTCTCCAAGTGGAGATAGATTCTCTCCTTCAGAATTTTCTCCAATAGTTTCCCTACCACTGACGTGAAACTCACTGG
Source organism: Isurus oxyrinchus (assembly GCA_026770705.1). Taxonomy (NCBI): domain Eukaryota; kingdom Metazoa; phylum Chordata; class Chondrichthyes; order Lamniformes; family Lamnidae; genus Isurus; species Isurus oxyrinchus. Next base: position 609,694 of record JANJGN010000011.1, read on the forward strand.
CCTGTAGTTCCCTGGCTTATCTCTAGAACCCTTCTTAAATAGCGGAACCACATTAGCTGTTCTCCAGTCCTCTGGCACCTCCCCTGTGGCCAGAGAGGAATTAAAATATGGGTCAGAGCCCCTGTGATCTCCTCCCTTGCCTCCCTCATCCAGACCTGGAGATTTGTCCACTTTTAAGCCTGCCAACACCTCCAATACCTTGTCACTCCCTATATCAATTTGCTCAAGAACCTCTCAGTCTCTCTCCCTGAGTTCGATACCTTCATCCTCATTCTCTTGGGTGAAGACGGATGTGAAGTATTCATTCAACACTCTACTGACGTCCTCTGGCTCCACCCATAGATTGCCCCCTTGGTCCCTAATGGGCTCTACTCTTTCCCTGGTTATCCTCTTCCCATTGATATACTGATAGAATATCTTGGGATTGTCCCTACTTTTACCAGCCAGAGCTTTCTCATATCTCCTCTTTGCTCTCTAATGGTGACAGTAAGAGTGGAAAGCAGAATGTGATATTGTTATTCATTTTTATCCATTGTTTTATCCCCAGTTTTTACCCTATTTTCAATCTTTGTTCCCACCACCATCCTCTCCCTCCACCCCACCCCCACTCGGGCATCTGTCCCTGTCCAGAGAGCTTCCCCCGGTCCGGCCATTATCACATTCTGCTCTCCTCGCTTCGTCACTATTAGCACCTCCTTCAGCCAGTATCATCACTATTAACAACCCTTTCACCTTGTGTCCATGACATCCCTGTCAATCTCCCCTTTACCCCCACCTATCACTGCCCCTCTATCCAGCTTCACCTGCCCCACCACCCCCCTTAAACAGTATCAATTTCATCACATTTCTACTTCTTTTAGTTCTGAAGAAGTCATACAGTCTCGAAACGTTAACTCTGTTTCTCTCCACAGATGCTGTCAGACCTGCTTTTTCCAAGAATCTACCTCTGCCTTAAAATTATTCAATTACCCCAGTTCCACCACCTTCTGAGGCAGAAGTCGCACAACCCTCTGGGAGAAAACAATTTCTCCTCATCTCTGTCCTAAAAGGGTGACCCCTAATTTTAAAACATTGCCCCCTAGTTCTGGACTCACCCACAGGAGGAAACATCCTTTCCATGTCCACCTTGTCAAGGCCGTTCAGGGTCTTGTATATTTCATCTGACATCTGGCAAAGCGCGATAATCCCAGTGAACTGGGGGTTGTTCTTACCTGAACAACAAGGTCCTTTCCCACTGGTATGTTGGTGAAGGTCGGGGAATTATCATTCTCATCCAACACCATGACATAAACTGAGCCAGTGACAGTGCGCGGAGGAGTGCCACCATCTTGAACCAGCACCGTGACCTGGTGACTGGCCTGAACCTCTCGATCAAAGGTCACCCTCGAGCTTATCTCACCTGGAAACAGAATGAAAAGGAAATCACAGGTACTTCAAAAAATGAGCGTGTTGAAGATTTCAAACTTTACTCTGATTTCCAAGCATAGATTCTCCTCGTTCAGCAGAGGACTGACCATTCGGACAGCAATGGCTCTGGCACCATCCCTGGCTGCGCAGTGCTCTGTCCCCTGGCTGGGGGGGTGGGGGGGGAAGCTCTGTCCCCAGTAGGAATGTACTCATAAACCTTCCCTCGGTAATATAATGTTCAAGAGGGAGGGAGACAAAAAGCAGGAAACTATAGGCCAGTCAGCCTAACATCTGTCATTGGGAAAATGCTGGAGTCCATTATTAAGGAAGAAATAGCAGGAGATTTAGAAAAGTTTAACATAATCAGAGTCAACATGGTTTTGTGAAAGGGAAATCAGGATTGACAAATTTTCTGGAGTTCTTTGAGGATATAACAAGCAGAGTAGATAAAGGGGGACCGGTAGTTAGAGTGTATGTGTGTTTCTAGAAGGCATTCGATAAGGTGCCACATAAAAGGTTATTGCACAAAATAAGAGGTCACAGTATTGGGGGTAACGTATTAGCATGTATTGAGGATTGGTTAACACACAGAAGACAGAAAGTTGGGATTAATGGGTCTTTTTCAGGTTGGAAAGATGTAACTAGCGGAGTGCCACAAGGATCAGTTCCAGGGATGAGAAACTTCAGCTATGAGGATAGATTGGAGATGTTGGGACTGTTCTCCTTGGAGAGGAGAAGCTAAGAGGAGATTTGATAGAGATGTTCAAAATCATGAGGGGTCTGGACAGAGTAGATAGGGAGAAGCTGTTCCCACTCGTAAAAGGATCAAGAACGAGAGGGCACAGATTTAAAGTGATTTGCAAAAGAAGCAAATGTGATGTGAGAAAACCTTTTTCACACAGCGAGTGGTTCGGGTCTGGAATGCACGGCCTGGAAGTGTGGTGGAGGCAGGTTCAATCGAGGCATTCAAGAGGGCATTAGATGATTATTTGAATAGAAACAAGTTGCAGGGGTACAGGGAAAAGGCAGGGCAATGGCACTAGGTCATAATGCTCATTTGGAGAGCTGGTGCAAACAAGATGGGCTGAATGGCCTCCTTCTGCATTGTCACAATTCTGTGATTTCCCCTCTCTCTAACTCATGGATCACTGGATAGTGATCAGGAGCAGGAACCTGGGCTGATTGCTCCTTTCTCTCTAACTCAGGAGTTACTGGCTGTTGCCCCTCCCTGTAAGGTGTCTTTGTAGTTCAGTACTGGGCTGACTGGACATTAACCCAACAAGATGCTGCTGCCTAAAGCAAGTCTGCATTGATTACCAGTCAATGAGTTGATGTGAAAGCTGGAATGAGCTGGGAACAGTCGGTAGGTCAGCTTGCTGTTTATCCCATGGTCTCGATCTGTTGCCAGGATTCGTCCAATTGGAGATGTGGGTGGTATGTTCTCCTGGATTGTGAAGAAATACCGATTCTCACTGAGTTTCGGTGCATTGTCGTTCTCGTCAGTGACACAGACTCTCACCATGGTCGTCCCTGTTTTCCTCTGGTCACCCTCACTACTAGAAGCCACAACAGTCAGACTGAAAAGGTCTTTGTTTTCACGATCAAGGGCACTTTTCACATATAACCAACCACTTTCAGGCACTATTCCAAAGTTGGCTGAGTCTCCATCAGAACGCAGATGGTAAGTGATGTGGGTGTCTCTATCCTGGCTCAGTGCACGAACCTGAAGAAACCGGGTGTTAACGGGTGTGCCTTCCTTGACCTCGACCCTGTAGGTTAAAGTGTCGAAGATTGGGGCATTATCACTCTCATCTTGAACGTGAATCAGTAAGGTGAAGGTGGAGCTGAGTTGTGGGGCACCACTGTCTTTGGCCACAATTTTCAGGTCATAACGTGGCACCATCTCATAGCTCAAAGGTCCAATCACACGGAGCTTTCCAGTGGTTCTGTCAATGCTGAAAGTTCTTTCGGCATTAGAAACAATGTCAAACTGCACTTGGCCATTGGCTCCACTATCTCGATCTTCTGCATTGACTGTATAGATGACGGAGCCAATTTCTGTGTTCTCTGGGACGAGAATAGACTCAGATGAGGTGGGGAATGTTGGTGTGTTATCGTTGATGTCAGAGATTGTGATCTTGACTTTTGTACTGCTGTAGGCAGGAGGGGAACCACTGCAAGCCTGAATATCCAGGATCACGACAGGATGAGATTCATGGTCCAGAGGGATGCTTGTTCGGATCATGCCTGAGCTGACACCAATTGCAAAGTAGCCATTGGGGTCTCCAGAGGAAATGGTGTAGGAGACAGCATCAGAATGACCTGCCAGTCAGGAAATAAATAAGGCAATCAGTTTAAAACAGGAAAACACAGCTGAATACTGAAAATCTTCCTCAGGTTTGCACCTACAAACCTTGTTCAATCACCTGTCTGCAGCTCTTTGTAGCATTAATTTATCTGTGTTTTTGCCACATAGAACATTGTATTACAACAGACATGACCTTTAACCCACTTGCTGCTCCTTTGCACTCATGTGAATTTAACACCCTTTTGATAAAGGATGTCTTGATAAAGTGAATAGGGAGAAACTGTTTCCAGTGGCAGAAGGATAAGTAACCAGAGGGACACAGATTGAAGGGAATCAGCAAAAAATACAGAGGGGGAGATGAGAAGTTTTTTTGTACAACCACTTGTTATAATCTGGAATGCACTGCTTAAAAAGGCTGGTGAAAGCAGATTCAATAACAATTTTCAAAGGAAATTATAAATAGAATCATACAGGAGGTCATTCGGCCCATCATGTCTATGCTAGCTCTTTGAAAGATCCATCCAATTAGTCCCACTTCTGCTCTTTCCCCCATAGCTCTGTAATTTCTTTCCTTTCAAGTATTTATCCAATTCCCATTTAAAAGTTTTTTTTACCTGGTCTACAAAACTCTCCACAATGTTGAACACCTCCATTAAATCTCAGCTTCTTCAGTCTCTCCACATTAATGGAAGTCCCTCACTGGAACTATTCCAGTAAATCTCCTCTACAATTTTCACATCCTTCTTGAAGTATGGTGCCCAGAATTAGTCATAATGGTCTAGCTGAGACCAGGCCAGTGTTTTATCAAGTTCCAGTATAAATTCCTCACTTTACTTATGAGGACAAGGACACGGTGTTTTTCTCAACTTGTCCTGCCACCTTCAGTGATTTGTGTCCATACACCCGCAGGACTCTCTGTTCCTGCACTTCGTTTAAAATTGTATCATTCCACAGAATAGTGCCACACAGAAGGAAGCCACACACGGCTCACTGTGTCTGTGCTGGCTCACCCAGTGCCATTCCCCCACCTTCTCCCTGTAACCCTGCACATTCCTCCTTTTCAGATAATGATCCAATTCCCTCTTGAACGCCTCGATTGAACCTGCCCTCACCACACTCACAGACAGTGCATTTCAGACCTGAACCAACTGCTGTGTGGAAAAGTTTCTCCTCATGTCACCATTGATTCTTTTGTCAATCACCTTCAACCTGTGCCCTCTGGTTCTCGATCCTTCCACCAATGGGAACAATTTCTCCCTATCTGCTCTGTCCAGACCCCTTTTGAATTTTTAAAATTTGCTCATGGGATGTGGGTGTCGCTGGCTGGGCCAGCATTTATTGCCCATCCCTAATTGCCCCTGTTCAGAGGGCATTTAAGAGTCAACCACATTGCTGGTGGGTCTGGAGTCACATGCAGGGTAGGCTAGGTAAGGACTCCAGGTTTCCTTCCCTAGAGGCAATTAGTGAACCAGATGGGAACACTTTGATCAAATCTCCTCTCAACCTTTTCTTCTTGGAGAACAGTCCCAATTCCTCCAATCTATCCATATAGCTGAAGTTCAATTTAGATTATGTTGCCTCTACTCATTCTTCCTAGCAAAACGTCTCATGGACCCTTCTGTGTTAACTATCATCTGTTGACAAGGTCTAAGAGTGACCAATGACCAGTCAGAGTGCAGAGTTTGAGAGTGACCAATGACCAGACACAGTGAAGGATCTGAGAATGACTAATGACCAGTCAGAGTGAAGGGTCTGAGAGTGGCCAATCACCAGAGTGAAGGATCTGAAACTGACCAATGACCAGTCAAAGCAAAGGGTCTGAGAGAGTCCAATCACCAGAGTGAAGGGTCTCAGAGTGACCAATGACCAGTCAGAGTGAAGTTGTTGCTAATTATGGGAAGCCAGTATCTTGAAGGCATCCACATGATCTACACTACTGTTGGATGTTTGATGGTCATTTGAAAGAAGAGGGTGACATGAGAGATAAAATAAAAATTACCACCCAAAGCTGGAATTGCTCATTACTCAGATTTCCAGCATTCATAATATTTTGCTTTTCTATAGGTCCGAGTTTTTAGGCAGGTAGAGGTCCAGGGCAATTCTCCACTAGGATCCATGTCAGCTTTGCCTGAACAGTGCTACCAAATTTCCTTCTTATTGCAGCTTTTCACTGTCACCCGGGGAGTTTTTTCCCGATTCTCACCTGGGGAGTTTTTTCCCGATTCTCACCTGGGGAGTTTAGAGCTCTGACAGAGCCGATATGTGATCCTCTCCTGACATCTTCAGGGATTGTGAAAAAGTACTGGGCTTGTTCGAAGAGCGGTGGCGAAATTGTACCTGAGACGATGCTGATATTCACCATGGCATTGACCAGTGACATGAGACCACCTGCGTCCTGTGCAGATATGACCAGTCGCTGCACTGTGTCTGCTTTGCCTTGTAGATGAGCAACGAGTGAAAGGACTCCTGTGGGAGGAATTCATGTCATCGAATTCAGAGAATTGGTCTGAGAACCACAATCACTGGCTCAACTCCCCCTCTTATACACAGATGCTGCACACAGTGCACAATAACCCTTAACCCCTGACCCTAACCCCTGACCACAATTCACACTCTTTGCACATAACACAACCCCTCCCCCTATCAGGAACCCCTCATCAGACAGATTCTGATGTTTTGACCATAAGAAATCTTGAAGAAAGAAGAATTGTTTTCTTCCTTTTGCTGAACTTCTAGAGAGCATCTGATTAGTTATTTTTGCAATTTTATTTTTATCCTTGTTCTGTGGGCTTCCTGTTGGAAAAGGCAGAGTGTAATTCCTGTTACCAAAACAATGCGAGTACATTCTGACCCAAGGACAGCAAACGCCCTCACTGCACTGAGCACTGGACAATAGCAAAGTGTCTTCTACCTGCTGCCGGTCTGAGGTGCTGTCAGTCCCGCAGTGCGCCTGAATCACAGGCCACAGATTGATGGTCCCAAATCAGGGAGCCATTTGCTGCGTACACCATAGTATATTTTGGCATGTGTGTAAAGCTTTTTAACTGATGCAGGAAATTGCCAAAGGCAGAGGAAGAGGAAGAGAGTTAGTTGTACAGGAGACATGGCCAATATCCAGTGACATTTACAACAAAGAATGCTGTAAGGCGTGACTATGGGACCCACTTAGAGGCATTTTCTGCACCTGCCATGACCTGGAGCCCTCTCAGCTGCGCATAGTACGTATGACACGACACATAAAAGACACTGTAATTCTAACCGTCCTGTGTGAACACATAGACTCAATTCCAAAGTGTTTTCATGAAACATGGAATCAATGACAAAATTAGACAGCAGGGGGGTAGATCAATGAGAGAATCTTTCTCTCTTGGAAGAATGTTAGTATGTGGAATACTCTTCTCACAAAGCAGTGCAGGCTCGGTAATTGAGTTTATTCAAAGCAGACTTAGACAGATTTTTGATAGCGAAGCAAGTCAAGGCTTATGGGGGGCAGACAGGGAGGTGGAGTTCCGACACAACCAGATCAGCCATGATCCTGTTGAATAGTGGACCAGGCTCGATGACCTTCTCCACCTCCTAACTCCTAGTCGCATGTTCCTAGGACACTCGAACTACTCCCTCAGACCGCATCCAGCACTAACCCCAAATTCTTCACACTAACTGTGTGAAGGAGTCAGTACAGTGCGCACTCTGTGGGGAGGGGTCAGTATAGTGCACACTCTGTGGGGAGGGGTCAGTACAGTGCGCACTCTGTGGGGAGGGGTCAGTACAGTGCGCACTCTGTGGGGAGGGGTCAGTACAATGCGCACTCTGTGGGGAGGGGTCAGTACAGTGCGTAACTCTGTGGGGAGGGGTCAGTACAGTGCGTAACTCTGTGGGGAGGGGTCAGTACAGCGCGCACTCTGTGGGGAGGGGTCAGTACAGTGCGCACTCTGTGGGGAGGGGTCAGTACAGTGCGCACTCTGTGGGGAGGGGTCAGTACAGTGCACACTCTGTGGGGAGGGGTCAGTACAGTGTGCACTCTGTGGGGAGGGGTCAGTACAGTGCGCACTCTGTGGGGAGGGGTCAGTACAGTGCACACACTGTGGGGAGGGGTCAGTACAGTGCGCACTCTGTGGGGAGGGGTCAGTACAGTGCGCACTCTGTGGGGAGGGGTCAGTACAGTGCGCACTCTGTGGGGAGGGGTCAGTACAGTGCGCACTCTGTGGGGAGGGGTCAGTACAGTGCACACACTGTGGGGAGGGGTCAGTACAGTGCGCACTCTGTGGGGAGGGGTCAGTACAGTGTGGTCTTGCACCTGCTTTGATAGAGTCAAAGAGACCATCCATGCTTTATGTCCTCCAGATCCCACCCTGACCTCTATTTAGAGTCGGGAGGGTTAAGATCCCAGCCGGAATTCAGTCTTTCCATGTCCACTCTGAGGGGCAGAATTCTGAATAAATCCTCCTTTAATTAGGCTAATTAGTTCTATAAGGTAATGAGGAATGTCTCCTGAAGTCAAGAGGTGATGGAGAGAAGGAGAGAAAGGGAGAGAAAGAGAGAGAGAGAGAAAGAGAGGTGGAACTAGATTGAATATCAGCTGGGAGGCAAGTTTCCCTGTCAACAACTCATTCAAAATACATGGGGGGGTTTTCACGTGTTCTGAACAGAACAATAAGTTTCTCACAGCTGCTCACGGGAGGCAGAATGTTAAACAGGAAGTTCCCAGAGGGCAGGAAACTTCCCAACAAAAACTACCGGACATGATGAGAAACATTAGCAATGTTTCTGTGAAAGAATCTCCCGGAGCCAAAGGGCTTTTTAACTGTGATAAGGACAAGGCCACAGAGACACAGTGGTTCAACTAGGTGAAGGACACCACCACTTTCTGTAGCTTCAGTCTCAACCTCTGAAGTTCAGGAAACATTGGGAATCTCTGTTCAGGCATTGCCAGTGGGTCTGGGGTCAGGGGAGATCACAGCATTTACACAGCACCATGGGTTGGATATGTTGGATGGAGGGAATGGGAGAAAGGGACCTGGGGATACAGCTGGGGTTGCTGTGCATGCACTTGAGCTGAATGGCCTATTTCAATATATTCATCAGACACACTAGAATCTGTGACACAAACACACTTACCTGTGTCTCTGTTGAGTGTGAATAAAGATAGCAGATTCCCGGAGAGAATCCGATACATCACTTTGCCATTCCTCCCACCATCCTTGTCGAATGCAGAGACCCTAAGCACTGTGGTTCCAGGTAAACTCTGTGTGCTGAGGCTGGCTGCGTACTGAACTGGATAGAACACTGGTCTGTTGTCATTGATATCATCCAAGAAAACTTTCACATAGGCCATGGACTTCAGACCACCCTGTAGGAGAGGCAGAATTACAGGCTGAGATCAGATACCTGGATGAATTCAAGACAAGCCCCAGGACCCTGACACCTACAAACCCCTCTCCCCCCTCCAACCCCAATACTCAGCATTCCCTGAGAGTGGCACCTTGAAGGTGAATAATTACCTGATATAAAACACAGAATGAATGGGAAAACTCAGCAGGTCTGGCAGCATCGGCGGAGAAGAAAAGAGTTGACGTTTCGAGTCCTCATGACCCTTCGACAGAACTTGAGTTCGAGTCCAAGAAAGAGTTGAAATATAAGCTGGTTTAAGGTGTGTGTGTGGGGGGGGCGGAGAGATAGAGAGAGACAGAGGTGCTTGTGTAGACAAACAAGCAGTGATAGAAGCAGATCATCAAAAGATGTCAGCGACAATGGTACAAAAGAACACATAGGTGTTAAAGTTAAAGTTGGTGATATTATCTAAACGAATGTGCTAATTAAGAATGGATGGTAGGGCACTCAAGGTACAGCTCTAGTGGGGGTGGGGGGAGCATAAAAGATTTTAAAATATTTAAAAATAATGGAAATAGGTGGGAAAAGAAAAATCTATATAATTTATAGGGAAAAAAAAGGGAAAAAGGGGGAAACAGAAAGGGGATGGGGGAGGGAGCTCACAACCTAAAGTTATTGAATTCAATATTCAGTCCGGAAGGCTGTAAGGTGCCTAGTCGGAAGATGAGGTGTTGTTCCTCCAGTTTGCGTTGGGCTTCACTGGAACAATGCAGCAAGCCAAGGACAGACATGTGGGCATGAGAGCAGGGTGGAGTGTTAAAATGGCAAGCGACAGGGAGGTTTGGGTCATTCTTGCGGACAGACCGCAGGTGTTCTGCAAAGCGGTCGCCCAGTTTACGTTTGGTCTCTCCAATGTAGAGGAGACCACATTGGGAGCAACGAATGCAGTAGACTAAGTTGGGGGAAATGCAAGTGAAATGCTGCTTCACTTGAAAGGAGTGTTTGGGTCCTTGGACAGTGAGGAGAGAGGAAGTGAAGGGGCAGGTGTTACATCTTTTGCGTGGGCATGGGGTGGTGCCATAGGAGGGGGTTGAGGAGTAGGGGGTGATGGAGGAGTGGACCAGGGTGTCCCGGAGGGAGCGATCCCTACGGAATGCCGATAAGGGGGGTGAAGGGAAGATGTGTTTGGTGGTGGCATCATGCTGGAGTTGGCGGAAATGGCGGAGGATGATCCTTTGAATGCGGAGGCTGGTGGGGTGATAAGTGAGGACAAGGGGGACCCTATCATGTTTCTGGGAGGGAGGAGAAGGCGTGAGGGCGGATGCGCGGGAGATGGGCCGGACACGGTTGAGGGCCCTGTCAACGACCGTGGGTGGAAAACCTCGGTTAAGGAAGAAGGAGGACATGTCAGAGGAACCGTTTTTGAAGGTAGCATCATCGGAACAGATGCGACGAAGGCGAAGGAACTGGGAGAATGGGATGGAGTCCTTACAGGAAGCGGGGTGTGAGGAGCTGTAGTCGAGGTAGCTGTGGGAGTCGGTGGGTTTGTAATGGATATTGGTGGACAGTCTATCACCAGAGATTGAGACAGAGAGGTCAAGGAAGGGAAGGGAAGTGTCAGAGATGGACCACGTGAAAATGATGGAGGGGTGGAGATTGGAAGCAAAATTAATAAATTTTTCCAAGTCCCGACGAGAGCATGAAGCGGCACCGAAGTAATCATCGATGCACCGGAGAAAAAGTTGTGGAAGGGGGCCGGAGTAGGACTGCAACAAGGAATGTTCCACATACCCCATAAAGAGACAGGCATAGCTGGGGCCCATGCGGGTACCCATAGCCACACCTTTTATTTGGAGAAAGTGAGAGGAGTTGAAGGAGAAATTGTTCAGTGTGAGAACAAGTTCAGCCAGACGGAGGAGAGTAGTGGTGGATGGGGATTGTTCGGGCCTCTGTTCGAGGAAGAAGCTAAGGGCCCTCAGACCATCCTGGTGGGGGATGGAGGTGTAGAGGGATTGGACGTCCATGGTGAAGAGGAAGCGGTTGGAGCCAGGGAACTGGAAATTGTTGATGTGACGTAAGGTGTCAGAGGAATCATGGATGTAGGTGGGAAGGGACTGGACAAGGGGAGAGAGAAGGGAGTCAAGATAACGAGAGATGAGTTCTGTGGGGCAGGAGCAAGCTGAGACGATCGGTCTACCGGGGCAGTTCTGTTTGTGGATTTTGGGTAGGAGATAGAAGCGGGCCGTCCGAGGTTGGGCGACTATCAGGTTGGAAGCTGTGGGAGGGAGATCCCCAGAGGAGATGAGGTCAGTGACAGTCCTGGAAACAATGGCTTGATGTTCAGTGGTGGGGTCATGGTCCAGGGAAAGGTAGGAGGAAGTGTCTGCGAGTTGACGCTCAGCCTCCGCGAGGTAGAGGTCAGTGCGCCAGACAACAACAGCACCACCCTTGTCAGCGGGTTTGATGACAATGTCGGGGTTGGACCTGAGAGAATGGAGTGCAGTAAGTTCAGAGAGAGACAGGTTAGAATGGGTGAGAGGAGCAGAGAAATTGAGACGACTAATGTCGCGCCGACAGTTCTCAATGAAAAGATCAAGAGAAGGTAAGAATCCAGAGGGAGGGGTCCAGGTGGAGGGAGAATATTGGAGATGGGTAAAAGGATCCGTTGAATTGGGAGAGGACTCCTGCCCAAAGAAGTGAGCCCGGAGACGAAGACGGCGGAAGAAGAGTTCAGTATCATGCCTAGCCCGAAATTCATTGAGGTGAGGGCATAAGGGTATGAAACTAAGTCCTTTGCTGAGCACTGAACGTTCAGCATCGGAGAGGGGAAGGTCAGGGGGTATAGTGAATACACGGCTGGGGCTGGGATTGGAAGATGGGGTGGGGACGGAGGGACAGGCTGGGGTGGAGGGTCCTAGATGGGTGTTGGTGTTGATGAGTTGTTGGAGCTTGCGTTCCTTAGCAGTTGAGAGAAAGAGAAAAAGTTTCTTGTTGAGGCGTCGGACGAGCCGAAGGATAAAATGAAACTGGGGGCACGCGCAGCTTTGAAAAAGGGTACGGCGGTGCTGCTGGAGGGAGAGGTCGAGTGTGTTCATATGGCGGCGCATGGCACTGAGTGTGGATTTCAGAATGTGACGGGAACAGCAGTCTGAGAAACGTTTTATGTCCCGGAGATACCGGTAATCCTGGGTGGGTTCGAAAGATGAGGGGTGGAATTTCAGTTGAAATCCACGTGGGGTAAGTCGGAGACGGAGACAGTCACTGAGAAAGGAGATATGGCTGTGAAAGCGGGTTTTAGTAAACACCTTGTCAAACACCAGGAGGGAAATGGAAAGCAAAGAAGGTGAACAAGGCAACAGAGAGATACGGAAATCTTGTCGCAGAGAGGAACAGAACTTCTTCAAGGAGGTAGGCATTTCATCAAACCCGCTGACAAGGGTGGTGCTGTTGTTGTCTGGCGCACTGACCTCTACCTCGCGGAGGCTGAGCGTCAACTCGCAGACACTTCCTCCTACCTTTCCCTGGACCATGACCCCACCACTGAACATCAAGCCATTGTTTCCAGGACTGTCACTGACCTCATCTCCTCTGGGGATCTCCCTCCCACAGCTTCCAACCTGATAGTCGCCCAACCTCGGATGGCCCGCTTCTATCTCCTACCCAAAATCCACAAACAGAACTGCCCCGGTAGACCGATCGTCTCAGCTTGCTCCTGCCCCACAGAACTCATCTCTCGTTATCTTGACTCCCTTCTCTCTCCCCTTGTCCAGTCCCTTCCCACCTACATCCATGATTCCTCTGACACCTTACGTCACATCAACAATTTCCAGTTCCCTGGCTCCAACCGCTTCCTCTTCACCATGGACGTCCAATCCCTCTACACCTCCATCCCCCACCAGGATGGTCTGAGGGCCCTTAGCTTCTTCCTCGAACAGAGGCCCGAACAATCCCCATCCACCACTACTCTCCTCCGTCTGGCTGAACTTGTTCTCACGCTGAACAATTTCTCCTTCAACTCCTCTCACTTTCTCCAAATAAAAGGTGTGGCTATGGGTACCCGCATGGGCCCCAGCTATGCCTGTCTCTTTATGGGGTATGTGGAACATTCCTTGTTGCAGTCCTACTCCGGCCCCCTTCCACAACTTTTTCTCCGGTGCATCGATGATTACTTCGGTGCCGCTTCATGCTCTCGTCGGGACTTGGAAAAATTTATTAATTTTGCTTCCAATCTCCACCCCTCCACCATTTTCACGTGGTCCATCTCTGACACTTCCCTTCCCTTCCTTGACCTCTCTGTCTCAATCTCTGGTGATAGACTGTCCACCAATATCCATTACAAACCCACCGATTCCCACAGCTACCTCGACTACAGCTCCTCACACCCCGCTTCCTGTAAGGACTCCATCCCATTCTCCCAGTTCCTTCGCCTTCGTCGCATCTGTTCCGATGATGCTACCTTCAAAAACGGTTCCTCTGACATGTCCTCCTTCTTCCTTAACCGAGGTTTTCCACCCACGGTCGTTGACAGGGCCCTCAACCGTGTCCGGCCCATCTCCCGCGCATCCGCCCTCACGCCTTCTCCTCCCTCTCAGAAACATGATAGGGTCCCCCTTGTCCTCACTTATCACCCCACCAGCCTCCGCATTCAAAGGATCATCCTCCGCCATTTCCGCCAACTCCAGCATGATGCCACCACCAAACACATCTTCCCTTCACCCCCCTTATCGGCATTCCGTAGGGATCGCTCCCTCCGGGACACCCTGGTCCACTCCTCCATCACCCCCTACTCCTCAACCCCCTCCTATGGCACCACCCCATGCCCACGCAAAAGATGTAACACCTGCCCCTTCACTTCCTCTCTCCTCACCGTCCAAGGGCCCAAACATTCCTTTCAAGTGAAGCAGCATTTCACTTGCATTTCCCCCAACTTAGTCTACTGCATTCGTTGCTCCCAATGTGGTCTCCTCTACATTGGAGAGACCAAACGTAAACTGGGCGACCGCTTTGCAGAACACCTGCGGTCTGTCCGCAAGAATGACCCAAACCTCCCTGTCGCTTGCCATTTTAACACTCCACCCTGCTCTCTTGCCCACATGTCTGTCCTTGGCTTGCTGCATTGTTCCAGTGAAGCCCAACGCAAACTGGAGGAACAACACCTCATCTTCCGACTAGGCACCTTACAGCCTTCCGGTCTGAATATAGAGTTCAACAACTTTAGGTTGTGAGCTCCCTCCCCCATCCCCACCCCCTTTCTGTTTCCCCCTTTTTCCCTTTTTTTTCCCTATAAATTATATAGATTTTTCTTTTCCCACCTATTTCCATTATTTTTAAATATTTTAAAATCTTTTATGCTCCCCCCACCCCCACTAGAGCTGTACCTTGAGTGCCCTACCATCCATTCTTAATTAGCACATTCGTTTAGATATTATCACCAACTTTAACTTTAACACCTATGTGTTCTTTTGTACCATTGTCGCTGACATCTTTTGATGATCTGCTTCTATCACTGCTTGTTTGTCTACACAACCACCTCTCTCTCTCTCTATCTCTCCGCCCCCCCACACACACCTTAAACCAGCTTATATTTCAACTCTTTCTTGGACTCGAAATCAAGTTCTGTCGAAGGGTCATGAGGACTCGAAACGTCAACTCTTTTCTTCTCCGCCGATGCTGCCAGACCTGCTGAGTTTTTCCAGGTAATTCTGTTTTTGTTTTGGATTTCCAGCATCCGCAGTTTTGTTTTGTCTTTAACAGAATGAATGGGCATGGCCTGGTGAATGGGTGCAGCCTGGTGATTGGGTATGGCCTGGTGATTGGGTGCAGCCTGGTGATTGGGTGCAGCCTGGTGATTGGGTGTGGCCTGGTGATTGGGTGCAGCCTGGTGATTGGGTGCGGCCTGGTGAATGGGTGTGGCCTGGTGAATGGGTGCAGCCTGGTGATTGGGTGTGGCCTGGTGATTGGGTGCAGCCTGGTGATTGGGTGTGGCCTGGTGATTGGGTGTGGCCTGGTGATTGGGTGCAGCCTGGTGATTGGGTGTGGCCTGGTGATAGGGTGTAGCCTGGTGATTGGGTGCAGCCTGGTGATTGGGTGTGGCCTGGTGATTGGGTGTGGCCTAGTGAATGGGTGCGGCCTGGTGATTGGGTGTGGCCTGATGAATGGGTGCGGCCTGGTGATTGGGTGTGGCCTGGTGAATGGGTGTGGCCCAGTGATTGGGTGCAGCCTGGTGATTGGGTGCAGCCTGGTGAATGGGTGTGGCCTGGTGATTGGGTGTGGCCTGGTGATTGGGTGTGGCCTGGTGATTGGGTGCGGCCTGGTGATTGGGTGCAGCCTGGTGATTGGGTGTAGCCTGGTGATTGGGTGTGGCCTGGTGAAAATCTCCCATTTCTTTCCTCAGTGTTACCCTGGTGAAATCCTAGGTTTTGCTGAAGGAGCTGGGGGAGGGTTGACCACACAGGTTAAGGCAGTGAGAGAGGAATTCAGCCTGGAGTTGTACATCTTAGGCCACTCCCATTGGAGGATCAGAAGGAACCTGGCAGGGCATCTGGTGTTAATCAACTTGTCTTTCTATTTGAGGACAGGAGAGGGCTGGGTATGGATGCACATTCCGAGGGACCAGCAGCTGCAGACTTGCACGAGATACCAGAGCTAGGGTAATGCTGAGGGAGCGCAAGCACCAAACAAAGCACTTTAGCTTGTAAATCCAACTGGGTTCAGGAAAGTTCAGTTACAGCACCCTCTAGACTGTCTTAACTGTCATGCCAAGTGAAGGAATGTCCTATTCATAACTTTAAATATGGATGTACTCAGTATAGAATTTTCTGGAACTGTCGTTTATTTGAAAATGGATACTAACAAGACTTAAGATGGCTGCCAACGGTCAGGTGACCTGTAAAATTTCTGCACAAGGATTAACTCACATCTGAAGATGCCTCTGGAAAGTTTGAAAATGCAAATGGATTTCTCAGGTGAAAAGGGACAATCCTTACCAGCTGAATGGACGACATTTAACAAACAATGGCTGCCAGATGAGTCAGAGCCATGAGGATGGAAGATCACATTAAGTATCCCAATGAGCTAATCATAGCTGGCATGTTGATGGGTTGTCAATCATTCCCCCATTGTGTATCAATCACCCTGACTCCAACCCATTATATGAACACTGGAAGGCACTGAAACTTGCCATCATGTGATTGAAACTAGCTTCTGATACCAATCCCTTATTATTCTGAGAACCAGAGAGAAAATGGTCAGTCAGTCTACACATCATCAGCTACAACATATCAGCAGCAGAGAAGTCAGTAAACCCACGCCTTTTTAAACCAGGAGACTATTATACAATAAAAAGTCTTCCAGCCTGACTCCTATCCAAAGCCATCTACAAAGAAACTTCATCTCCTCATTAGATAAAAACTACAAGTGACTAACTTCATGACCTCCATTTCTTTGAGAGATTCTTGAAATAATCCCTGATATATGACTACAGTTATTGAAACCACCAAAACGAACCTTTCAAAGTGAAAAGGCTGCCTTCACCAGGTGTGCAATGACTGTTCTTCCCACGATGAGCCAAACACATGAACTATGAAATAATCTTTTGTTTACAATTTGAAAAAGTGAACTATTCGCTTGAACTGTATCTTCCCTGTATGTGTGTGTGTGTGTGTGTGTGTGTGTGTGTGTGTGTGTGTGTGTGTGTGTGTGTGACATAGCATTTAGACTTTTGGGGTGAATGCATGAATAAATAACCCTCTTTACTTAAACCCGTAAAAGCTTGCTCCACCATTTCTGCCAAATCCAGCATGATACCACCACCAAACACATCTTCCCCTCCCCTCCCAGTCAGCATTCTTAATGGACCATTCCCTCTGTGACACCCTGGTCCATTCCTCTATCACTCTCAACAGCTCATCCCCTTCCTACGGCACTATCCCATGAAATCGCAGGAGGTGTAACACCTGCCCCTTTAACTCTTACCTCTTCACTGTCCAAGGTACCAAAACCTCCTTCCAGGTGAAGCAGTGATTTACTTATACTTCTTTAAAGTTAGTCTGTTGTATTGACTGTTCGTAAGGCAGTCTCCTCAACACTGGCAAGGCTAAACACAGACTGGGTGACTGCTTTGGGAAACACCTTCATTTAGTCTCCAAGCATTTTAGTTCACCATCTTGTTCTTATGCTCACATTTCTCTCCTCAGCCTGCTACAGAGTTCCAGTGAAGCCAACAATAAGCTGGGGGAACAGCCCCTCATGTCTAACTGGGCACTATTCAGCCTTCTACACTCAACAACTTCAGACCATGAATTCTGGCTCCCATTTTGTATTTTGTTTCCCCTAGTACCAGACAGAGCCTTGTTCACATGTTTTTCTTTCAGACAGAGCTGACCGTTACTCCGCTATTAACACCTACGCCAGACCAATGCTTTGTTCCTTTATAACTAACTTTACCAGGTCCTTTTTCCACAAAATCTTTGCCACTTTAAGCTCCTCCATCCTCAAACCTATTCTTCACCTCCCATTTTGCTCCACCTGCCCCTCCCCTAACATTTTTCAACAGTATTCATCAGTATAAAACTAATCACATTTCTATCTCTCTCCAGATCTAAACAAGAGTTAGGTGGGGTTCGAAATATTAGCTCTGTTCCTCTCTCCACAGATGCCAGCAGATCTGCTTAGTCCTTCCAAAATTTTCTGTTTTACTACTCATTCTACACTGACCCATCAAACACTCCCAGGACAGGTACAGCACGGGGTTGATACAGAGTAAAGCTCCCTCTACACTGTCCCCATCAAACACTCCCAGGACAGGTACAGCACGGGGTTAGATATAGAGTAAAGCTCCCTCTACACTGTCCCCATCAAACACTCCCAGGACAGGTACAGCACGGGGTTGATACAGAGTAAAGCTCCCTCTACACTGTCCCCATCAAACACTCCCAGGACAGGTACAGCACGGGGTTAGATACAGAGTAAATCTCCCTCTACACTGTCCCCATCAAACACTCCCAGGGCAGGTACAGCACGGGGTTAGATACAGAGTAAAGCTCCCTCTACACTGTCCCCATCAAACACTGATCATCTTATGATTGGGTAAGTTTCGGATCTGGTTGAGTCAAGGTTGAAGATTTGACGATACTTCTTACCCCATCGACTGCTGTCACTGTGAACTCATAATGCTTGGGCCCCTCATCCCGATCCAATTTTTTTGTGGTGCAGATACTTCCCGTGTGTTGGTCGATAATGAATTGGGTGGGAGCCAAACTGCCAATCCCAGAACCAATGGAATAAGTAATAGTGCCAAAACTTCCACTGTCAGCATCGGTGGCCGAGACCTGTGAGGAGTAAAGAAATGAAAATGTGAGCGTCAGGATGATGTAACAGGAGAACCAGAGCCAATCAACTGCTGTAACTGAATTGGACAGATATTGTTCCTCCTCCAGCAAGGACATGATGGATTGAATGGCCTCCTATGTTTTTATGTTTTCTCCGATCCTAAATTTGCTATCAAATAAGCTACAGTATAGTTAAATAAAAACTAGGCCATTCAACCCCTCGAGCCTGCTCTGCCACTCAATATGATCATTGCTGATCTGATTGTGGTCTCAACTCCACTTTCCTGCCGATCCCTCATTAGCCTTGACTCCCTTGTCAATCAAAAATCTGTTGAACTTTGGCTCTTTATCAGGAAAAAGGTTGTCAATAATCTTGCTCAACTCTGTTCAACAATTTCTGCACAGTATCTACTGCAATGGTGAAAACGTTAACATTCCCTAATCCACCATCACCTTCAGAGTACCATTCATGCAAACAAACATCTCAAAGTGCTTCACTCAGCCCTCATTGGGTTTGACATCGAGCCACATAAAGAGATATTAATACAGGAGACCTAAAGCTTGGTCAAAGAGGTAGGTTTTAAGGAGGATCTGATGGAAGGAAAGCGGGATAGAGATGTGAAGTGTACGGAGGATGTCCCAGAGTTAACAGCACAGGCAGCTGAAGGCACAGCCACCAGTGGTGGAGCGATTACCATTCGGGGTACATAAGAGGCCAGAACTAGAGGAAGGCAGATATCTCAGAGGTTTATGGGGCTGGAGGAGATTACAAAGATTGGAAGGAGTAGGGCCATGGAGAGATTTGAAAGAGTTTGAGAGATGAGAATTATAAAAAAGAAAAGTACTAATGAGTTCCACCAACCTGAGAAAAAGTGGATGGGGTGAACCGGGGTTGGGAGGGGGGGGGAAATGGGCAGGAGGGGGGCATGGTCAGTGGGACATGGTAAGGAGTGTGGGGTGAATGAGAGGCGAGTGGAGAGGGACACTAACTGAAAAGGCAGGGATGAAATGGAGGACAAAGTGAGAGAGAAGACAGCAAGGGGCAGTGTAGAGCTGAGATTGGGCTCAGTCAGCAGATGAAGAGTTTGTCTTCTGACAGAAAGTGCAGAGAGGGGTTTGAAGATCCACACAGATTTGCAACAAAAAGGTTTAACCATCGGGCTCGGATGGACACAACAGAAACTGCACAAACTGACAATGTAACTATGATGGACCAAATGAACTACTTTATTCAATGGCCCCACCATTGACTGGGCAGGTGAATGGCTCTAGTCTTGATAATGCCACATTCACTCTCTATAGCGAGTTGAAGCAGGATACAATTATCCAGTCATCTGACAGCTGGTCCCAGCAGCATGGTCCCCATCTCTAATCCCTGGATCCAAGGCTAGGCTCCTAACAACTGGACCCAGAATCCAGACATCAGGAATGCCATTTACAGGTAGGTGCAGCTTTCACTGTGGGATCAAGGTTCGATAGTGCTCTGATTACACGAGATGAGGCCTATTCACTAAGTCTAGTCAAGCAGCAGAAAGACTGAAATACACAAAGACAAGGTCCTTGGGAGCGATTTCAAAGACCCAGATATCAGCTCAGACTCGACATTCTGATTCAAGCAGTTTACATTCCCTCTATTACAGTTAGGAATAATGCTCTCTCAAACCGCCAGACCATCACAAGATTGCTAGCAGTTCTGTTTAAAAAGCATGATATGTTTGTTTAACAAGATTGCAGCTGGTTCAACTCCCTGATCTGGCCATTTTACAAAGCAAGGGCCCTTAATTCTGGGATTGGTGGACACACAATAGAATTTAACTCTCCGCTGGTTTAAAGTGCAGTAAAACATATTAGTATTTTCTCAAATATCATCCACAGTCGCACTCTGTGAGAATATTCTCATTCCCAGCAATCTAGGTTAGAAAGGATTGAAACCAACTGAGATTGGCAAAATCAACACACCACAAATTAAACAGGATCCAGCTCAGCAAAACTGCCCTTGATGGACCACTTCAAATTGATGTGATTTGATTTTTCCATTCTAATGTTTTCTGCAAGCATGTTCACACTGCTACCACAGCATTGACCTTCTGGCACAAACCCCTAACACAGTGTTGTCCCTTTACTGAGACTACCTCTCACATTGGTGAACAATAATACAGGTTTTGGCATCTAGGGAGAGAGAGAGAGAGACAGACAGACAAAGGGCCAGATTTTCACAGAGTCAGGAAGGCTCTGCAGACAATTCAAAATGGTGGGCAGGACATGGACATTAAAATCCCACCCCTTTTCCAATAGATCCATTTTTTGCCAACAGGGAGAAGGGGGTGTGGCATCATTCATACAGACAGAAAACTGAGCTCAGCAGGGCCACTTGAATTTGGGACTGAGTTCAAAACAGACTCCATTTTGGATGCTGCAAAGGTCTTGGTGCCTTTTGGGAGTCACAAATTTATGCAGTTTATGTAAATGCTCTTGTAGAACAGGTAAGTGCTGTCTAAGTATCATAATATGAAGTTCTTTAAGTCCTCTATTCTTTGAACATGAAGTAAATAACAGGCTAAAGCTGTCAGCGAGAGTTAAAAAAAACCCTCCGCTGGACTGCTTTTATTGACAGTTATAGGTTATAAAAAAGTCATGACCATCCAGTCACAGTTTCCCCAAGGGCTATTATTTTATTATGAATGCTTGGCTGAGTTTCAAAAGCTATAATCATCTCAGTAGGGGTGCTAAATTCGCAATTTGATTGACATTTTAAACATTCTATTAAAGGAGTAGATGCTTGAAGGGAGCCTGAATAAAAAATTGTTTGTTTTGATAAGAGACTAACCACCTACACATGATGAATGGTAGGACCCTGGGAAATACCAAGGATCAGAGGGACTTTGGTGTGCATGTTCACTGGTCCCTTAAGGTATTGGGTAGATAAGGTGGTTAAGAAGGCATATGGGATACTTGCCTTTATTAGCCAAGGCATAGAATATAAGAGCAGGGAGGTTATGCTGGAACTGTATAAAATGCCAGTTAGGCCACAACTAGAGCACTGCATGCAGTTCTGGAATCCGCATTCTAGGAAGGATGTGATTGCACCAGAGAGAGTGCAGAGGAGATTTACCAGGATGTTGCCTGGGCTGGAGAGTTTTAGTTATGAGGAGAGATTGGATAGACTGGGGTTGTTTTCCCTGGAGCAGAGGAGATTGAGGGGGGACATGATTGAGCTGTATAAAATTATGAGGGGCATACATAGGGTAGACAGGAAGGAACTTTTCCTTTGGTAGAAGGATCAATAACCAGGGGCCATAGATTTAAGGTAAGGGGCAGGAGGTTTAGAGGGGATGTGAGGAAGAATTTTTTCATCCAGAGGGTGGTGGGAATCTGGAACACACTGCCTGAAAGGGTGGTAGAGGCAGAAACCCTCATAACATTTAAGAAGTATTTGGATATGCACTTGCAATGCCATGGCAACAAGGCTATGGGCCTAGTGCTGGAAAATGGGATTATAATAGGTACTTGTTTGACCAGCACAGACTTGATGGGCCGAAGGACCTTTTTCTGTGCTGTAGACCTCAATGACTTTATGACGCCTGAGGAGATTTAAAAGATTTGAATGGGGTTCATGAATGGGAGTTTTTTTTAGTATCCAGTGTGCATGAGTGAGAGACATATTAGATTGTTAGAAGTTTATCATCATTTCACGTGGCTCCTCAGGTCTGCCCATGGTGGATACTGGGTCATGGCTATGGAGGGGCCATGGTGGGGGGGGCGGGGGGGAGAAGGGGTGAGTATGAAAGGTCATGGGGGTGGAGAGTGAGCGGGGGGCATGGGTTGGCATGAAGGGATCATAGGGGTGGCACAGGGGGTAGGGAAACTGGGTGTGAGGGATGAAGGCTGGAGGGTCCAGCAGCTTCGAAAACAAATGGTAAAAAGTCCCACAGAATCAAGACAGGCCTCCTGATCAGCTGGGCCTCAACATTCGCCAGCCCCATCACTGCCTATGAGCTGCTTCCAGGGTCAGAGGGCCCATTCTGATCCAGCAAAGTCAGGATAAATTGGTCATTTTCAGGCTAGCAAACTGACTGAGTGCCACAGGGATCTGAGCTGGGGTCTCAACTATTTACAATTTATATTAATGGCTTGGATGAAGGGACCGACTGTATTGTAATCATATTTGCTGACAACATGAAGATAGGTAGGAAAGCAAGTTGTGAGGAGGACACAAAGAATCTGAACAGGGACATAGACAGATTAAGTAAATGGGCAAAAATCTGGCAGATAGAGTATAATGTGAGAAAATGTGAAGTTGTCCACTTTGTCAGGAAAAATAGAAAAGCAGAATATTATTTAAATGGACAGAGACTCCAGAATGCTGCAGTACAGAGGGATCTGGGTGTCCTTGTACATGAATCACAAGAAGTTGGCATGCAGATACAACAAGTTATTAAGAGGACAAAATGGAAAATTGGCCTTTATTGCAAGGTGAATAGAGTCTAAAAGTAAGGAACTACAACTGTACAGGGTTTTGGTCAGACCACATCTGGAATACTATGTGCAGTTTTTGTCTCCACATTTAAGAAAAGATATACTTGCATTGGAGGTGGTAGAGCGAAGGGTCACTAAATTGGTTCCTGGGATGAGGGGGTTGACCTATGATGAGAGGCTGAGTAAATTGGATTTATATTCTCCAGAGTTTAGAAGAATGAGAGGTGATTTCATTGAAACCTACAGGATGCTGAAGGGGTTTGATAGGGTAGACACAGAGATTGTTTCCACTGGTCGGGAATCTAAAACCCAGGAGCACAGTCTCAGGGTGAGGGGCTGATCATTTAGGACTGAGATAAGGAGAAATTATTTCACTCAAAGGGTTGTGAATCTTTGGAATTCTCTATCCCAGAGGGTTGTGGATTCTCCATCATTGAATATATTTACGGCTGGGATAGATGGATTTTTGATCTCCCAGGGAATCAAGTAGGATAATGGAGTTAAAGCCAAAAAATCAGCCATGATAGTACTGAATGGCAAAGCAGGCTCAACAGACCAAATGGTCTACTCCTGCTCCTATTTCTTATGTTCTTCTGAGGTCAGAGGTCATGGACTGACTTCATTTAATCATTAAGATAAAAGCAAAATATTGCGGATGCTGGAAATCTGAAATAAAAACAGAAAATGCTGGAAAAACTCAGCAGGCCTGACATCTGTGGAGAGAAGCAAGAGTTAACGTTTCGAGTCCGTATGACCCTTCTTCAGCTAAAGAGAAGTGGAAATGTGATGAAATTTATACTGTTTAAGGGGGGGTGGAGTAGGTGAAGCTGGATAGAAGGCCAGAGATAGGCGGGGCCAACGGAGAGATTGACTAAGATGTCATGGATACAAGACAAAGGGAGTGTTAATGGTAGTGGTAAGAGCTAAAGGAGGTGCTGATAGTGGCATAAAGGTATCCGTCCTTGGCCTGCTGCATTGTTCCAGTGAAGCCCAACGCAAACTGGAGGAACAGCACCTCATCTTCCGACTAGGCACTTTACAGCCTTCCGGACTGAATGTTGAGTTCAACAATGTTAGATCATGAACTCTCTCCTCTATCTTCACCCCCTTTTTAATCCCTTTTTAAAATGTATTATTTTTTATCTATTTATTTTTATTTCTTTTTTATTTTCATTCATTTATTCATTGTTTTATTCCCTTTTTTATCCCCCATTTTTATCCCTTTTTCCCCAAACATCATCCCTCCTTCCACCCCACCCCCAAAAGTGCCATCTGTTACTTGTTTCATGTTGTTCTTTCCAAAGTGCTTACACTTGTCCTGCTATTACCACATTCTGCTTTCTTACCTTTATGCCACTATCAGCACCTCCTTTAGCTCTTACCACTCCCATTACATTCCCTTTGTCTTATGTCCATGACATCCCTGTCAATCTCTCCTTAACCCCCACCTATCGCTGGCCTTCTATCCAGCTTCACCTGCTCCACCCCCTTAAATAATATAAATTTCATCACGTTTCTACTTTTCTTTAGCTCTGAAGAAGTCATACAGATTCGAAACGTTAACTCAGTTTCTATCCCTACAGATGCTGTCAGACCTGCTGAGTTTTTCCTGCATTTTCAGTTTTTATTTCATTTAATCATTATTTCTACAGCGACTTTCACAATCTGTTTCTGGGTAATGAGGTAGGTCAAGTGGATCAGGTATCAGTTGAACAACATTTAGTGATAATAAGGTTCAGGTTAGCTATGGAAAAGGACAAGGAGTGGTCGAGAATAAATGCTTAATTGGGGTGGGACGATTTCTGTGCACCAAGAACAGATCTGGCCCCAGGTAAATTAGAATCAAAGACTGACAGGAAAAACTGCAAAGGAACAATTTTCTTTAAATTTTCTATCTACTTTTAAAGAGGAGATAGTTCAGGTAAAGTCAAGGTACATACCCCCAGAGGGGGAAAGATAGGGCAAACAAGCCAAAGTTGCAAGGGCGATGAGAGAGAGAGAGAAAGAGAGAAAGATGAAGCTAAGAAATGGGTGCATATGACAGATGTCAGGTTGATAATACAAGCGAGAACCAAGCTACATTGGAATATAGGGAGTTCGGGGGAAAGTGCAAAAGGAAATAAAGCTATGATAAGAGACTGGCAGTTAACATAAAAGTGAAATTAAAAGTCTTCTATAACCATATAAATAGTAACATGGTAGTAAGAGGAGAGGTGGGGCTGAATAGGAACCAAAAGGGGGGATTTGCACATGGAAGCAGAGGGCAAGACTGAGGTACTAAATGAGCCACAGTGAAAGATGTAGTTGAGATACTGGAATAAGAATTGATAAAGAGGAAGTATTAGAAAGGCTGACCACACCTTATGTTGATAAATACCAGAGGTGGATGAGACTTATCCAAGGATACAAAGGAAAATAAGGGTGAAAACTGCAGAGATACTGGCCCTAATCTTCCAATTATCCCTAAGAATGAAGGGGTAGGGAGAGATGAGGCTGGGAATGCCACACAGCTGGGAAATTTCTTTCCCTTCTCAGGCTGAGTGATTGGGAAAGCACATGGCAGATGGAGTATAATAAATGTGAAGTTATCCACTTTGGTAGGAAAAAACTGAAAGATGGAATATTTCTTAAATGGTGAGAGGTTAGGAAGTGTGGGTGTCCTTGTTCATGAGTCACTAAAAGCTAGCATCCAGGTGCAGCAAGCAATTAGGAAGACAAATGGTATGTTGGCCTTCATCACAAGGGGATTTGAGTACAGGAATAAAGCTGTCTTGCTGCAGTTGTATAGAGCCTTGGTGAGGCTGCACCTGGAATATTGTGTACAGTTTTGGTCTCCTTATCTAAGGAAAAAGAAACTTGCCATAGAAGGAGTTTAACAGAGGTTCACCAGACTAATCCCTGGGATTATTTTATGAGGAGAGATTGAGGAAACTGGGTCTGTATTCTCTAGAGTTTTGAAGAATGAGAGATGATCTCATTAAAACTTATAAAATTCTTCCAGGGCTCTGCAGGGTAGATGTGGGTAGGATGTTTCCCCTGGCTGGTGAGTCTAGAACCAGGGAACACAGTCTCAGGATAAGGGGCTGGCTATTTAAGACTGAGTTGAGGAGGAATTTCTTCAGTCAGAGAGTGGTGACTCTTTGGAATTTTTACCCCAGAGAACTGTGGAAGCTCAATTATTGAGTATGCTCAAGACAGAAATCGATAGATTTTTCGATACTAATGACATCAAGGAATATGGAAATAGTGCAGGAAAATGGTATTGAGCTGGTGATCAGCCATGATCTAATTGAATGGCAGAGCAGGCTCGATGGGCTGAATGGCCTACTCTTGTTCCTACATTTGAACAAGGGATAAGGATAAACCCAGCTACTAAAGACTCTCACTGGGGTACGGTTCACACACACACTGACTCTCACTGGGGTACGGGTCCCACACACACTGACTCTCACTGGGGTACGGGTCCCACACACACTGACTCTCACTGGGGTATGGGTCCCAGGTAACACAGGTACTCACATGCTCAATCTGGGAGACATACGTGTTTACATGTTTCCAGACACATGCACACAATGCACCACCAGATTTTTGATTGTGACTCAGGCTGATTTTCCAACTCGCTATCCAGAGATAGAGTCCAAATTTGTGGTGCTGTTGTGACAGTTTGGGGTGAATCTGGCAGCAGTGTGCCTCCCCTGGGAGGCAGTGACAGTGGATGTAAAATGACTCTGAGACAGGGAGCGGGAGCTCTGTTGTTCTGCGCAGTGATGCTGTGGTTGGGGCATTCCGACATGAGATGTGGGCCAGATCAGACTGTGAACAATCAGCTCCAGATGGGAATTTCGAGCTTGCTTTAACAAGCTGCATATCTGAGTGCTGGAGTCACTTTCAAACAGTGGGGCCATCTGCTTCTCGTTAGGAGAGAGTATTTTTTGCCAGAGAGGAAATTTTATACAGTCCGATAATCAGATGGAGCAATTAGTCTTTCTGTGTAATAGTTGATGTGTTTGTATTACCAATATCGTACACACTCACCCATAGTCCCTCTGAGACCAACAGGCCACATGCTGAGCACAAGAGATGCCCACAGTTGGGGGAAGGGCAGTTCTATTATACACAGGGCACCTGAGGGAAATTATGGGATGTGTCTGAAGTACAGACTCAACGATGACCAGACATTCACAGTAAAACTGACATGAGGGACACTGGTGAGACAATCTTCATTCCCAGGAGGTTGAAATGAATAACTGACAAGCATAAAATTATCATTAAAATAGCAATCAGGATTGAAGAAAGCCCACTTGGTCACCTTCCCATCAGTCTCACCCCACTAGTTCCCTAACTCTCCCATCAATCTCATCGCTCTATCTCCCAACTCTCCCACTAACCCCTCCGTCAAGTACATTAATTCCCATTAGTGTTTGATTTTCTCTCTAACTTACCTATCCCTAGTTGCCCTTGAGAAGGTGGGGGTGAGCTGCCTTCTTGAACCGCTGCAGTCCATGTGGTGTAGGTACACCCACAGTGCTGTTAGGGAGAGAATTCCAGGATTTTGACCCAGCGACAGTGAAGGAACGGTGATATATTTCCAAGTCAGGGTGGTGAATGACTTGGAGGGAAACTTCCAGGTGGTGGTGTTCCCGTCTATCTGCTGCCCTTGTCCTTCTAGATGGTAGAGGTTGTGAGTACTCCTGTACTCAAAACTCCTTGTAATCCAGGCCAATGTATCATTTGCCTTGCTAATTGCTTGCTGCACCTGCATGTTACCTTTCAGTGACTCTTTGGAGATCAACCCTTCCCAACATCTCACCATTTAAAAAATACTCTGCCTTTCTGTTTTTGCTATTCAAATGGATAACTTCACACTTATTCACAGGAACAGAAGAAGGCCATTCAGCCCAACAAGCCTGCTCCGCCAGTCAATACGATTATGCCTGATCGAACACTTGAAAGCCTTTCACACACACTATCCCCATAACTCTTTACGTTATTGTTAATCAGAAATCTATCAGTCTCGACTTAAACATACTCAATGACTGAGCATCCATGGCCCTATGGGGTAGAGGATTCCAAAGATTCACAACACTCTGAGTGAAGACATTTCTCCTCATCTCGGTCCTAAGTGGCTTCCAGCTTATTTTCCTTTATTCATTCATGGGATGTGGGCTTCATTGGCTGGGCCAGCATTTATTGCACATCACTAGTTGTCCTTGAGAAGGTGGTGATGAGCTGCCTTCTTGAACCGCTGCAGTCTATGTGGTGTAGGTACACCCACAGTGCTGTTAGGAAGGGAGTTCCAGGATTTTGACCCAGCGACAGTGAAGGAACGGTGATATATTTTCAAGTTAGGATGGTGAGTGACTTGGAGGGGAACTTCCAGGTGATGGTGTTCCCATCTATCTGCTGCCCTTGTCCTTCTAGATGGTAGTAGTCGTGGGTTTGGAAGATGCTGTCTAAGGAGCCTTGGTGAATTCCTGCATTACATCTTGTAGATGGTACACGCTGCTGCTACTGTGCATCAGTGGTGGAGGGAGTGAATGTTTGTCGATGGGGTGACAATCAAGCGGCTGCTTTGTCCTGGATGGTGTCAAACTTCTTGAGTATTATTGGAGCTGCACTCATCCAGGCAAGTGGGGAGTATTCCATCACATTCCTGACTTGTGCCTTGTAGATGGTGGACAGGCTTTGGGGACTCAGGAGGTGAGTTACTCGTCGCTGAAGATCGTTGGGCCTAGGTCACTACCCTGAGGAACTCCTGCAGTGATGTCCTGGAGCTGAGCTGACTGACCTCCAACAACCACACCCATCTTCCTTTGTGCTAGGTATGACTCCAACCAGCGGAGAGTTTCCCCCTGATTCCCACTGACTCCAGTTTTGCTAGGGCTCCTTGATGCCACACTCGGTCAAATGCTGCCTTGAGTCAAGAGCAGACACTCTCACCTCACCTCGGGAGTTCAGCTCTTTTGTCCATGTTTGAACCAAGGCTGTAATGAGGTCAGAAGCTGAGTGGCCCTGGCAGACCCCAAACTGGGCGACAGTGCACAGGTTATTACCGAAGTATGTGCCGCTTGATAGCACTGTTCATGACCCCTTCCATCACTTTACTGATGATGGAGGGTAGACTGATGGGGCAGTAATTGGTTGGGTTGGATTTGTCCTGCTTTTTGTGTACAGGACATACCTGGACAATTTTCCACATAGCCGGGTAGATGCCAGTGTTATAGCTGTACTGGAACAGCTTGGCTAGGGGCATGGCAGGTTCTGGAGCACAAGTCTTCAGTACTATTGCCGGAATACTGTCAGGACCCACAGCCTTCGCAGTAAACAGTGCCTTCAGCCAAATCTTGATATCACGTGGAGTGAATCGAATTGGCTGAAGACTGGCATCTGTGATGCTGGGGACCTCCGGAGGAGGCTGAGATGGATCATCCACTCGGCACTTCTGGCTGAAGATTGTTGCAAATGCTTCAGCCTTATCTTTTGCACTGATGTGCTGGGATCTTCCATCATTGAGGATGGGGATATTTGTGGAACCTCCTCCTCCAGTGAGTTGTTTAATTGTCCGCCACCATTCATGAACTGGATGTGGCAGGACTGCAGAGCTTAGATCTGATCCGTTGGTTGTGGGATCGCTTAGCTCCATCTATCACTTGCTGCTTATGCTGTTTGGCACACAAGTAGTCCTGTGTTATATCTTCACCAGGTTGATGCCTCATTTCTAGGTATGCCTGATGCTGCTCCTGGCATGTCCCCCTGCACTCTTCATTGAACCAGGGTTGATCCCCTGACTTGATGGTAATGGTAGAGTGGGGGATATACTGGGCCATGAGGGTACAGATTGTGTTTGAATACAATGTTGGCAATAGCATAGTGTTAATGTCACTGGACTAGTAATCCAGAGACCCAAGGTAAATGGGGCCAGAGAGTGGTGAATCTATGGAATTCATTGCCACAGAAGGCTGTGGAGGCCAGGTCATTGAGTGTATTTAAGACCGAGATAGATAGGTTCTTGATTGGTAAGGGGATCAAAGGTTACGGGGAGAAGGTGGGAGAATGGGGTTGAGAAACTTATCAGCCATGATTGAATGGTGGTGCAGACTCGATGGGCCGATTGGCCTAATTTCTGCTCCTATGTCTTATGGTCTTATGGTAATGCTCTGGGGACCTGGGTTTGAATCCCACCATGGCAGATGGTGAAATTTGAATCCAATAAAAATCTGGAATTAAACGTCTGATGATGACCGTCAAGCCAATGTCGATTGTTGCAAAAACCCATCTGGTTCACTAATGTCCTTTAGGGAAGGAAATCTGCCATCCTTACCTGGTTTGGCCTACATGTGACTCCAGACCCACAGCAATGTGGTTCACTCTTAAAAAATGCCCTCTGAACAAGGAATGGGCAATGAATGTTGGCTTGGCATCCCATGTCCACATCCCATGTCCACATCCCATGTCCACATCCCATGAATGAGTAAAAAAAAATGTTGTTGCTGCTGATGGCCCACAGCGCCTCATGGATGCCCAGTCAAGTTGCTAGATCTGTCCGAAATCTATCCCATTTAGCACCGTGGCAGTGCCACACAATTTGATGGAGGGCATCCTCAATGTGTAGATGGGACCTGGTCTTTACAATGACTGTGCGGTGGTCACTCCTACCGATACTGTCATAGACAGATGCATCTGTGACAGGCAGGTTGGTGAGGATGAGGTCAAGTATGTTTTTCCCTCTTGTTGGTTCCCTCACCACCTGCTGCAGACCCAGTCTAGCAGCTATGTCCTTTAGGACTCAGCCAGCTCGGTCAGTAGTGGTGCTACCGAGCCACTCTCGGTGAAGGACATTGAAGTCCCCCACCCAGAGTACATTCTGTGTCCTTGTCCCCCTCAGTGCTTCCTCCAAGTGGTGTTCACCTGGAGGGGCACTGATTCATCAGCTGAGGGAGGGTGGTATGTGGTAATCAGCAGGAGGTTTCCTTGCCCATGTTTGACCTGATGCCATGAGACTTCATGGGGTCTGGCGTCGACGTTGAGGACACCCAGGGCAACTCCCTCCTGACTGTATAGCACTGTGCCCCCACCTCTGCTGGGTCTGACCTGCTGGTGGGACAGGACATACCCAGGGATGGTGATGGTGGAGTCTGGGACATTATCTGTAAGGTATGATTCCGTGAGGATGACTATGTCAGGCTGTTGCTTGACTAGTCTGTGAGACGCTCTCCCAATTTTGGCACTAGCCCCCAGATTTTAGTAAAGGGGACTTTGCAGGGTCAAGAGAGCTGAGATTGACATTGTCGTTTCCAGTGCCTGGGTCAATGTCGGGTGGTGCGTCCGGTTTCATTCCTTTATTGTGACTTTGTAGCGGTTTGTTACAACTGAGTGTCTGGTTTGGCCATTTCAGAGTCAGCCACATTGCTGTGGGTCTGGAGTCACATGTAGGCCAGACCAGGTAAGGACAGCAGATTTCCTTCCCTGAAGGACATTAGTGACCTAGATGGGTTTTTACAACAATGGTTTCATGGACACCATTAGACTTTGAATTTAAACTCCACCATCTGCCGTGGTGGGATTTGAACCCGGTCCACAGCACACTATCCTAGTCCAGTGACAATACCACTACGCCATCGCCTTCTATTAGCCTTCCTATTTGTCTGCTGCACCTGCATGTTAGCTTTCAGTGATTTATGGACAAGGACACCCAGGTCCCTTTGTAAACCTACACTTTCTAAACTCTTACCATTTAGGAAATACTCTGCATATCCATTCCTCTACCAAAGTGGGTGACCTCATATTTTTCCACATTATATTCCATCTGTCATGTTCTTGCCCACTCACTGAGTCTGTCCGAATCCTCTTGTAGCCGCTTTACATCTTCCTCACAACATACACCTAGCTTTGTATCATTTGCAAACTTGGAAATATTACATTTGGTCCCTACATCCAAATCATTGATATATACAATGAACAGTTGGTGGGGCCCAAGTACTGATCCTTGTGATACCCCACTAGTCACAGCTTGCCAATGCGAGAATGACCCGTTTATTCCTACTCTCTGTATTCTTCCTGTTAGCTAAACCTTAATCCATGATTAAAAAATGTTAAAGTGTGGGTTCAGCTTTAAGCAGCTGCTGAAATTGAAGATGGTGCTGCCATTGGTTTGAAGGGTTTTCCTGTGCTTGCCGGTTTTGATGGGCTCCCGCTGTAACAGCCTTCACACGCAGCCTTGAAAAGCCTTTAAACAATGGCTGCTCGGATTGATGAGCTGCAGACTTCTCCGTTTGAGTACAATGATTTAGGGTCATGAAAGCATTGAATCCTGGCCTTTGCTGGCCTTTAAAGCTGTTTTTTAAGTCGCAATTCTTCCGAATTAATTAATATGTTTTCTTCTCAGAGTGAGATCAGCGGCCGCCTGTTCAGGCGCTGACTCGGGATTCTGGCTGGGCCGCTGCACGTTCAGAAATGCTCTGACTTTTCAAAGACTGAAAATCATTTTTAAACTAGTTTTTTATCTCACCCCTGCAATGTCCTTTGGTTCTGCACTCTGTGGGCATTCAATCCGAACCATCACGTGACCTTTCTCTTCTGGCCTCTGGTTCCAGTCCTGCTATGGAGCTTCTCTCAGGTGATCTCCCTCTGTGTTTTCACAGTCAGGACAGAACACTTCCCCTTTAATTCTCCAGCTGGAGAATTTCTGCTCCAGTTTCTCTGAGAGCTGCCACCATGTTGTAGGGTGTTGGATACTGTTTGGGAGGTCTTAATGAAGGTTTTGTAGCCTTAAGTAGGTTAACTGTATGTATTTATTAATTCAAGAACTACGTACATATACAGTAAAGGGTTTAATCTAGGAGCTGTGTCCATGCTTGCTTGTGCACACAGCTCTGTCCAACACTAGACTGACTCCAAGGTGTGGGTCATGTGCTTTCTTACATCACTGTGTGGGTGGTGCTGTACTCAGTCCCACGTTAGCCCTGTATGTGCCGGACCCTTATACGACAGAGTTGAGGCCACAATCAGATCAGCCATGATCTTATTGAATGTTGGAGCAGGCTCGAGAGGCCGAATGGCCTACTCCTCCTAATTTGTTTGTTCATATTTATGTCTGTATGTGAAGTGCCTTGGGATGTTTTAGAATGTTTAACATCCCCAATGATGATTGCACAATGTTCAGCACCATTTGTGACTCCTCAGATACTGAAGTAGTCCATGTCCAAATGCAGCAAAACCTGGACAATATCCAGGCTTGGGCTGACAAGTGGCAAGTAACATTCACGCCACACAAAAGTCAGGCAATGACCATCTCCAACAAGGGAGAATCTAACCATTGTCCCTTGATGTTCTATGGCATTACCATCACTGAATCCCCCATTATCAACATCCTGGCTCTTACCATTGACCAGAAACTGAACTAGACTAGCCATATAAATACTGTGGCTACAAGAGCAAGTCAGAGGCTAGGAAATGTGCGATGAGTAACTCACCTCCTGACTCCCTGAAGCCTGTCCGCCATCTACAAGGCACAAGTCAGGAGTGTGATGGAATACTCCCCACTTGCCTGGATGAGTGCAGCTCCCACAACACTCAAGAAGCTTGACACCGTCCAGGACAAAGCAGCCCAGCTTGATTGGCACCACATCCACAAACATTCACTCCCACCACCACCGACGCACAGTAGCAGCTGTGTGTACCATCTGCAAGATGTACTGCAGAGCCCCAGGTGAGACAATTGCATGCTACGTGACAAATCTGAAGCAGCTAACGTAACACTGTGGGTTCGGTATGACTCTGAATGACATACTCAGAGATCGTTTTGTGTGTGGTGTGAAAGAGGACACTATTCAGAAAAGATTATTATCTGAAGTGAATCTGAATTTCAAGAAGGTGCTAGAGATAGCGTTGGCCATGGAAAGCGCAGTGAGAGATTCACAAACAAACAGGGTGTGCAAAATGGCACCATCCTCAACATCGGGTGGGAAACCCCAGCTGAAAGTGGCGCAAAAGAGCGATAATCTAGCGCAAAACAGCCCCCGCTAGCCAAAGAATAAAGAAAAATAACTTAGTAGTGAAATCGAAGAATAATTTTAATAAAGGTGGAAATGATCAGCCTTTTAGCGACTGGCAGTCTAAAGAAATCGAATGCTACTATTGTCACAGAAATGGACATATGATGAGGCCGTGCAAGGAAAGATTCAAGTAGGCCTATAAACAAAAGAAGGAGCCCAATGAAATCTACAATGTACAAGAGCCTGAAACAACAAATTCAGACATTTACTTGTTTAATCTGAAAGTTGGAAAGACAGAACCAATTTTTGGAATGCGTTACCTGTCACAATATTTGTCACAGTGAAAGTAAATGGCAAACCTGTTAAAATGGAAGTGAAGCTTCCACGACAGTAATTGGGGAACATACCTTCAGATATCTGAATAATGGTGAACATCAATTAGGTTTGGAATGAACAGCGGCCATGCTAAAAACATATACGGGTGAAGACACTCAAGTAAAAGGCCTAAGCAGAGTAACTGTTCATTATGGAAGCCAATCAACAAAGCTACCCATGATGGTGGTAGCAGCTGAAGGGTCAAGCCTCCTGGGTGAAATTAGTTAAAGCAGATTAAGTTAGAATGGTCCAAAATCTTTCAGCTGATAACAAGTGGGCTACCAGAACTACTTAAAAAATGCGTCACCATCTTCCATGACAAACTTGGCCTTTAGGCCAAGATTTACGTGGATCTGGAAGCAACCCCCTCACGAGACCGGTGCCATACGCCCTGCGAGAGAAAGTCGCCATTGAACTGAACAGACTAGAGAAACTGGGCGTTATACAAAGTGTTCCGTTCTCAGAATGGGCGGCACCCATAGTCCCCATCCTAAAATCCAACCAAAGCGACCGAATTTGTGGGGACTACAAACTGATGGTTAACAAAGTAGCCAAATTGGACAGTTACCCCATTCCAAAAATCGAAGACCTGTATGCCAAGCTGACAGGAGGGACAATATACACAAAGTTTGGTATAGTCATGCTTATCAACAAGCAGAGTTGGATAATGCCTCCTAGGAATTTGTCACAATTAATACCCACAAAGGGTTGTACCAATATACAGGATTGCCTTTCAATGTCTCCTCAGCTTGTACCCTCTTTCAGAGAACAATGGAACATTTACTGCAGAGACTGCCCCAGGTTGTAGTCTATTTAGGTGATGTATTGGTGACAGGATTCACTGAGAAAGAGCACTTGGCAAACTTAGAAGAAGTCTTAAAATGATTCTTGCAAGCTGGAGTGCGTTTTAAAAAAAAGTGCAAGTTTCAAGCGAGGGAGGTAACCTATTTGGGTCACTGGGTAGATTCACAGGGCCTCCACCCGGTTGAGGTGAAAGTGAGAGCCATAAGGGAGGCACCTGCGCCAAAGAACGCCTCAGAGTTCAAATCATCTCTAGGAATGATCAACTATTATGGGCGGTTTTTACCCAATTTGTCTACAGTGCTGGGCCCCCCCTGCATTCTCTACTCAAAAAGAATCAACGTTGGTCTTGGGAGGCGCCCCAGAAAGAAGCTTTCATAAAGGTGAAGGAATTGTTGCACTTGTCCAATCTATTAGTGCATTACGACCAGACAGAAGAATTGGTGCTGACGTGATGCATCTCCCTCCAGAGTGGGAGCAGTGCTCTGTCATTGGATGGACAATGGCACGGAATGGCCAATAGGTTACGTATCATCAAGAGGGCACAAGAACAAGGGGGCACATATTTAAAGTGATTTGCAAAAGAAACAAATGTGACGTGAGAAAAAACTTTTTCACACAGCGAGTGGTTCCGTTTGGAATGCACAGCCTGAAAACGTGGTGGAGGTTCAGCTGAGACATTTAAGAGGACATTAGATGAGTATTTGAATAGAAACAATGTGCAGGGGTATGGGGAAAAGGCAGGACAATGGCACTAGATCATGATGTTCATTTGGAGAGCTGGTGCAGACACGATGGGCCGAATGGCCTCCTGTGCCCTTAAAATTTTGTGATTCCGTGATGTACTGATCGCACCCCTTATTAACAGCGCTACTCTACCTCCTTTTCCTTCTTGCCTATCCTATCTAAATAACCAATATCCTTGAATATTCAGTTCAAGTCGTCACCCTGTAACCACATTTCTGTAATGACAGTTATATCACACCCATTTACCTCTATTTGTGCCTTTAAATCATCCACCTTGTTGTCAAGGCTGCATGCGTTCAGATGGAGTATAACTTGCCATTTATCAGCCCAAGCATGAAAGTTGTGCAGGTCTTGCTATGATGAATATGGACTATTTCAGTATCTGAGGTGTTGTGAATGGTGCTGAACATTGTGCTCTCAATGAAGATATATTCCACTGAAGAAGAAAGACTCTACCAGAAGGATGCACCATCAGTGGCTAACTCAGGAAGTTAAGGATCATATAAAATGAAAGGAATGATGTTCAATGCTGCTAGGATTAGTGGGAGGCCAGAAGATTGAGAAACCAGCAAAGCAAGGCTAAAAAAACAATAAAGAGGGAGAAATTGGAGTATGACGGAAACTAGCAAGAAATATGAAGACATTCAGTAAAAGCTTCTACAAGTCTATAAAAAGGAAAAGAGTCACCAAAGTGACCACTGGCCCCTTAAAAATGAGATTGGGGAATTAATAATGGGAAACAAGGGCCAGAACGGTTTCGGGCATCATGGTGGACAGGTGACAACTTCCCAAAACGGCCAAAAATCGGGTTCACTCCATCGTGAAACTGCTCCACCCGCCCATGGTGGCTGCATCTCTCGCTACTGCATGTCGGGAATCTAATTTCAATACTTTAGCCCTGCTCGCCGGAATCATCCCCCCATGTTGGATCATCCGGGAACGTTGATGTGATTGCACACCATCGTGTTTCACAAATATACATAAGCGGCAAGCACCTGGCGAGCTGCATTTCACTCGGGACTTCCCGGTTTGTTTGCCTACCTTCGGACAGCACTCCCAGTCACCAGCGCCAGGCTTCACACACAGAACCACAGCACTTTTAGGGGGTCACGGGCAGGTCTCTACCTACCAGATCAGCTGAAAGGCAGGGGAGGCTTTTCAAAGGCTACAGGGTGAGGGCTTGGCCTGCGGAAAGGGGAGAAGTGACCTCAGGCAAGGGAAGAGGCTGCAGGGGGAGGGCTGTACTGGGTGTGTGTGGGGGGCACATGTTGATCTATGAAAATGACCTTAAGATGGTGAGGGCTGAGGAGGCAGCCTCCAGAGGAGATGAGGCCAGATGGAGATGTGAGGGTGTGTGTGAGAGAGTGAGTGGTGATGTCCCTTGAGCTGGCAGTGAGTGAGATGCCAGTGAATGTGAGATGGCCTTGTGAGTGTGTGAATTTAGAGTGATGAGATGGTTGCCTTAACATGGAGGTACAGATGAGATTATTCATCCTCTTTCTGCATTCGATGAATGACCTCATGTGCAGCATTGGCACTGACCACCTCTGCCACTGCCTCCCAAGCTGAAGTGGAGAGACTAATGGACCTGCTGCAGCCCAAGCGGGGGTCAAGGGCATTGCAATGGCCTCCACAGTGTCCAGAAAGCATCCCAGCAATGCATCACTGAATCAGAGGGCTGCACTCTTCTTGGCTTTTGGGGCCATGGCCAGGGCTGTAAGCATTGAGAAGCGCACACGCGGCTGCAGTTTAAATATGGTGCCCTGCGTGAGAAAGTGGTGAGGTAACATCATGGCGGGCAAATTTGCAGCCGGCAGGTAAAACATCTTCTCTCCCATTACCGCATTGTGTAAATCTGGGACGATTCTGTCCAAGGAAATGCCACAGAGTTTGAACAAGTATTTTGTATCCATCTTCCCGTTGAAGGCACAAAATAATCCCAAGAATAGTTGAAAATCAAAAGTCAAAAGAAAGGGAGGAACTTAAAACAATCACTATAGTTACAGAAAAAGTAATAGTAAAACTACTGGGGCGAAGGGCTGGCAAATTCCCAATGGCCTGTATCCTAGAGCCTCAATGGAAGTGGCTGCAGAGATAGTGGGTGCATTGGTTATAATCTTCCAATTTTGCTTAGGTCTTGGAAAGGTCCCTGCAGATTGGAAAACTGAAAATGTAAGACCTCTATTGAAGAAAAGAGGAAGACAGAAAGAAAGGAACTATAGACCAGTTAGTCTATCTGTCATTGGGAAAATGCTAGAATCCATTATTAAAGAGGTAGAAGCAGGTCACTGAGAAAATCATAATACAATCAGGTAGAGTCAAGTTTTTTGTGAAGGGGAAGTCATGACTGTCAAATTTATTAGAGTTCTTTGAGATTGTAGCAAGCAGGATGGATAAAGGGAAACTAGTAGATATAGTATATTGGGATTTCTAAAGACATTTGACAAGGTCCCACATAGAAGTTATGAAGATAGATTGGAGAAGTTGGGATAATTTCCTTGGAGAAGAGAAGGCAGACAGGAGGTTTGATAGAGGTGTTCAAAATCATGAGGGGCCTAGACAGAGTAGATAGGGAGAAATTCACAGAATCACACAATGCAGAAGAGGCCCTTCAGCCCATCGAGTCTGCACTGACATGTGAGAAACACCTGACCTACCTACCTAATCCCATTTACCAACATTTGGCCCATAGCCTTGAATGTTATGACGCGCCAAGTGCTCATCCAGGTACTTTTTAAAGGATGTGAGACAACCCGCCTCCACCACCCTCCCAGGCAGTGCATTCCACACCGACACCACCCTCTGGGTAAAAAGGTTTTCCTCACATCCCCCCTAAACCTCCTGCCCCTCACCTTGAACTTATGTCCCCTCGTGACTGACCCTTCAACTAAGGGGAACAGCTGCTCCCTATCCACCCTGTCCATGCCCCTCATAATCTTGTACACCTCGATCAGGTCACCCCTCAGTCTTCTCTGCTCCAATGCAAACAACCCAAGTCTATCCAACCTCTCTTCATAACTTAAATGCTTCATCCCAGGCAACATCCTGGTGAATCTCCTCTGCACCCCCTCCAGTGCAATCA
Source organism: Isurus oxyrinchus (assembly GCA_026770705.1). NCBI lineage: Eukaryota > Metazoa > Chordata > Chondrichthyes > Lamniformes > Lamnidae > Isurus > Isurus oxyrinchus. The sequence goes on from JANJGN010000011.1 coordinate 648,544, forward strand.
CATCCTTCCTATAATGTGGCGACCAGAACTGCACACAGTACTCCAGCTGTGGCCTCACCGAGGTTCTATACAACTCCAACATGACATCCGTACTTTTGTAATCTGTGCCTCGATTGATAAAGGCAATTGTCCCATATGCCTTTTTCACCACCCCACTAACATGCCCCTCTGTCTTCAGAGATCTATGGACACACACACCAAGGTCACCTTGTTCCTCAGAACTTCCTAGTGTCATGCCATTCATTGAATACTTCCTTGTCAAATTACTCCTTCCAAAGTGTATCACCTCACACTTTTCAAGGTTAAATTCTATCTGCCATTTATCTGCCCATTTGACCATTCCGTTTACATCTTCCTATAGCCCAAGACACCCAACCTCACTGTTAATCACCCAGCCAATCTTTGTGTCATCCACAAGCTTACTAATCCTACCCCCCACATAGTCATCTATGTCGTTTATATAAATGACAAAAAGTAGGGGACCCAGCACAGATCCCTGTGGTACACCACTGGACACTGGCTTCCTGTCACTAAAGCATCGTTCTGTCATCATCCTCTGCCTCCTACAACTAAGCCAATTTTGAATCCACCTTATCAAATTACCCTGTATCCCATGTGCAGTTGTCTTCTTTATAAGTCTCCCATGTGGGACCTTGTCAAGGGCTTTGCTGAAATCCATATAAACTACATCAACTGCACCACCCTCATCTACACACCTGGTCACCTCCTCAAAAAATTCAATCAAATTTGTTAGGTATGACCTCCCTCTGACAAAGCCATGCTGACTATCCCTGATCAAACCTTGCCTCTCCAAGTGGAGATAGATTCTCTCCTTCAGAACTTTCTCCAATAGTTTCCCTACCACTGACGTGAGACTCACTGGCCTGTAGTTCCCTGGCTTATCTCTACAACCCTTCTTAAATAGCAAAACCACATTAGCTGTTCTCCAGTCCTCTGGCACCTCCCCTGTGGCCAGAGAGGAATTAAAAATTTGGGTCAGAGCCTCTGCGATCTCCTCCCTTGTGTCTGGGACACAAATCATCTGGACCTGGAGATTTGTCCACTTTTAAGCCTGCCAACACCTCCAATACCTTGTCACTCCCTATATCAATTTGCTTAAGAACCTCACAGTCTCTCTCCCCGAGTTCGATACCTTCAACCTCATTCTCTTGGGTGAAGACGGATGTGAAGTATTCATTCAACATCTACCGACGTCCTCTGGCTCCACTCATAGATTGCCCCCTTGATCCTTTATGGGCCCTACTCATTCCCTGGATATCCTCTTCACATTGATATACTTATGGAATACCTTAGGATTTTCCCTACTTATACCAGCCCGAGCTTTCTCATATCCCCTCTTTGCTCTCCTAATTGCTTTCTTAAGCTCCACCCTGCACTTTCTGTACTCCACTAATGCCTCCACTGATTTGCCCCCCTTGTATCTGTAACCCTGCACATTCTTCCTTTCACTATCTTCTCCCATCTATCTCCATAACTGACGAACCATTCTTTTGAATCTTTTCTGCATCTTGTCCATTGCCTTCACATCCTAAATTGCGGGGCCCAGAACTGGACTGAATACTCCAGTTGAGGCCGAATTAGTGTATGATGCAAGTTCAACATAACGTCTTTACTCTTGTACTCTATGCCCCTTTTAATAAAGCCTAGGATAATATATGCTTTAGTAACTATGCTTTCAACCTGTCCCACCACCTTCAATGATTTATGCACATATACACCCAGGTGCCTCTGCTCCTGCACCCCTTTTGGCGTTGTACCCCTATTTTATATTGTATCTCCATGTTCTTTCAAATGAATGAATCACTTCACATTTCTCTGCACTGAACTTCATCTACCACCTGTCCACCCATCCCAACAACTTGTTTATGTCATTTTGAAGTTCTACACTGTCCTCCTCACAGTTCACTAAGTTTCATATCAAAAACATTTTGAAATATGTTCAAAACATATTTTGAAACTGTGCGCTGCACACCAAGGTCTTGATCATTAATATATATCAGGAAAAGCAAGGGTCCCAATACTGACCCTTGCAACTCCACTACAAACCTTGCTCCAACTGAAACAATCCATTAACCTCTACCCTGTTTCTTGCCTTGTATCCATGTTGCTGCTTTTCCTTTTATTCTCTGAGCTGTAACTTTTCTCACAAGTCTGTTGTGTGGCACTGTATCAAATGCCTTTTGAAAGTCCACGTGCACCACATCAACAGCATTACCCTCATCAACTGGGACCCCAGCTATTCACAATCTATATTAATGATTTAGATGACGGAACTAAATGTAATATCTCCAAATTTGCAGATGACACAAAGCTGGGTGGGAGGGTGAGCTGTGAGGAAGATGCAGAGATGCTTCAGTGTGATTTGGACAAGCTGAGTGAGTGGGCAAATGCATGGCAGATGCAGTATAATGTGGATAAATGTGAGGTTATCCACTTTGGTAGCAAAAACAGGAAGGCAGATTATTATCTGAATGGCTGTAAATTAAGAGACCTGGGTATCCTTGTACACCAGTCACTGAAGGTAAGTATGCAGGTGCAGCAGGTGGTAAAGAAGGCAAATGGTATGTTGGCCTTCATAGCCAGAGGATTCGAGTACAGGAACAGGGATGCCTTGCTGCAATTGTACAGGGCCTTGGTGAGACCACATCTGGAATACTGTGTGCAGTTTTGTTCTCCTTATCTGAGGAAAGATGTTCTTGCTATAGAGGGAGTGCAGCGAAGGTTTACCAGACTGATTGCTGGGATGGCGGGACTGACATATGAGGAGAGATTGAATCGGTTAGGATTATATTCGCTGGAGTTCAGAAGAATGAGGGGGGATCTCATAGAAACCTATAAAATTCTAACAGGACTAGACAGGGTAGATACAGGAAGGATGTTCCCGATGGTGGGGGAGTCCAGTACCAGGGTACACAGTCTGAGGATGTGGGATAGACCATTTAGGACTGAGATGAGGAGAAATTTCTTCACCCAGAGAGTGGTGAGCCTGTTGAATTCACTACCAGAGAAAGTAGTTGAGGCCAAAACATTGTATGTTTTCAAGGAGGAGTTAGATATAGCTCTTGGGGCGAAAGGGATCAAAGGATAAGGGGAGAAAGCGGGAGCAGGCTATTGAGTTGGATGATCAGCCATGATCATAATGAATGGTGGAGCAGGCTCGAAGGGCCGAATGGTCTAATCCTGCTCTTGGTTTCTATGTTTCTATAACCCTCTCTGTTACCTTTTCAAAAAACTCACACAAGTTAGTTAAACATAATTTTCCCTCAACAACTCCATGCTTAACCCTGCTTTGTCCATGTGACCATTATTTTGACCCGAATTTGTAGATACAAAATTGGCTGAAATTTAGGAAGCAGAGAGTAATAGTCAATGGATATTTTTTAGGCTGGAGGAAGGTTTGTAGTGGAGTTCCCCAGGGGTCAATATTGGGACCCTTGCTTTTCTTGATATATATCAATGATTTAGATCTTGGTGTGCAGGGGACAATTTCAAAGTTTGCGGATGATATGAAGTTTGGGAGTGTTCTGAACTGCGAAGATCACACAACCACAGAATTTTAAATGCACAGAAGGAGGCCATTCGGCCCATTGTGTCTGCACCGGCTCTCTAAATAAGCATTATGACCTAGTGCCATTGCCTTGCCATTTCCCTATACCTCTACATATTGTTTCTATTCAAATAATCATCTAATGTCCTCTTGAATGCCTTGATTGAACCTGCCTCCACCACACTTCCAGCCAGTGCATTCCAGACCCGAATCATTCGAGACATTCAAGAGGGCTTTAGATGATTATTTGAATAGAAACAACGTGCAAGGGTACATGGAAAATACAGGGCAATGGCACCAGGTCATAATACCCATTTGGAGACCCGGTGCAGACACAATGGGCCGAATGGCCTCCTTCTGTGCCATTAAAATTCTGTGATTCTGTTACTAGTGCTTCCAGAAGCTTCCTCACCATCGAAGATAAACTGACTAGCCTGTTGTTGCTGGGCTTATCTTTACACCCTTTTTTGAACAAGGGCATCATGTTTGCAATCTCTATTCCACTGGCACCATCCCTGAGCCTAAGGCAGACTGAAAAATTCTGGCCAGTGCCTCCACAATTTCCCCTCTCGCTACCCTCAGTATCCTTGGATGCATCTCCTCCTGTCCTGGTGCCTTATAAACTTTAAGTACAAACAACCTGTCCAATACCTCCTCCTTATCAATTTTAAATCTGACTTGCATCTGAATTTCCTCCTCTGTCACCATGGCCTGGGTAGCATCTGCTTCCTTGGTAAAGACAGATGCAAAGTATTCATTTAATATCTCGGCCATAGCCCCTGCCTCCATGTGTAAATCCCCTTTTTGGTCCCTAATTGGCCCTACTCCTCCTTTTACCGCCCTTTTACTATTTATATGTCTATCAAAGACTTTGGGATTCTCTTTTATGTTAGCTGCCAGTCTCATTTCATACCCCCTCTTTGCTTCTCTTATTTGCTTTTTCACTTCGCCTCTGAACCTTCTACATTCACCCTGGTTCTCCATGTATTATTTACCTGACCCTCTGTCATAAACACGCTTTTTCATCTTCATCTTAATCTCTCTTTTGTCATCCAGGGAGCTCTAGATACATTTGCCCTACCCTTCCCTTTCAATGGAAATACTTTGACTATGTACGAAAACTCTCTCCTTTGAAGGTTCAGTCACTGCTTTTCCTGCCAACCATTGGTTCCAATTCATTCGGCCCAGATCTGTCCTTTATTGAAACATAAGAACATAAGAAATAGGAACAGAAGTAGACCATTCGGTCCCTTGAGCCTGAAGTTGGCTATCCCTCAGTTAATTATTCTTATTCTAGATTGTTATTTGTCTTTTTCCATAGCCATCCTAAATCTTATGATACAGTGATCACTGTGCCCTAAGTGTTCCCCTCCTGATGTTTGATCCACTTGGACCCACCTCATTCCCAACAACCAGATCTAGCAGTGCCTTCCCTCTCATTGGACTGGAAACAGTGCTGTAGAAAATTTTCCTATCCCTGTCTGCCCTTTGCACTATGACTAACTCAGACTAGGGGCAGGTGATGGCAGAGCAGTGATGTCACTGGACTAGTAAACCAGAGGACTAGTGATCCTAAACTCTGGGGCACAGGCTCAAATCCCACCATTGGCAGCTGGTGGAATTTGAATTCAATTATTAAATCTGGAATTAAAAGAAAGACTCAGTTGTCGTGATCATGTCATTAAAAACCCATCTGTTTCACTAATGCCCTTTAAGGGCATTACCGTCCTTACCTGGTCTGGTCTACATGTGACTCCAGACACACAGCAATGTGGTTGACTCTTAAATGGCCTAGCAAGCTCCTCAGTTGTATCAAACCACTACAAAGAATGAAAAAGGAAGAAAATCGGGTGGACATCAGAAACTACAACAGCATACCCAGTCAACCCTGCCAAGTCTGCCTTATTAACATCTGGGCTTGTGCCAAAATTGGGAGAGCTGTCCACACACTTCAAACAATAGCCTGACATAATCCTACTCAACAAATCATACAATGTCCCAGACACAACCATCCCTGGGTATGTCCTGTTCCGCCAACACAACAGACCCAGCAAAGGTGGCAGCACCGTGGTATACAGATGGGAGGGAGTTGCCCTTGGAATCATCAACATCAACCCCAGACCCCATGAAGTCTCATGGCATCAGGTCAAACATGGGCAAGGAAACCTCCTGCTGATTACCACATACCACCCTCCCTCAGCTGATGAATCAGTGCTCCTCTGTGTTGAACATCACTTGGAGGAAGCACTAAAGGTGGCAAGGGCACAGAATGTACTCTGGGTGGGGGACTTCAATGTCCATCACCAAGAATGGCTCGGTAGCACCACTACTGACTGGGCTGGCCGAGTCCTAAAGGACATAGCTGCTAGACTGGGTCTGCAGCAGGTGGTAAAAGAATCAACAAGAGGGAAAAAAGCTACTTGCATCTGCCCGTGACAGTATGGGGAGGAGTGACCACCACACAGTCACCGTGGAGACGAAGTCCCGCCTTCACACTGAAGATACCCTCCATTGTGTTGTGTGGCACTACCACTACCTGTGCTAAATGGGATAGATTTCAAACAGAACTAGAAAACTCAAGACTGGGCATCCATGAGGCGCTGTGGACCATCAGCAGCAGCAGAATTGTACTCAAACACAATCTGTAACCTCATGGCCCGGCATATCCCCCACTCTACCATTACCATCAAGCCAGGGGATCAACCCTGGTTCAATGAAGAATGCAGGAGGACATGCCAGGAGCAGCACCAGGCATACCTAAAAATGAGGTGTCAACCTGGTGAAGCTACAACACAGGACTACTTGTCTGCCAAACAGCATAAGCAGCAAGTGATAGAGCTAAGTGATCCAAGAACCAACAGATCAGATCTAAGCTCTGCAGTCCTGCCACATCCAGTTGTGAATGGTGGTGGACAATTAAACAACTCACTGGAGGAGGAGGCTCCACAAATATCCCCATCTTCAATGATGGAGGAGCCCAGCACATCAGTGCAAAAGATAAGGCTGGTGCAGTTGCTACAATCTTCAGCCAGAAGTACTGCATAGATGATCCATCTCAGTCTTCAGCTAATTTGGTTTACTAAACGTGATATCAAGAAATGGGTACTGGGTACTGCAAAGGCTATGGGCCCTGTCCACATTTTGGCAATTATACTGAAGACTTGTGCTCCGGAACTTGCTGCACCTCTAGCCAAGCTGGTCCAGTACAGCTACAACACTGGCATCTACCCGGCTATGTAGGAAATTGCCCAGGTGTGTCCTGTACACAAAAAGCAGGACAAATCCAATCCGGCCAATTACTACCCCATCAGTCTACTCTCCATCATCAGTAAAGTGATGAAAGGTGTCATCAACAGTGCTATCAAGTGGCAGTTGCTTAGCAATAACCTGCTCACTGATGCCCAATTTGGGTTCCGCCAGGGCCACTCAGCTCCAGATTTCATTACAGCCTTGAACCAAGCATGGCAAAAAGAGCTGAACTCCTAAGGTGAGGTGAGAGTGACTGCCTTTGACATCAAGGCAGCATTTGACCATGTGTGGTATCAAGGAGCTCTAGCAAAACTGGCCTCAATGGGAATGAGTGGGGTAACTCTCCACTGGCTGGAGTCATACCTAGCACGAAGGAAGTTGGTTGTGGTTGTTGGAGGTCAGTCATCTCAGCTCCAGCTATCACTGCAGGAGTTCCTCAGGTTAATGTCCTCAGCCCTACCATCTTCAGCTGCTTCATCAATGACTTTCCTTCCATCATAAGGTCAGAAGTGGGGATTTCGCTGATGATCGTACAATGTTCAGCACCATTCACAACTCCTCAGATACTGAAGCAGTCCATTTCCAAATGCAGCAAGACCTGGACAATATCCAGGCTTGGGCTGACAAGTGGTAAGTGACATTCGGGCCACACAAGTTCCAGGCAATGACCATCTCCAGCAAGAGAGGATCTTACCATTGCCCCTTGACATTCAATGGCATTACCATCACTGAATCCCCCTATCAGCATCCTGGGGGTTACCACTGACCAGAAACTGAACTGAACCAGAGGTTGGGAATTCTGCATCAAATAACCCACCTCTTGATTCCCTAAAATCTGTCCACCCTCAACAAGGCTCAAGTCAGGCCTATGATAGAATACACTGTAATTGCTTGGATGAGTGCAGCTCCAACAACACTCAAGAAGCCCAACACCATCCAGGACAAAAAGTCCGCTTGATTGGCACTCCATCCACCACCTTCAAAATTCACTCCCTCCACTACCAACACATAGTGGCAGCAGTGTATACCATCTATAAGATGCACTGCAGCAACTCACTAAGGCTCCTTCAACAGTACCTTCCAAATCCATGACCAGAAGGACAAGGGCAGCAGATACTTGGGAACACCACCACATGGAAGCTCCCCTCCAAGACATACAACATCCTGACCTGGAAATATATCACTGTTCCTTCACTGTAGCTGGGTCAAAATCCTGGAACTCCCTTTCCTAACAGCACTGCGGGTGTACCTACGGACTATGGACTGCAGTGGTTCAAGAAGGCAGTTCACCACCACGTTCTGAAGGGTAATTAGGGGTGGGCAATAAATACTGGCCTAGCCAGCGATGCCCACATTCCATGAAAGAAATTTTTTAAGTATATTCGGATGAAGACCCCCATATAACTACTCTATAATTTTTCCACACCTGTAATTTCCTTGCAAACTTGTTCCTCTACATCTCTCCCACTAAATGGTGGCCTATAGACTACACTGAGCAATGTATTTGCATATTTTTGTTTCTTAATTCTCGCCAAATAGATTCTGTACTTGACCCTCCGGGACATCCTCTTTCTCCAGCACTGCAATGTTCCCCTTAATCAATACTTCCAGCCCACCCCCTTTTCTTCCTTTCCCATACAGCTTGTATCCAGGAATACTTAACACCCCAGTCCTGCCAGTCTGACCTAGTCTCTGTTGCAGCCACAACATCACATTTCCATATGGCAATCTGCACCTGTAACTCGCCAATCTCATTTACCACACTCTGTGCATTCACATACATGCACAGTAACCCTGATTTAGGGTTTATTACTTTCTCCCTTACTCTGACTCCACCTAATAATTTATTATTCCCTACTCCAGTGCTGTCTGTCCCTCCCGGTATACTGTGCACCCAGGTATTCCTCTCTGATAATTCCTCCTGATTCCCACACCCTTGCCTTTTCTGAGATTGGGTCTTTCTATCTTGGACTCTAGGCATGGGACATACCAGACCATAAACATGGTCTAGTGTCTGCTTAACACTTGTTTATTAGTACTATATCTAGACAGGTTACAGATTAGGCACGTAGCTCCTAGGTATGATTCGAACTCCTCTCTCTCCTGAGATTCTAACACATGACTGACTGATGTCAGTAGTACATCATCATCTACATCACACGTTAGCATATCAAGTTAGTTTAAAACCTCCCCAATAGCACCATCAAATCACCCAGAAGGAACTCAGTCCTGGCTCTGCTCAGGTACAACCTGTCCAGCCTGTACAGGTCCCATCTCCCTGAGCCTCAGTCCCAATGTCCCAAGAAGCTAAAGCCCTTCCTCCTGCACCATCTCTCCAGCCACTCATTCATCTGCTTCATTGTCCTATTTTTATATTCACTTGTGCATGGTACTGGGAGTAATCTGGAGATTACTACTTTTGAAACGCCACTTGCTAATCTCCTACCTAGCTCTCTAAATTCTGACTGCAGGAGCACATCCCTCTTTCTACCTAAGTCATTGGTACCAAGGTGGACCATGACTCCTGACTGTTCACCCCCCCCTCCCCCCTCCCCCCCCCCCACCCCCACTGGGTGTTCTGCAGTCGCTTATTGACATCCTTGACTCTTGAGGTGAACCATTACTCTCATCAATAAACAGAATACTGGCTGGAGAGTGGGATGTACTCAGGGGACTCCTGCATGACTTGCCTGTTTCTACTTGACTGTCTGTGGTCACCCATTCCCTCTCTCCCTCCATACTCTTAAACCGCGGGATGAACATATCTATAAATGTGGTATCCACGAAGCTCTCAACCGCATGGATTCATCACAGTGATGCCAACTGCTGCTCAAGATCCAAAACCCTGAGTCAAGCTGCTGCATCTGATGGCACTTCCTGCACAAATGGTTATCCAGGATATGGGAAGTGTCCTGAAGTTCCCACATAATACAGGTTGTGCATTTTATAGGTTGGAGCAGTCCTGCCATTCCCCCAATTTGTTAATTAATAATCTTGCTACTTCTAATAAACTTTTACCAAAACTAACAAACATTAATAAACCTAACTAGTGATAATAATCCTTACAATTACTGATAAACCTAAATAATACTTAATACACCCAATTTTAAACCATACTGTAAAAAAGGAAAATGATACTTAGCTGTTTATTCCCTTGTTCAGAGAAGTAAATAGGAAATGCTCACCAACATCTACTTGCTTCCCTGAGATGTCACACTTCAATTTTGTTTTCTGAGGGTGGGCCCTGAACAGACACAGACAGTCCCACTCTGCCCTCACTGCTTCCTGGTGGTAACAGATAGCCCCACTCTGCCCTCACTGGCTCATGGTGAAGGCAGACAGCCCCACTCTGCCCTCACTGGCTCCTGGTGGTAACAGACAGTCCCACTCTGCTCTCACTGGCTCATGGTGGTAACAGACAGCCCCACTCTGCTCTCGCTGGCTCATGGTGAAGGCAGACAGCCCCACTCTGCATGTTTCCCACTGCTAACCAAGTCTAACTTTGCAGGAAGGGAGAGCAGCAACAATACTCACTAGCTCAATCAACCCATGGCTTTCCAATAATCTCACAGTTTGCTTTTGTTTTCTCTCTCCCACTTGACACATTTCACACTCCCTGTCTCCTCACAGTGATCCAGAACGGCTTTAAACTCCTCTCGGGCTGCTTCACAGTGATACTGACCTGCTTCACACTCATCCCACTCTCTTCACAATGATCCTGACCTGCTTCACACTCCTCCCGGGCTGCTTCACAGTGATGCTGACCTGCTTCACACTCCTCCCGGGCTGCTTCACAGTGATGCTGACCTGCTTCACTCTCTTCCCAGCCTCTTCGCAGTGATGCTGACCTGCTTCACTCTCTTCCTGCTCTCTTCACAGTGATCCTGACCTGCTCCACGCTCCTCCCGGCCTACTTCACAGTGATCCTGACCTACTTCGTTCTCTTCCCAGCCTTTTCAAAGTGATGCTGACCTGCTTCACTCTCTTCCTGCTTTCTTCACAGGGATCCTGACCTGCTCCACGCTCCTCCTGGGCTGCTTCGCAGTGATGCTGATCTGCTTCACTCTCCTCCTGCGCTGCTTCACCGTGATGCTGACCTGCTTCACACTCCACCCGTTCTACTTCACAGTGATCCTGACCTGCTTCACTCTCTTCCTGCTCTCTTCACAGTGATCGTAACCTGCTTCACACTCTTCCCAGTTTTTCACAGTGATCCTGACCTGCTTCACACTCCTCCCGATGTAACTCAATGTAATTTGATCATGGCCGATCTATATCTTAACTCATTTTGCCTGCCTTTGTTCATGTCAGTAAGATTCTTAGCCAATAAAAATCTATTGATCTTTATGGTGAAAGGTCCAGCTGACCTGTCGCCTGAACAGTGTTTTGGGGCAGAGTTCCAGATTTCCACTCTCTTTAGTGTGAACAAGTGCTTCCTGACCTCACCCCAGAACAGTCTAACACTTCCCCAGATTGACCTCCATTTGCCATAATTTTGAACTGAATCTGGCTCATTTCTTTTGTCACTTCCTGTTTCCATCTGTATAACTTCCTCTGCCTCCTAACATGTTCCTAGCCTCGCGTTCTCTCGTCCTCCTCTTGTACCTCTCCATTCCCATTGCAATAGCTTCAGTAGTTTTACAAGGAGAGGGAGAATGTTCAGTTCACGAACGGATCTGTGAGAGACTGGAGAATGGCAATGAGGAACGCAAAAGGAGAAAAATGATCAAAGCTGAGGTTCTGGCTTATTTTAGTTAGAAGCAGCTGTGTAATTAAAGCCCCTTATTAGTGGAAAAATCTCATAAATTATTGACCAAATAAAACCTCTCTCAAGGCTCAGCTACCTATCAGAACACAGCCAAAATAAACAGAGCTCAGGAATATTTTCAAACCAGGGTGAAGAGCGGGGGCACAGCAGGAGACAGTGAAAAATTCAAAGAGAGACAGAGGGATAGGTAAAGAAATGAATAGGGAGGGAAAGAGAAATTAAGATGGGAAGCGATCAAGGCAGAGAGCAGAAAGAGATAAAACAGAGATGGAGGTGGGGAAGAGAAGCAGGAAGAGAGAGAGAGAAAAACAGATAGAGATGGGGAGAGAGACAGGCAGAGAGGGAGAAGGAGTGGGAGAGAAAGAAAGAGATAGAGAGAGAAAGAGGTGGAGAAAGAGAGAAGGGGGGTGAGTGTTAGGGTTGTGTTTGCAACAAGAAAGTTATTCGTTTCCTGCAGAACTATGCCAGACAGATTGTAAAAATAGAAATTAATCACCTGGGACTAACAACACGATCATTTCAGCAGAGGTCAGGGATCAGAGAGGAAAGGGGAGAAAGCAGATTGAAAGGAGGGGGAGGCAGGGTAATATTGGGGAGGGAAGGAGAGGAGAGAGAAGTGGAGGATATGGGAGGGAAAGGGAGGGTGAGGGAGGAGGAGAAGAAAGGAGGGTGGTTGAGCAGATGTGGAGGGAGGGGAGCATCGGGAAGGTAAGCGAGGTGATTGGATATGGAGGGGTAGGGTGATCAGAAGATGGTGAGGCATATGAAAGGGGAGGATGATGGACAAAGGGAGGACAGGGAGAAAGAGAGGAGAAGGTTGATGGGGTATGGATCAATAGAGAAAGGAGTGGTAGGGGAAGGAGGGAAGCAGTAAAGGAGAGAGAGGGAAGGGTAGGGGGATGAGGAGAGAGGAGGAAGGGGAGAAGGTGGGAAGGGTGAGAGGAAAGGGAAGGGGGGGCAGGGAGAGAGGGGAAGGTGAGTGAAGAAAGTAGAGAGTGAGGAGAGAGGGGGAGGGAGAGGAGAGGGAAGGGGAGGGCATATCTACCTGTATCCATTAATGTGGCTTAATTGTAAAGCTGTGTCCAGGAAGTTTAGCCACCTAATTTCTTGGTTAAAGAATAATCAAATCCAGATTTATTTTCAACATACTTAACCTTTTGTTATTTTTGCTTGTGTGCCTTTGCATAAATTAAGGTTAAATAAAACTGAGGAGGAAATGGCAATAATAGAAAGATGGCACCTCAGAACATCAAGAGAAAGCTAGTTAGCGCCTGGACCAGACAGTCCTTTGGAGTCTAGACCAGGTTTTGATGTAAGAGACAGTGTCAGTTAGGGTTGCATGGGTAGTTCACATCTCTGAGTGAGGCATCAGTGCACTCAAGCCCCTGTCCCAAAACTTGAGCACAGAATCCAGGAGTGATTGAGGTGAGTAGTATTGAGGGAGAACAGAATAGGGTGGGTAATTTGAGATTTGGCAGAAATATTACATAATTATTTCTCTTCAGTATTTACCAGGTAGAACAGATAGATATGACACTGAAAAATGAGATCAACTATGAGATGAGTACATTTAAAATAAAATTGAATAAACTAAACAAACTAAGAGGGCAAGACAAAAACAGAATTACCTGGAAAAACTCAGCAGGTCTGGCAGCATCGGCGGAGAAGAAAAGAGTTGACGTTTCGAGTCTTCATGACCCTTCGACAGAACTTCGACAGGGCAAGACCCCTGATACAGTGGCTGAATGGAATCCCAGAAGGGAAAAAGCAGCTTTAACTGAAACAGGTGCCAAACGGTATGTGGGACCAGTTGACTACAGTTGATCCTTAGCTGGCTTCAGGACAGAGGGCAGACAGTGGGAGTAAAGAGTCGTTATTCAGAGTTACACAAAGTGGGAAATGGTGTTCCCCAAGAGTCATGGCTGGAACCGCTGCTATTCACAATTTACATTAACGATTTGGATTTTGAAATGAAAAACACAATTTCTAGTTTTGCAGATGACACCAAACTGGCCGAATAATTAATACTGAGGAGGATTGTAACAAATTACAGGTGGAAATAATAAACTTGTAAAATTGGTAAATAGTTGGCAAATTAAGTTTAACGCAGATAAATGTATTTTTTATTCATTCATGGGATGTGGGCATCGCTGGCTGGGCCAGCATTTATTATAAATGGGAGGTGGTACATGTTGATAGGATGAATAGGGAGATCACTTACTAGCTGGAAGGTGTGGGTCAGGGTGGGGTAGTCTCGGGGTACAAATACAGCAATCACTGAAAGTTTCTCCACAGGTTAACAAGGCCAGAAAATAACAAACCAAGCATTAGGCTTTATCTCTAGAGGGATAGAATTGAAAGTAGGGAAGTTATGCTGAACCTGTATTGAACCTTGGTCAGACCCACACTTGGCGAACTGTGTGTAGCCCTGGTCACCGTATTATAAAAAAAATATCGAGGCATGGAGAGGGTGCAGAGAAGATTTACAAGAATGAAACCCAAAATGTGTGGGTGTAAATATGGGGAAAGGATTGACAGGCTGGGTCTCCTCTCTTGAAAAACAAAGGCTGAGGGGTGACTTAATAGAGGCCTTTAAAATGATGAAAGGTTTTGATCGAGTGGACACAGAGAGAATGTTTCCTCTAGTGGGGAAGACAGAATGAGATGCCGTCAGTATAAGATGGTCACCCAAAAAATCCAACAGGGAATCCAGAAGAAACTTCCTTTCCCAGAGAGAATGGTGAGAACGTGGAACTCACTACCACAGAGAGTGGCTGAAGTCAATACTATCAATACAGTTAAGGAGAAGCTGGACAACAGTTGTGGGAGAAGAGAATAGGGGGTTATGATGGTAGATTTAGATGAGAAGGTTTGAGTGCAGCAGAAACATCAGCACCAGCCTGTTGGGCTGAGTGATCTGTTTCTGTTCTGTACATTCTATATAATTCCATGCAATGTAAAGGCACGGTTCACGATCTCTTCTGGAACATTCGATCCCATTCGGAACGTTTGTTCAGAATCCCGTCCTGATAACTCACTCACAATCCCATCCCAACCTCTCTTGCAATCACACCCAGAGCAATCACTCACAATACATTCCAGAACAATCTTGCAATCCTTTCCAGAAAAGTCGCTCACAATCCCATCCCAATGGTACACTTGCAGACCCATCCAGAATGCTCAGTGGCAATCCCATCTGGAACGTTATTACAATCTCCTCCGGACCATTCATTCATAATTCCAGAAACATGTCATTCAGCCCAGCAGGTCAGTGCCGATGTTCCTTCTCCAAAAAACTCTCCTCCCACCCTCTTGATCTGAACCTATCAACATATCCTTCATAAGATTACATAGGGTACACAGCACAAAACCAGGTCAACACTCTGTTGCAATCTGATCCCGAATGCACACTCACAATACAATTCAGAACAATCTCATAACCTCATCCACAACACACACTTGCAAACCGCTCCTGACTGACTACTCATTCATAATCCCAGCTGCTCCACTCTTGCAATCCCAGCCAGAATGTTCTTGCAATCCCACATTGTCAGTTCACTACCAATCCCATCCAGAACATTCATGCAATCACTTCTAGAATGATTATTCACAGTCCCATCCTAATGGCTCATTTGCAATCCCATCTGGAATCCTTCTGCAATCTAATCCGGACCATTCATTCGCAATCTCACCCTGATGATTTACATGCAATCCCATCCAAAAAGATCCCACAATTCCATTAAGGCCAACCTCTCACAAACCCATCCAGATTATTCACTTGCAATCCAATCTGGAATTCTCACTCACAATTCCACCTGGGCCATTCGAGCAATCCAATGTGAATGATTTTGTAATCCCATATGGACAGCTCACTCGTGGTACCATATGGAATGCTAACTGACAATCTCATCTGAATTCTCTCACAATCCCATCCTGAGAGCGGATAATATCTTGGAAGGATCATCAAATGAGTCCATATGGGTAGAAGTAACAAACACAGAAGGTGCAAACACGCTGTGGGGTGTGTACTATAGGCCCCCAGTCAGGGAGAGATAGAGGATCAAATATGTCATCACATTTCAGTGAAGTGAAAGAATAATAAGGCAGTAATAGGGGATTTTAACTACCAAATATTAACGGGGATAGTTTTAGTGTGAAAGGTAGGGAGAGAGCAAAATTCTTAAGTTGATCCAGGAGAACATTTTTAGCCAGAAGTAGAAAGCCCAACAAGGGAGGGGGCAGTTCCTGACATAATATTCGGAAATATGCCTGGGCAGGTGGAAGGCATATCAGTAGGGGAGCATTTTGGAGATAGTGACCACAACTCAGTTAAATTTAGGATAGTTATGGAAAAGGATATGGGCCAGGAATAAAAGTTCTAAACTGAGGAAAGGCTAATTTTATTAAGGTGAGATATGATTTGGCCCAAGTGGACTGGGAACAGCTACTTGAAGGTAAAACTGTGTCAGGGCGGTGAGAGGCATTCAAGGAGGAAATAGCGAGAGTACAGGGCAAACATGTTCCTGTAAAGCCAAGTCTAGAGAGCCCTGGATGTCAAGGGACATAAAGGTTAGGATTAAGAAAAAAAGAGAAGCTTATGGCAGATACCGAGGGCTCAATACAGCAGAGTTCTGAGTGGAGTATACAAAGTGCAGGGGGGAGCTTAAAAAGGAAATTAGGGAAGCTAAGAGAGTGCGTGAGAAAGCATTGGTGGGTAGAATAAAGGAAAATCCAAAGAGGTCTGTTAAATCTATAATGAGCAAGAGAATAACTAGGGAAAGAGTGGGGCCAATTAGGGACCATAGAGGTAGTGTGTGTGTGGACCCGGAAGATGTGGGTACCATCCTCAACCAATGCTTTGTGTTGGTCTTCACAATGGAAAATGACGACGCAGGTATAGACATCAGGGTGGAGGACTGTGAAATATTAGAGGAAATTAACTTAGAGAGAGAGGAGGTACTAACAGGTTTAGCAGCCTTAAAAGTGGATAAATCCTCCGGCCCAGGTGAGATGTATCCCAGGCTGTTGAGTGAGGCAAGGAAAAATATATCAGGGGCCCTGGCAGTAATTTTCAACCACTCTCTGGCCACAGGTGAGCTGCCAGAGGACTGGAGGGCTGCTAACGTTGTCCCTTATT
Organism: Isurus oxyrinchus; assembly: GCA_026770705.1. Taxonomy (NCBI): domain Eukaryota; kingdom Metazoa; phylum Chordata; class Chondrichthyes; order Lamniformes; family Lamnidae; genus Isurus; species Isurus oxyrinchus. Next base: position 665,266 of record JANJGN010000011.1, read on the forward strand.
AAAAAAGGGAGGAAGGGATAGACCAGGAAATTCCAGACCAGTCAGTCTAAGCTCAGTGGTGGGGAAGTTACTAGAAAGAATTCTGAAGGACAGAATGTATCTGCACTTGGAGAGAAAGGGATTAATCAGGGATAGTCAGCATGGATTTGTTAAGGGAAGGTTGTGTTTGACAAGTTTGATTGAATTTTTTGAGGAGGTAACCAGGAGTGTTGATGAGGGTAATGCATTTGATGTGATCTACATGGACTTTAGCAAGGCTTTTGACAAGATCCCTCATGGCAGATCAAGAAAGTAAGAGCCCATGGGATCCAAGGCAAAGTGGCACATTGGATCCAAAATTGGTTGAGAGGCAGGAAACAGAGGGTGATGGTAGAGGGATGTTTCTGTGACTGGAAGTCTGTTTCCAGTGGGGTTCCACAGGGTTTGGTGCTGGGGTCCTTGCTGTTTGTGGTGTACATAAATGATTTGGACTTAAATGTAGGGGGGATGATCAAGAAGTTCGCAGATGACACGAAAACTGGGCGGGTGGTAAATAGTGAGGAGGATAGTGTAAACTGCAGGAGGACATCAATGGACTGGTCAGTGGGCAGAGCAGTGGCAAATGGAATTAAACCTGGAAAAAAGTGAGGTAATGCACTCGGGGAGGGCTAACAAGGCAAGGGATTACACTATGAATGGTAGGACCCTGGAAAGTACTGAAGATCAGAGGGACCTTGGTGTGCATATCCACAGACCCCTGAAGGCAGCAAGTGCAGGGAGATAAGGTGGTTAAGAAGGCTTATGGGATACTTGCCTTTATTAGTCGAGGCAGAGAATACAAGAGCAGGGAGGTTATGCTAGAACTGTATAAAACGCTGGTTAGGCCACAGCTGGAGTACTGCGTGCAGTTCTGGTCACCACATTATAGGAAGGATGTGATTGCACTGGAGAGGGTGCAGAGGAGATTTACCAGGATGTTGCCTGGGCTGGAGGGTCTGAGCTATGAGGAATGATTGGATAGGCTGGGATTGTTTTCTTTGGAGCAGCGAAGGTTGAGAGGGGACCTGATAGAGGTGTACAAGGTTATGAGGGGCATAGATAAGGTGGATAGGAAGGTACTTTTTCCATTAGTAGATTAGTAATAACCAGGGGGCATAGATTTAAGGTAAGAGGTAGAAGATTAAGAGGGGAGTTGAGGAGAAATATTTTCACCCAGTGGGTGGTGGGAGTCTGGAACTTTCTACATGAAAGGGTGGTTGAGTCGGAAACTCTCGTAATATTTAAGAGTTATTTAGATATTCACTTGCATTGTCACAGCCTCCAGGGCTTTGGGCCAAGTGCTGGAAAATGGGATTAGTGTAGTCAGATCTTTGTTGACCGGCGTGGACACAATGGGCCGAATGGCTTCCTTCTGTGCTGTAAATGTCTGTGAGTCTAGAACTTTCTCTCACAATCCTATCTGGATTGATCTTGTAATTCCATCCAGATGGCTCACTCATAATTCCACTTCGAATGCTGAATCAAAATCTAGAATGCTTTCACAATCTTATCAGGAATGCTCACTTGCAATTTCATTCCTACCACTCACTCAAAATCCCATTCGGAACAATTTCACAATTCCATCAAGGAGGATCTCACAATCCTTCCCAGACTAATAATCCAATCTGGAACACTCTGAGAGTCCCAGGGGTTGCCTACGCACTGACACATGCAATCACTGGATAGTATCAGTTATCATCTGGGTATATCCATTAGGATCAGGTATCTAAAGAGTTAAATCCGAGACACTCCAATGAAAAAACATTTCAGTGAAGGAAGAAAATTAAACCAAAGTGGGGGAGCATGACCAGTCATGTGATGCTTATAGTCATCAAGTTTCAAATAAATCTTAAGCTGATGTGACCTGTTACAGCTTTAAATGTCACCTGATGGAGCCAATTCTTTGAACCAGGGGCATTTGTAGGAGCTTTAAGGAGATCAAAGATATGGAGGGATTTATAAGCAGAGAGAGACACACGTGTTGATACCTGGGAAACTCCCTGATAACTGGGACTTTTCCTGATAATCGGGTCATCCATTGATAACTGAGCAATAATTGAGACACTCTCTGATAAGCGGGACCCACTCTGATAACAGAGACATGCCCTGATAACTTCGAATCTGTCTGATGTCTGGGACATTCCCTGACAACTTGGACATTCCCTGATAACTGGGACACTCCCTGATAACTGGGACAGTCCCTTAGGAGAGAGACGAGTGACCATTAAAGAGCACGGACAAAGAGAGAGACGAGAGACCGTTAATGAGCTTCAAATAAATCTTAAGCTGATGTTACAGCTTTTAATGTCACCTGATGGAGCCAATTCTTTGAACCAGGGGCATTTGTAGGAGCTTTAAGGAGATCAAAGATATGGAGGGATATATAAGCAGAGAGAGACACGTGTTGATACCTGGGACATCCTCTGATAACTGGAACACTCTCTGATGACCGGAACGCTCCCTGATACTGGGACGCTCCTTTGGGCGAGAGAGGTGAGAGACCATTAAAGAGCGTGGAGAGAGGGAGACGAAGGAACATTAAAGAGCACGGAGAGAGACCATTAAAGAGCGCAGAGAGAGAGAGAGATGAGAGACTATTATAGAGTGCAGAGAGAGAGAGAGATGAGTGACCATTAAAGAGCGCGGAGAGAGAGAGATGAGTAACCATTAAAGAGCGCAGAGAGAGAGAGATGAGTGACCATTAAAGAGCGCAGAGAGAGAGAGAGAGAGATGAGAGACTATTAAAGAGTGCAGAGAGAGAGAGAGATGAGTAACCATTAAAGGGCACAGAGAGAGAGAGAGAGAGATGAGTGACCATTCAAGAGGGCGGAGAGATGGAAACGAGTATCATTAAAGAGCGCGGAGAGAGAGAGAGAGATGAGAGACTATTAAAGAGTGCAGAGAGAGAGAGAGAGATGAGAGACCATTAAAGAGTGCGGAGAGAGAGAGATAGAGACGAGAGACCATTAAAGAGCGTGGAGAGAGAGAGAGAGAGACAAGAGACTATTAAAGAGCTTGAATAGAGAAAGATGAAAGTACATTAATGAGTGGGAAGAGAGAGAATGACAAGGGACCATTAAAGGGCACAGAGAGAGAGAGAGAGACGAGTGACCATTCAAGAGGGCGGAGAGATGGAAACGAGTATTATTAAAGAGCGCGGAGAGAGAGAGAGAGATGAGTGACCATTAAAGAGCGCGGAGAGAGAGAGAAATGAGTGACCATTAAAGAGCGCGGAGAGAGAGAGATGAGTGACCATTAAAGAGCACGGAGAGAGAGAGAGAGATGAGTGACCATTAAAGAGCGCGGAGAGAGAGAGATGAGTGACCATTAAAGAGCGTGGAGAGAGAGAGAGATGAGTGACCATTAAAGAGCGCGGAGAGAGAGAGAGAGAGATGAGTGACCATTAAAGAGCGTGGAGAGAGAGAGATGAGTAACCATTAAAGAGCGCAGAGAGAGAGAGAGAGAGATGAGTGACCATTAAAGAGCGCGGAGAGAGAGAGAGAGATGAGTGACCATTAAAGAGCGCGGAGAGAGAGAAATGAGTGACCATTAAAGAGCACGGAGAGAGAGAGAGAGAGATGAGTGACCATTAAAGAGCGCGGAGAGAGAGAAATGAGTGACCATTAAAGAGCGTGGAGAGAGAGAGAGAGATGAGTGACCATTAAAGAGCATGGAGAGAGAGAGATGAGTGACCATTAAAGAGCACGGAGAGAGAGAGAGATGAGTGGCCATTAAAGAGCGCGGAGAGAGAGAGAGATGAGTGGCCATTAAAGAGCACGGACAGAGAGAGAGACGAGAGACCGTTAATGAGCTTCAAATAAATCTTAAGCTGATGTTACAGCTTTTAATGTCACCTGATGGAGCCAATTCTTTGAACCAGGGGCATTTGTAGGAGCTTTAAGGAGATCAAAGATATGGAGGGATTTATAAGCAGAGAGAGACATGTGTTGATACCTGGGACATCCTCTGATAACTGGGACACTGATAACTGGGACACTCCCTGATAACTGGGACACTCTCTGATAACTGGGACACTCTTTGATAACTGGGAAGCTCCCTGATAATGGGGAATCACGCTGATAATCAGGACATACTCTGATAAATGGGAAGCTCCCTGATTAAAGAGCGCGGAGAGAGAGAGAGATAGAGAGAGAGATGAACGACCGTTAAAGAGCGTGGAGAGAGAGAGAGAGAGAGATGAGTGACCATTAAAGAGCGCGGAGAGAGAGAGAGACGAATGACCGTTAAAGAGCGCGGAGAGAGAGAGATAGAGAGAGAGATGAGCGACCGTTAAAGAGCGCGGAGAGAGAGAGAGATGAGTGACCATTAAAGAGCGCGGAGAGAGAGATGAGAGACTATTAAAGAGCGTGGAGAGAGAGAGATGAGAGACTATTAAAGAGTGTGGAGAGAGAGAGAGAGATGAGAGACTATTAAAGAGCGCGAAGAGAGAGAGAGATAGAGAGAGAGATGAGCGACCATTAAAGAGCGTGGAGAGAGACGATTTACCATTAAAGAGTGCGGAGAGAGAGAGAGATGAGTGACCATTAAAGAGCGTGGGGAAAGAGAGAGAGGCAAGTGACCATTAAAGAGCATGGAAAGAGGGATGAGAGGCAATTAAAGAGCGCGGAGAAAGAGAGAGAGACAAGTGACCATTAAAGAGTGCGGAGAGAGAGATGAGAGACTATTATAGAGTGTGAAGAGAGAGAGAATCAAGTGACCATTAAAGAGCGTGGAGAGAGAGAGAGAGATGAGACCATTAAAGAGTGCGGAGAGAGAGATAGAGAGAGAGAGACAGAGAGAGACGAGACCATTAAAGACAGCTGAGAGAGAGAGAGAGAGAGAAGACAGGGAAAGACAAGGGACCAATAAAGGGCATGGAGAGAGAGAGAGAGAGAGAGAGACGAGTGACCGTTAAAGAGCGCGGAGAGAGAGAGAGACGAGAGACTATAAAAGAGCGTGAAGAGAGAGAGATGAAAGTACATTAATGAGCGGGAAGAGAGAGAGTGAAAAGGGACCATTAAAGGGCACAGAGAGAGACACAAGAGACTATTAAAGAACGTGGAGAGAGAGAGAGAGACAAGTGACCATTAAAGAGTGCGGAGAGAGAGAGAGAGAGAGAGAGAGAGACGAGACCATTAAAGACAGCTGAGAGAGAGAGAGAGAGAGAAGACAGAGAGAGACGAGTGTCCATTATAGAGTGCGGAGAGAGACAGACGAGATCATTAAAGAGTGCAGAGAAAGAGAGAGAGACGAGTGACCACTAAAGAGAATGGAGAGAGAGGTGAGAGGACACTAACGAGTGCAAAGAGAGACAGAGAGAGAGACAAAGGACCATTAAATAGCACGGAGAGAGAGAGACGAAGGACCGTTAAAGAGCTTCAAATAAATCTTAAGCAGATGTTACACCTTTTAGTGTCACCTGATGGAGCCAATTCTTATAGGGAAAAGGCAGGAAAGTGGGGTTGAGGATTATCAGATCAGCCATGATCTCATTGAATGACGGAGCAGACTCGATGGGCCAAATGGCCTCCTTCTGCTCCTACGTCTTATGATCGGATAACTGGGACATTAATAACTGGAAAACTCTGTGATAACTGGGAGACTCTCTGATAACTGGGACACTCCTTGATAACTGGGACGCTCTCTGATAACTGGCACACTCCCTGATAACAGGGACAGTCCCTGGTAACTGCTCCCTAATATCTGTCAGAGATCGATGGCATTTCATCGGTTTGTAACTGGAATCCGCAGTTGAATTCAGTTTGATGACCAATCCCTACTTTGTTTGGTAGTTTATCCTCTATACTCCTAACTTTTGCCTTTCCTGCAGGTATGGAAGTTTTACTAGATCAGGCTGCAAACTGCAATATATCCAGACTGAAAGCAAAGGCAAAAACACATTGCAGCCCGATCAGAGATTTCCTCCACACTGAGGAAGCAGCTCTGGCTGCACACACAGAAATTCAGCTATAAAGACTCATGGATTGTCTTTTCCATGCCCATAACTTGTTCTCACATCAAGAAAATCGTGGTCATGGAACAAGGTGTTGCATTTCTGCCCCTGATCACACTGAATAGCACCTGCTCAAAGTGGTTAGCCTTAGGTCCACAAAGATAATCTGACCCCTGGTGTAGAACTTGATATATGCAAAGCGAAAGCAGTTACCACCTTTAACTGACTTACAAAATGTGCAGGGAATATCATCAAGTTGACCCTTAGGACCAAGCTGATAGTTCATGAGGCCTGTGTTCTCAGCACTTTTTTTTCATGGCTGTGAAACATAGACGACTTACAGCTACCAGGCAAAGAAGTTCAACAATTTCCATCTTCACTGTTTGGGGCCATACTGGCCATTTCATCGAAGGATAAAATCAGAAATGCAGCAACCCAAGTGTGTTAGCACTCAACAAAAAAGAAGAGGCTTTGTTGGGCCTGTCCAAAGGATGGAAGACGGACGCGTAATTCAAGATCTCCCATATGGTGAAGTATCTGGAGACAGACAACCTGTAAGATGACCAAAGCTCCATTTCAAGGATGCTTGCAAGCATGACATGAAGACCCCAAACATCGATTATCGCAGCTGGGAGACACTAAGCTCATGACAGGGGAAAATGGTGACATCATCTGTGGGCTGCATGCATCACCATGACAATCAGTGGCTACAGCAGCTTGACAACAGGCACCAACACTGAAAACAACAACCCACAACGACACCTGATAACCATTTCATATGTGTCACTTGTGGCAGAACCTGCCTCTCACAGATTGGTCTCTTCAGAAATGCCGCATGTCCACTATTTTACACGGATTGAAGGATGCCAATGGTGACTGACCAGCTCCTGAATCTTCTAAATGCTCAACACATTATCTAGCAGATGGTCTCACATCAGAATCCTTGGGTTAAAGATATGGCTCATGACTTTCCTTACCACCCCCACCCCTGCCACCATTGTCCCCCAGAACTTGGGAGGTCACAAAATCCTGATTTCAGGCAGAATAGTGCCAGAAAGTGCATAGCAAAACTATGAGCTTTTAATGAGACTCCTTCCAAACATGACCTTCAATAAGAATTTCAGTGGGGTTTATCTGATCCTTCACTGTAACTTCCACACAAGATCAGCTGAAAATCAGGGAAAATAAACACTAGCCTAACTTGGAAATATATCGTCGTTCCTTCACTGTCGCTGGGTCAAAATCCTGGAACTCCCTCCCTAACAGCACTGTGGGTGTACCTACACCACATGGACTGCAGCGGCTCAAGAAGGCAGCTCACCCCCACCACCTCAAGGGGCAATTAGGGATGGGCAATAAATGCTGGCCAGCCAGTGACGCCCACATCTCGTGAATGAATAAGCAAGGAGCAGGGCTGACGCATGAGTATTAGGTGCCTTGGGAGAACCTTCAACCTTGCACCAAACCCCCACAATTAACTTTCAGAAATGAATGTTGTACATTAGTGTGAATAAAAATTCTGCATTTATAATTACAGATTTATTTTACATGAAAAAGGAGAATATTATGACTCTGATTGTATATTCTCATTGTTCTACACTTTTTACAGGATATGTACTGGAAAAAATGCACATTATAATATGTAATATGGCTCATGTGATGTAACACTATGCATTCCTGCAACAGTTACTAGGTGGTTTTATGCACAATTTACACAAACAATAATTATTAGGATAGAGTGGGCTAGTTTAAATTACGTTCTTTGATACTGTTTACTGGTTTGCACTTTTCGAATAGTCATGTAGATATACAAATTTGTAAGACTGGCAAATAAACAAAATGAGGAATATAATCTGAAATTTTGGGCAAGAAGTATGTCAGTGAATGTGGATGTATATCAGTAGATCTAAACTTTTCATTCCCACTGCTGAAGCCTGTTTGTTTACTCATGTGGTTTCATGAATAATTCATTCAGCTTTTTATTCCCCACCACCCCTGCCACTGAACCCCAAATTTTGCTGCTCTAGGTGACTACCTTGTTGAGTGACTCCACCGGCCCTGACAAGGGGTCAAGTCCCTTCTTAAAAAGTAGTAACTTGCATTTTTGCATTTACATAACGCCTTTAATGAGTAAAAGGTCCCAAAGCATTTCACAGGAACACCACCAACAAAAAAATGTGATACTGAATCACAAAAGGAGATATTAGGACTGACAATCAACAGCTTGGTCAGGGAGCATCTTAAAGAAGGAAAGGGAGATAGAAAGCTGGAGAGGTTTAGGGAGGAAACGCCAGAGCTCAGGGTCCAGGCAGCTGGAGGTACGGCCACCAATGGTGGAGAAATTAAAGTCAGAGATGCTCAAGAGGTCAGAATTAGAGGAGCAGAGAGACCTCAGGATCTAAAAAGGGAGTCTGGGTATTAGGACACCTTTAAAGGGGTCTGTTTCCACTCAGATCTTCAGCTCCCATCCCAAAGATCTAGACCAATTTGTCAAGAGCTGAGTATCAGTGAAATTAAAATAATTTGAATATGAAATAGTCCCAGTCTCATCTGTTTTTCATTGCTGGAGGGACCACATTAGAAGATTATTTTATCAACAGCATAAAAAGCCAGACAAGAGCTAAGTTAAGTGTCGGTCCATACCACCCTGAAGGCCCTTTACTTAGGCTATATATAGCACTGCAGTGCTGAAGTGGTTAACAATAATGGTTTCAATCATCGAAAGAAGATGGGGCTTGTGTGTGCCAAACCCTCCAAGTGAGGAACAGTTCAAAGTCAGGCAGGGTGAGGCACAAACCATTCCCTCTGCTACAATGAACAGCTTAATGAGTGAGGTAATGAATGAGTTGGGATTCAGGACGAGGGGCTTAGTAGCAGACATTGTGGATTCATGGTTAGTACCCACCACAAGCTATGTAAAGTAATGGGGTGATTCTTAGTTAATCATTCATACACTCTGACACACACAAAGGTCCCTCTGTTCCCCTAGACTTCACTGTTGTACCTTTTATTGTATATTCCCTTGATCTGTTTACCCCCAAATGCACTACCTCACACTTCTTCAGATTGAATTCCATTTGCCAATTTTCCACCCATGTGACCAAACCACTCATATCTTCCCTTCCCCACCTTTAGCCTCACTAGTAATAATCCTCTCATCCTCCACTACCATTCAATCTTTTACAATCACTGCACCAAACCTCCTTCGCATCCTCATTAGTCAGCACTATTACAACCTTCACTTCCACACATTTCACACACAGACCATCAACTATTCTGTCCTGACATCCACATTTGGGATGGGGGATTTTAGTTACAAGGTTAGGTTGGAGAAGCTGGGGTTGATCTCCTTGAAGCGAAGGAGATTGAGGGAAGATTTGACTGAGGTGTACAAGATTATGACAGGTTTAGATAAGGGAGACAAAGAAAAGCTGTTCTCATTGGCTGATGGTTACAACGATGCTCCAACTGGATGATCGAAGGTTTCAATGTGGGGATCTGTATGCACTTCCCGCTTCACAACTTGGACATCCTACAGATGATGTGGTTTCCCCAGATGATGTTGACACAGGACACAGGGGGCACAGATTGAAGGTTTTGGCCAAGAGATGCAAGGTCAATGTCAAGGTCAATGTAAGGAAGAGAATGTTTACGCAGCAAATGGGAATGAACTGGAACTTGCTGCCAACATGGGTGGTGGAATCGGAGACAATCAATGATTTCAAATGGAAATTAGATCAGCGCTTGAGGGAAATAAACTCGCAGGGCTACAGGGTAAGAATGGAGCAATGGAATTGCTCTGCAAGGACCCAGAGTGGACTTGATGGACCAAATCGCCTCCTTCTGTACCTTCAACGAACTCTATGACCCTAGGGGCAGAATTTTGCCCTCGTTGGGTGTGCTGGGCAGGAGTGAGCAGGAGCGGCTGACCCACCACCTATGACCAAAGCCCAACTGCGATTTCACACAGGCGGCCCAATTAAGGCCCAACGAGCATGAAATGCACGTTGCAACACTGCCTGTGTCAGGGGTTGAGAAGGAGGGTGAGCAGAGGAAAAGCTCCCTGAGGCACAGAAAGCTGCCTCAAGGAAATGAAGGTTTCGAACAATGAAGATAAAGAATTTAAAAACATTTGTAACATGTTCCCTCATGTGACTGTCACATGAGCAGGGACACATTAGAACTTAGCTTGAAAAATTTTCCTTTTTTAATTACTGAATGAAACCTCATCCTGCCCATGGATGAGGCTTCGTTAAAAATCCAAAGGCCACTTGGGCTTTTTGCCTGTTCGCCAATCATAAGGTTGGATGGGCAGCGAAAAATGTAATTAAACTGGTACTTTAAAGGCTTTAATAGGCCTGTTAATTGTCAGTGGGCGCGCTGCCGATTCCTGCACATACCCACTGACCGAAATACCATGCTAGTGCGCAATGATGTCAGGTCTCCAGGGCATTACCCTGGGTCTCTTGTCCAGCGACAGTATCACTACACCATCGCCTTTCCCTTCTGTAATAAAAACAGAAAATGCTGGAAAAGCTCAGAGCTCTGGAGAAGGGTCAGACAGACACAAAACGTTAACTCCTTTTCTGTCTCCACAGATGCTGTCAGACCTGCTGAGTTTTTGCAGCATTTTCTGTTTTTAATTCAGTAAACTTATTCCTGGGATGAGGCGTTTGTCTTATGAGGAGAGGTTGAGTAGGTTAGGCCTGTACTCATTGGAGTTTAGAAGAATGAGAGGCAGCCTTATTGAAACATATAAGACTCTCAGGGGGCTTTGACAGGGTAGATGCTGACAGCTTGTTTCTCTTTGTGGGGAATCAAGAACTAGAGGCAGAATTTTACAGTTCCACGATTTCAATGAACTTTTGAATGGCTTTGCCGCAAATGACAGCCCCGCCCCTGCCATAATTCTGCCCTCGGAGGCACAGTTTCAAAATAAGGGGTTTCCCATTTAAGCCAGAAATTAAGAGGTATTACTTCTTGGTAAGTGCTTGGAATTCTCTCCCCCAGAGATTACTGGAGGCTGAGTCATTGAAGGTGCTCAAGGCTGAGTTAGACAGATTTTTGGTTAACAAGGGAGTCCCAGGTTGTGGGGGACAGGCAAGGCAGTGGAGCTAAGGCCACAATCAGATCGGCTATCATGACATTGAATGGTGCAGCAGGTTCGAGGGGGCCAAATGTCCTCCTCTGCTCCTTTTTCTTATGTTCTTATGCCATCATCGAGAGCCCAGTCGTGCTTCCAGTGGAATATCCAGAGGGAATATTCAGAGAATCCATGCCCAATGATGTGGCCAAGGGGATGAAAGGTGGCAACTGTGGAGAGGTATCCCTTCCATTTTGTGCCCTACTTCCTACAAGGCCTCTTTATTCGCTGACTCCTCTACAGGCAACCAAAGGGGCCTCCATGTTGAAACGCCCTCTTCTTCACTAACTTGCCTCAGTAACTGCCTCTGATTGGTCATTCCGTTTCCATTGTGCATTGTAATTGGATGGAGCTTCTGGACGTAGCTTCTGAATTAGCTGTCTCTGGGAAGATTGCAGCTGACATCTCGCCACAGCCATTCCTAACTTCCTGACTGCCCGATATTGGATCGTGACCTAACTGGGAAAATCCAGCACATTTACTTCAACATTCAATTTCAAACAGGAACCGATCTTCCTGATGTCAGTGAGACAGAGGGCGATTGCTTCCCCAGGTGCCACTTGTATAGGTTCAGTTTGTGCAAGCACTGAGCTGCATTTGAAGGCACAGAGGAGCTGGTGATTACAAATGCGAATCTATTTCATGAGCATTCGAACAACTGGATTTGATAAATGTCAGTTGAATGATTCATTCTCTGCCAAGCCCCCCCAGTCTATATTTGGCAGAGCTCATGCTTGGGAGATCTTCTGTGTGTTTAAAATAGTTTTCCTGCCTTTTTTTAACCAACTGCGTGCAAAATAAGATGGAAAGATGGATCATGTGGGATTGTACATGTGGGTTTAATCTGAGTCAAATGCTGGAACAGCCCTCGGGTATCTTAGAGCTGGGCAGGGGCCCCTTTCACACCAATAACTTTTAAACTTCTTTTCTATTATCACCATCCGCCATAACACATTACATCCAATCAGCCTCAGGGTCAGGTACAGTGAAGGGTCACAGGCCAAGGGTCAGGTACTGTGCAGAATCACAGGTCAGAGTCTGGATGTAGTACAGGGTCACAGGTTAGGTCAGGGTAGTGCTGGGTGAGGGTGAGGGTCAGGATAGTGCCCTCCTGTACTATGTACCTACCGTGTGTTCTGATCAGCTTCACAGTGATTAATCAACAGGCTCTGCCACATGCTTATCACACGAAAATTTCTGGACTATTTCTGTCCTCGCATTGTGCTTTAACACAGTTCATTCAAATCAGTTCAAGCTGTAGCTCATTTTCTTCTGTGCCCCTATGTCTCCCTGTCCTCTGTATTTTTCTGTGTCTCCCTGTCCATGTTTTTTTTTCAGTCTCTCCTATATTTCTTGCTCTTAATTATGTTTTCACTGTTCCATCTTTCTGTCAATCCCTGCCTCCCTCTCTCACTCTGTTTCTTTTATTATTTTCCAATCAGGGTAGTGTCCTCAGCCCAACCATCTTCAGCTGCTTCATCAATCACCTTCCTTCCATCATAAGGTCAGAAGTGGGGATGTTCGCTGATGATTGCACAATGTTCAGCACCATTCACAACTCCTCAGATACTGAAGCAGTCCATGTTCAAATGCAGCAAGACCTGGACAATATCCAGGCTTGGGCTGATAAGTGGCAAGTAACATTCACACCACACAAGTGTCAGGCAATGACCATCGCCAACAAGAGTGAATCTCACCATCTCCTCTTGATGTTCAATGCCATTCCATCACTGAATTCCCCATTATCAACATCCTGGGGGTTACCATTGACCAGAAACTGAACAGGACTAGCCATATAAATACTGTGGCTACAAGAGCAGGTCAGAGGCTGGGAATCCTGCAATTAGAAACTCATCTCCTGACTCCCCAAAGCCTGTCCACCATCTACAAGGCACAAGTCAGGAGGGTGATAGAATACTCCCCACTTGCCTGGATGAGTGCAGCTCCCACAACACTCAGGAAGCTCAACACCGTCCAGGATCAAGGAGCCCACTTGATTCGCACCACATCCATAAACATTCACTCCCTCCACCACCGACACACAGTAGCAGCATGTGTACCATCGACAAGATGCAGGAACTCAATAAGACCCCTTCGACAACGGATTGGAAAATAAGTAATGTCACGCCTTCATTCAAGCAAAGAGGGAGGCAGAAAACAGTAATTTACAGACCATTTAGCCTAACATAAGTCAAAAGGAAATTGCTGGAATCCATTATTAAGGAGGTTATGGCAGGATACTTAGAAAATCATAATGTGATCAGGCTGAGTCAACATGGCTTTGTGAAAAGGAAATCATGTTTAACTAATTTATTAAGATTTCTGAGGAAGTAACAAGTGGATAAAGGGGAACCTGTAGGTGGACTTGGATTTCCAAAAGGTGTTTGATAAGGTGCCACATCAAAGGTTACTACACAAGATAAGAGCTCATGGTGTAGGGGATAACATATTAAAATGAATAGAGGATTAGTTAACTAACAGGAAGCAGGACAGTAGAGAAAAATGAGTCTTTTTCAGGTTGGTCATTTGTAACTAGTGGAGTGCCAAGGGGATCAGTGCTAGGGTCTCAACCATGTGCAATCTAAATCAATAATTTGGATGAAAGGGACAAATGAATGGTGGCTAAATTTGCCAATGTTACCAAGATGGGTGGGAAAGTAAATTGTCATGAGGAGTTAGAGAGTCTGCAAAGGGATAGAGACAGGGTTAGGTGAGTGGGCAAAAATTTGGCAGATGGAGAATAATGTGGGAAAATGTGAACTTATCAACTTTGGCAGGAAGAACAGAAAAGCAGTATACTATTGAAAGGTTGCAGAACTCTGAGGTACAGGGGGATCTGGATGTCCTAGTACATGAAAGTTAGCATGCAGGTACATCAAGCGATTAGGAAGGCAAATAGAACATTGGCATTTATTGCAAGGGGAATGGAATATAAAATTAGGGAAGTTTTATTGCAACTGTACAGGGCCTTGGTGAGACCACATTTTTTTTAATTCATTCAAGGGATGTGGGCGTCACTGGCTAGGCCAGCATTTATTGCCCATCCCTAATTGCCCAGGTCAACCACATTGCTGTGGGTCTGGAGTCACATGTAGGCCAGACCAGGTAAGGACAGCAGATTTCGTTCCTTAAAGGACATTAGTGACCCAGATGGGTTTTTACAACAATCGACAATGGTTTCATGGTCACCATCAGACTTTTAATCGAGATTTTTATTGAATTCAAATTTCACCATTTGCCATGGCGGGATTGGAACCCTGGTCCTCAGAGCATTACCCTGAATACCTGGAGTACTAACCCAGTGACAATACCACTACACCACCGCCTCTAGAATACTGTGTACAGTTTTGGTCTCCATATTTGAAAAAAAGATGTAATTGCCCTAGAAGCACTTCAGAGGATGTTCACTCAACTCATTCCTCGGGTGGGCAGCTTATCTTATGAAGAAAGGTTGAACAAGTTAGACCTCTTCCCACTAGAATTTAGAAACTGAGAGGTGATCTTATTGAAACATATAAGATCCTGAGGGGCTTTGATAGGGAGGATGTTTCCACTTCTGGGGGAGACTTGAACTATGGGGGGGGACAGGTTAGGAACAGGAGTAGGCCATTCAGCCTGTCGCGTTTACACCTCCATTCAATATAATCATGGCTGATCACCAACTTCAATGACTTTTTCCCACACTATCCCTATATCCTTTTATGTCATTGGTATTTAGAAATCTGTTAGTCTCTATTTTAAATATATTCAATGACTGAGCATCCACAGCCTCTCTGGAGTAGAGAATTCCAGTGCAATGCCCAGAGGGACCATCAGAGTCGGAGACTCCATGCCCAGTGAGGTGGCCAAGGGGATGAATGACGGCAACTGTGTCTAGTGAAACATTTTACCTTCAGCTATCCTGTCTCCTTTAATTATTTTGTAGGTTTCAATGGGATCACCTCTCATTCTTTAAAACAAGAGAATACAGACCCAATTTCCCCAGTCTCTCTTCATAGGACAGTCCTGCTATCCCAGGAACAAGTCTGGTGAAACTTTGTTGCACTCCCTCTACATCAATAATATCCTTCCTAAGGTAAAGAGACCAAAACTACACACAATACTGCAATTGCGGTTTAACCAAGGTTCTATACAATCCTCTTGTGATAAAGGCTAACATGTCATTAGCCTTCCTAACTGCTTGCTGCACCTGCATGTTAGCTTTCAGTATCTTACTGATGAGGATGCCTAGGTCCCTTTGTACATCTACATTTTCCAATCTCTCAGCATTTAAAAATAGAACCACAGAAAAGTTACGGCACAGAAAGTGGCCATTCAGCCCATCGTGACTGTGCCAGCTAAAAAAGAGAAAAAAAGAAACCAGCCGCTCACTTTAATCCCACTTTCCAGACCCTGGTCCATAGTCTTGCAGGTTACAGTGCTTCAGATTAGATCCGGGCACCTCTTAAATGAATTGAGTGATTTAGCCTCAACCACCAATTCAGGCAGTGAATTCCAGACACCCACCACTCTCTGGGTGAAAAGGTTTTTCCTCATGTCCCCTTTAATCCGTCTACCAATCACCCTAAATCTATGCCCCCTGTAATTGACCCCTCAGCTAGGGGGAGCAGGTCCTTCCTGTCTATCCTATCTAGGCCCCTCATAATTTTGAACACCTCAATTACGTCACCCCTCAGCCTCCTCTGTTCTAAGCAAAACAACCCCAGCCTATCCAACCTCTCCTCATAGCTGCAATTTTCAAGCCCTGGCAACATTCATGTAAATCTCCTCTGCACTCTCTGCAGAGCAATTATATTCTTCCTGTAAAGTGGTGACCAGAACTGTACACAGAATTCCAACTGTGGCCTAACCAGCATTTTATACAGTTCCAGCATTACATCCCTGTTTTTGTATTCAGTACCTCACCCAATAAAGGAAAGCATCCCATATGCTTTCTTTACCACCTTATCCATCTGTCCTGCCACCTTCAGGGACCTGTGAATATACACTCCAAGGTCTCTCATTTCCTCAACCCCTCTCAATATCTTCCCGTTTATTGAGTATTCCCTTGCTTTGTTTGCCCTCCCCAAATGCGTTACCTCACACTTTTCCGGATTGAATTCCATTTGCCACTTCACCCACTCAACCAAACCATTGATATCATTCTGGAGCCGACAGTATCCTCTTCACTATCAACTACACGGACAGTTTTTGTGTCATCTGCAAATTTCCCAATTGTGCCTCCCACTTTTATGCCTAAATAATTAATATCTACAACAAATAGCAAGGGCCCCAACACTGAGCCCTGTGGAACACCACTGGAAACTATTTTCCATTCGCAAAAACATCCATCGACCATTATCCTTTGTTTCCTGTCACTGAGCCAATTTTGCATCCGACCTGCCACCTTCCCCTGTATCTCATGGGATCTCACTTTCCTGACCAGTCTGCTATATGGGATCTTGTCCAATGCCTCACTAAAATCCATGTAAACAACATCCACTGCATTCCCCTCATCAATCCTCCTTGTTAATGCCTCAAAAGATTCTAAGTTAGTGAGACACCATCTTCCCCTAACAAAACCATGCTTACTATCCTGATTGAATACTCTGCACATCTGCCCCTCATGCCAAAGTGGTTCTCAAATTTTTCCACATTACATTCCATCCACCATGCCTTGCCCACACACTAAATGTGTTCAAATCCTCTTGAAACTGCTTTGCAACTTCCTCACCACATACAGTCATTCATGAACTTGGGAATATTACATTGGGTCCCACATCCAAATCATTGATATATATTGTGGACAGCTGTGACCCAGGTACTGATCCTTGCGGTACCCCACTAATCATAGCCTGCCAATGCAGGAATGACCAGAGTAAGAGGTTTTTAAGAATAAGAGGTCCACAACATGGTACTATTTAAAACAAAAACAGAATTACCTGGAAAAACTCAGCAGGTCTGGCACATCGGCGGAGAAGAAAAGAGTTGACGTTTCGAGTCCTCATGACCCTTCGACAGAACTTGAGTGAATCCAAGAAAGGGGTGAAATATAAGCTGGTTTAAGGTGTGTGTTGCGGTGGGTGGGGGGGGGGGGGCGGTGTTTGGGTGGGGGAGAGAAGTGGAGGGGGGGTGTGGTTGTAGAGACAAACAAGCAGTGATAGAAGCAGATCATCAAAAGATGTCACAGACAACAGAACAAAAGAACACATAGGTGTTAAAGTTGGTACTATTTAAGCTTGTTATGGACAGAAAAATAGACAAGTTGCAAAACAATGTGTTGGATTGGGGGAGAATGGATTTTAGTAAAATAAGGCAGGATCTAGCCAAGGTAAACTGGGAACAGCTACTTGTGGGGAAATCTATAGAAGAGCAGTAGGGGGTGTTCAAAAAAGAAATGGGGAGGGTACAGGCTCCACATGTTCCCTCTAGGGTGATAGGAAGGAGTAACAAGCCCAGAGAACCATGGATGACCAGAGATATTCAGGTTACGATGAGAAGGAAAAGAGGCTTTTAGCAGGTACAAGAGAAGCAAATCAGCAGAGGCATTAGTGGAGTACAGACAGTGCAGGGTGAAGCTTAAGAAAGCAATTAGGAGAGCAAAGAGGGGATATGAGAAAGCTCCGGCTGGTAAAAGTAGGGAAAATCCCAAAATATTCTATAAGTATATCAATGGGAGGAGGATAACCAGGGAAAGAGTAGGGCCCATAAGGGACCAAGGGGGCAATCTATGGGTGGAGCCAGAGGACATCAGTAGAGTGTTGAACGAATACTTCACATCCGTCTTCACCCAAGAGTACAAGGATGAAGCTGTGAAACTCGGGGAGACAGACTGCGAGGTTCTTAAGCAAGTTGATACAGGGAGTGACAAGGTACTGGAGGTGTTGGCAGGCTTAAAAGTGGACAAATCTCCAGGTCCAGGTCATTTGTGTCCCAGACTGCTGAGGGAGGCAAGGGAGGAGATCGCAGGGGCTCTGACCCAAATTTTTAATTCCTCTCTGGCCACAGGGGAGGTGCCAGAGGACTGGAGAACTGCTAATGTGGTTCCGCTATTTATGAAGGGCTGTAGAGATAAGCCAGGGAACTACAGGCCAGAGAATCTCACATCAGTGGTAGGGAAACTATTGGAGAAAATTTTGAAGGAGAGAATCTATCTCCACTTGGAGAGGCAAGGTTTGATCAGGGATAGTCAGCATGGCTTTGTCCGAGGGAGGTCATGCCTAACAAATTTGATTGAATTTTTTGAGGCGGTGACTAGGTGTATAAATGAGGGTAGTGCAGTTGATGTCGTTTATATGGATTTCAGCAAAGCCTTTGACAAGGTCCCACATGAGAGACTTATAAAGAAGGCAAATGCACATGGGATACAGGGGAATTTGATAAGGTGGATTCAAAATTGGCTTAGTTGTAGGAGACAGAGGGTGATGACAGAAGAATGCTTTAGTGACTGGAAGCCAGTGTTCAGTAGTGTACCACAGGGATCTGTGCTGGGTCCTTTATTATTTGTCATTTATATAAACGACTTAGATGACTATGTTGGGGGTAGGATTAGTAAGTTTGCAGATGACACAAAGATTGGCCGGGTGGTTAACAGTGAGGTTGAATGTGTTGGGCTACAGGAAGATATAGACTGGATGGTCAAATGGGCAGATAAGTGGCAGATGGAATTTAACTCTGAAAACTGTAAGGACTTTGGAAGGAGTAATTTGACAAGGAAGTATTCAATGAATGGCATGGCACTAGGAAGTTCTGAGGAACAAAAGGACCTTGGCATGTGTGTCCATAGATCTCTGAAGGCAGAGGGGCATGTTAGTGCGGTGGTGAAAAAGGCATTTGGGACACTTGCCTTTAACAATCGAGGCATAGATTACAAAAGTAGGGATGTCATGTTGGAGTTGTATAGAAACTTACTGAGGCCACAGCTGGAGTACTGTGTGCAGTTCTGGTCGCCACATTATAGGAAGGATGTGATTGTACTGGAGGAGGTGCAGAGGAGATTCACCAGGATGTTGCCTGAGATGAAACATTTAAGTTATGAAGAGAGGTTGGAGAGACTTGGGGTGTTTTCGTTGGAGCAGAGAAGACTGAGGGGCGACCTGATCGAGGTGTACAAGATTATGAGGGGCATGGACAAGATGAATAGGGAGCAGCTGTTCCCCTTAGTTGAAGGGTCAGTCACGAGGGGACATAAGTTCAAGGTGAGGGGCAGGAGGTTTTGAGGGGATGTGAGGAAAACCTTTTTTACCCAGAGGGTGATGACGGTCTGGAATGCACTGCCTGGGAGGGTGGTGGAGGTGGGTTGCCTCACATCCTTTAAAAAGTACCTGGATGAGCACTTGGTACGTCATAACATTCAAGGCTATGGGCCAAGTGCTGGTAAATGGGATTAGGTGGCTTGGTCAGATGTTTCTCACGTGTCGGTGCAGACTCGATGGGCCGAAGTGCAGAAGTGTGATTCTAAGACTGAGGTAAGGAGAGTTTTTTTTCTCTCAGAGGTCATTCATCTGTGGAATTCTCTTCGCCAGAGAGCAATGGAGGCTGGGTCATTGAATTTATTCAAGGCTGAGTTGGACAGGATTTTGATCAACGAGAGTCAAGGGTTATGTAGAGCTCAGGCCACAACTAGATCAGTCATGATCTTATTGCATGGCCTCCTCCTGTTCCCAAGTCCTATGTTCTTAGCACCTTCCAAACTCACGACCAATACCATCTAGAAGGACAAGGGCTGCAGACGCATGAGAACACCACCACCTGGAAGTTCCCCTCCAACTCACACATAATCCTGACTTGAAAATATATCACCGTTCCTTCACTGTTGCTGGGTCCTATATAAAGCCACAGTGCTACAAGAGGTGGTTAAGTGCAATGAATTAGCTGAAATATCCTCAAAAGGAAGGCCTCACTATGAAATTAACAGATACCTGACCAAGAATTACCATCATCTCTCCACGAGGGCTAAAGGTGGAAAACTTGGGAGTGATGAGATTCAGTTTCTGTATCTGTGATGAATAAATTATTGTATTACACTGCGAATTAAATCAATTAAATATTTCAATGCCAATCAGTCAGATATTGTCTCTCCTCCAGTCTCAGATAATGTGCTGGTCAGCTGAGAATTTGGGCAGACAGTGGACACAGTGATTCCAACCACAAGAAGCTCAGGTGTCTGGCTCGATATCACAAACAGCTCACAGGTTACGTGTCACAGGTCAGCCACAGTTGACCTTAATGCTGAATTTCCATTTTACTGCCAAAGTCCAACAGCAGTCAGCCCCAGGAGCCTTCAGAACACGGGAAAAGACAGATTCAAATGTGGGAAAGACAGCGTGAAAGTCCAGTTGCAGTGTTTGCTGAGGAGTGTTTTGTATGTGATTGATTTTCCCCATTTATTAAAGATATTTTTATAACTGGCCTCCCACTCAGCTCCAGTTACAGGATTGTGATCTGATGTGACGCCTGCTCAGTGACCTCCCTGACCCCAGGAGCACACTGATCCCTCAATGCTAATTTTACAGCTTTACATTTCCACCGCTTTGCTGGTAACCTCTGACCTCTATAATCTCTTGTACCCCCCCATTCTGCACTCAAACGTCAGGCATTCTCAGAATGTTTAAAGAGATGAACAACTGGAGGTTTTACACAGGAGATGAGGGGGTCAGGGGTTAATTCTCTCCATAACTCTGTGTCTCCCCTTTACAGAGAACAGTTGACCAAGTGCCTCACAAAACTCCCATCCCATTTTCCTTCTCCTCACGCCCTACAACAGTTTGCCTCTCTTCCGCACTCGGTGCTCCTCCAATCACAGACACTCTCTCTCCCATGTTTGATCATTGCTACTCCAATCACAGCTGCATTTTTTCCTACTCTCTGCAGTCACTCACTGTTTGAGATCTAAGAAACAACAATGGGCAGTAAACATTGGTGGGGTTGTTTATAGGCCACCAGATAGTGGTGGTAATGTAGGGCATGGCATAAATCAAGAAATTAGAGGTGCCTATAACAAGGGTAATATGGTAATCATGGGGGTCTCAATCTACATATAGGCTGGATAAACCTAATTAACACTAATGGTGTAAAGGGCAAATTCCTAGAATGTATACAAGATGGTTTTCTAGAACAGTGTGTTGAGGAACCAACGATAGAACAGGCTATTTTAGATCCACTATTGTGCTATGAGGAAGGGCTAATTAATAATCTTGTTGTAAAGGAGCATTTAGGAAAGAGTGACTATTAAAGTAACATTGGCACCACACAAGTGCCAGGCAACGACCATCTCCAAGATGAGAATCCAACCATTGCCCTTTGACATTCAATGGTATTACCAATGCTGAATATCCCACTATCAACATCTTGGGGTTTACCACTGACCAGAAACTGAACTGGACTAGCCATATAAATATAATGGCTACAAGAGCAGGTCAGAGTCTAGGAATTCTACAACGAATAACTCATCTCCTGACTCCCCAAAGCCTCTCCACCATCTACAAGGCACAAATCAGGAGTGTGATGCAATACTCTCCAATTCCTGGATGAGTGCAGCTCCCACAACACTCAAGAAGCTTGACACTATTCAGGACAAAGCAGCCCGCATGATTGGCACCCCATCCACAAACATTCACTCCCTCCACCACTGACGCACGGTAGCAGCAGTGTGTCCCATCTACAAGATGCACTGCAGGAACTCACCAAGGCTCCTTAGGCAGCACCTTCCAAACCTGTGATCACTACCATCTAGAAGGACAAGGGCAGTAGGCACATGGGAACACCACCTCCAAGTCACTCACCATCGTGACTTGAAAATATATCGCCGTTCCTTCACTGTCACTGGGTCAAAATCCTGGAACTCCCTCCCTAACAGCACCGTGGATGTACCTACACCACGTGGACAGCAGCGACTCAAGAAGGCAGCTCACCACCACCTTCTCAAGGGCAACTAGGGATGGGCAATAAACTCTGGCCCAGCCAGTGAAGCCCACATCCCGTATATGAATAAAAAATAGATGAAATTTTACACTAAATTTGTGATGCAGTTCAATCCGAAACTAGAGTTTTAAAACTAAAGAACGGAAACTATGAAGGTATGAGGGGAAAATTGGCTGTGGTAGATTGGGATTTACATTAAATGGTATGATGGTAGATGGGCAATGGTCAGCATTTAAAGAATTAATACACGGTTTACAATAAATTTACGTTCCTTTGAGGCACAAAACCCAGCAGGAAAGATGATACAACCATGGCTAACAAGAAAAGTTAAAGATTGTATTATATCAAAGGAAGAAGAATATAAAGTTGCCAGAAAGAAGTAGTAGGCCTGAGAATTGGGAGCATTTTAGAATTCAACAAAAGAGAACCAATATAAAAAAAGATAAAACAGAATATGAGAGTAAACTAGCAAGAAACACTGAAACGACTGTATGTAAAAATGAAAAGATTAGCAAAGACAAAGGGTCCATTACAAGTAGAGTCAGGACAATTTATAATGGGGAATAAGGAAAGGAACTAAGGAAGATAGAAAAAAACCTCCGAGAAAACTAGAGAATCAAGGGACTAGCGAGAATGAGGAACTTAAAGAGCTAAGCATTAGATACTCAGCCAATGGTATAGGGGTTACATATTAGCATGGTTAGAGGATTGGTTAACTAAAAGGAAGCAGAGAGTGGGGATAAAGGGGTTATTTTCAGGTTGGCAGGCTGTGACCAGTGGAATGTCACAGGGATCAGTGCTCGGGCCTCACCTATTTACAATCTATATCAATGACTAAGATGAAGGGCCAAATCTATAGAGAATAAATTGGTGAATGACACAAAGATAGGTAGAAAAGTAAGCTGTCAAGATGACGTAAAGAGTCTACAAAGGGATTTAGATTAAGTGAGTGGGCAAAAATTTGGCAAATATAGTCTTATGTGGGAAAATGTGAACCTGTTCATTTTGGCAGGAAGAATAGACAAGCAGCATAATATCTAAATAGAAAGATACTGCAGAATGCTATGGTACAAAGGGGTCTGGGTCTCCTGGTACATGAATCACAAAAAGTTGGTATGCAGAGACAGCAAGTGATTAGGAAGGCAAATAGAATGTTGGCATTTCTTGAAAGAGGAATGGAATATAAAAGTAGGGAAGTTTTATTGAAACTGTATAGGGCCTTAGTTGGAATGCATCTGGATTACTATGTATTTCCACCCTGTCAAGACCCCTCAGGATCTTATATGTTTCAATCAAGTTGCCTCTTACTCTTCCAAACTCCAGTAGATACTAGCCTAACCTGCCCAACACTTCCTCATGAGACAACTCGCCCATTCCAGGTATTAGTCTGGCAAACCTTCTCTGAACTGCTTCCAATGCATTTACATCCTTCCTTAAATAAGGAGACTAGTACTGTACACAATATTTCAGAAGTTGGCTCACTCATGCCCTATACAACTGAAGCACAACCTCATGACTTTTGACTTCTCTGTCTCAATTTCTGGTGACTGACTGTCCACCAATATCTATTACAAGCCTACCGACTCCCACAGCTACCTCGACTACAGCTCCTCACACCCCGCTTCCTGTAAAGACTCCATCCCATTCTCTCAGTTCCTTCGCCTCCGTTGCATCTGGTCTGATGATGCCACTTTCAAAAACAGTTCCTCTGACATGTCCTCCTTCTTCCTTAACCGAGGTTTTCCACCCACGGTCGTTGACAGGGCCCTCAACCGTGTCCGGCCCATCTCCCGCGCATCCGCCCTCACGGCTTCTCCTCCCTCCCAGAAACATGATAGGGTCCCCCTTGTCCTCACTTATCACCCCACCAGCCTCCGCATTCAAAGGATCATCCTCCGCCATTTCCGCCAACTCCAGCATGATGCCACCACCAAACACATCTTCCTTTCACCCACCCCCCCCCCCCACAGCAGCATTCCGCAGGGATCGTTCCTTCCGGGATGCCCTGGTCCACTCCTCCACTCCTACACTTCAACCCTCTCCCATGGTACCTCACCATGCAACCACAGATGGTGCAACACCTGCCCCTTTACTTCCCCTCTCCTCACTGTCCAAGGGCCCAAACAGTCCTTTCAAGTGAAGCAGCATTTCACTTGCACTTCCCTCAATTTAGTCTACTGCATTCGTTGCTCCCAATGTGTTTTCCATTGCATTGGAGAGACCAAACACAGACTGGGTGACCGCTTTGCAGAATACCTTCGGTCTGTCCGCAAGCATTACGCAGACCTCCCTGTTGCTTGCCATTTTAACACTCCACCCTGCTCTCATGCCCACATGTCCATCCTTAGCCTGCTGCATTGTTCCAGTGAAGCCCAACGCAAACTGGAGGAACAACACCTCATCTTCCGACTAGGCACTTTACAGCCTTCCAGACTGAATATTGAGTTCAACAATTTTAGATCATGAACTCTCTCCTCCATCCCCACCCCCTTTCCGATCCCCCCCTTTTTTCCAATAATTTATATAGATGTTTCTTTTCCCACCTATTTCCATTATTTTTAAATGTATTTCCATCCATTGTTTTATCTCTACCTTTTAGCCTATTTCGATCCCTTCCCCCCACCCCACCCCCACTAGGGCTATCTGTACCTTGCTCGTCCTGCTTTCTACCCTTAATTAGCACATTCCTTAGATAATATCACCACCTTCAACACCTCTTTGTCCTTTTGTCTGTGACATCTTTTGGTTATCTCCACCTATCACCTGCTCTCTATCCAGCCTTACCTGGCTCACCCTTAAACCAGCTTATATTTCAACTCTCTTCTATTTTTACTTAGTTCTGTTGAAGGGTCACGAGGACTTGAAACGTTAACTGTGTTCCTCTCCGCAGATGCTGCCAGACCTGCTGAGTATTTCCGGGTATTTTTGTTTTTGTTTTGGATTTCCAGCATCCGCAGTTTTTTGCTTTTATCTCCCTACTTTTGTATCCAATTCTCCTCGCAATAAATGATAACATTCTATTAACTTTCTTAATTACTCCCTGCACCTGCATACTAACCTTTTGTGATTCATGCACAAGGACACCAATATCCCTCTGCACCTCAGAGCTCTGCAATCTCTCACCATTTAGATAATATGCTTCTTTTTTATTCTTCCTGCCAAAATGGACAACTTCACATTTTCCCATATTATACTCCATTTGCCAGATCTTTGCCCACTCACTGAACCTGTCTATATGTGTTTGTAGCCTCCTTATGTCCTCTTCACAACTTACTTTCCAACCTATCATTGTGTCATCAGCAAATTTGGCAACAATCCTTTCAATCCCTTCATCCAAGTCATTTCTATAAATTGTAAACAGTTGAGGTGCCAGTACTGATCCCTGTGGCACATCACCAACCTGAAAAAGACCCTTTTATACTGACTATCTGTTTCCTGTTAACCAGTCAATCTTCTATCCATGTCAATATGTTATCTCCTGTATCATGAGCTTTTATTTTCTGCAATAACCTTTGATATGGCCCTTTATTAAATGCCTTCAGGAAATGTAAGTACAGTAGATCCACAAGTTTCCCTTTATCTACAGCACATGGTACCTCCTCAAAGAACTCCAATCACAGAATCACAGAATCACAGTAGAGAAGAGACCCTTCGGCCCATTGAAATGCACCGACACGTGAGAAACACCATCCTACCTACCTAATCCCATTTACCAGCACTTGGCCCATAGCCTTGAATGTTATGACGTGCCAAGTGCTTATCCAGGTACTTTTTAAAGGATGTGAGGCAACTCACCTCCACCACCCTCCCAGGCAATGCATTCCAGACTGTCACCACCCTGTGGGTAAAAAAGTTTTTCCACACATCCCCACTAAACCTCCTGCCCCTCACCTTGAACTTATGTCCCCTTGTGACTGACCCTTCAACTAAGAGGAACAGCTGCTCCCTATCCACCCTGTCCATGCCCCTCATAATCTTGTACACCTCGATCAGGTTGCCCCTCAGTCTTCTCTGCTCCAACAAAAACAACCCAAGTCTATCCAACCTCTCTTCATAAATTAAATGTTTCATCCCAGGCAACATCCTGGTGAATCTCCTCTGTAATCCCTCCAGTGCAATCACATCCTTCCTATAATGTGGTGACCAGAACTGCACACAGTACTCCTCACTAAGTTTCTATACAACTCCAAGATGACCTCCCTACTTTTGTAATCTATGCCTCGATTGATAAAGGCAAGTGTCCCATATGCCTTTTTCACCACCCCACTAACATGCCCCTCTGCCTTCAGAGAGCTATGGATACACATGCCAAAGTCCCTTTGTTCCTCAGAACTTCCTAGTGCCATGCCGTTCATTGAATACTTCCTTGTCAAATTACTCCTTCCAAAATGTAGCACCTCACACTTTTCAGGGTTAAATTCCATCTGCCACTTATCTGCCCATTTGACCATCCAGTCTATATCATCCTGTAGCCCAAGACACTCAACCTCACTGTTTACCACCCGGCCAATCTTTGTGTCATCTGCAAACTTACTAATCCTACCCCCCACATAGTCATCTATGTCGTTTATATAAATGACAAATAAAAGGGGACTCAGCACAGATCCCTGTGGTACACCACTGGACACTGGCTTCCAGTCACTAAAGCATCCTTCTGTCATCACCCTCTGTCTCCTACAACTAAGCCAATTTTGAATCCACTTTATCAAATTACCCTGTATCCCATGTGCCTTTGCCTTCTTTATAAGTCTCCCATGTGGGACCTTGTCAAAGGCTTTGCTGAAATCCATATAAACTACAACAACTGCACTACCCTCATCTACACACCTGGTCACCTCCTCAAAAAATTCAATGAAATTTGTTAGGCATGACCTCCCTCTGACAAAGCCATGCTGACTATCCCTGATCAAACCTTGCCTCTCCAAGTGGAGATAGATACTCTCCTTCAGAAATTTCTCCAATAGTTTCCCTACCTCTGACGTGAGACTCACTGACCTGTAGTTCCCAATAAGTTAGACAAGCACAATTTGTCTTTCAAAAAACCATGTTGACTCTGCCTGATCACCTTGAGCTTATCTAAGTGCCCTGCTATGACTTATTTAATAATAGCTTCTAACTTTTTCCCTACAACAGATGTTAAGCTGACTGGCCCGTATTTTCCCACTTTCTGTCTCCCTCCCTTTTTGAAAAATGGAGTTACAAATGCTACCTTCCAATCTAATGGGACCATCACCGAATCTCAGGAGCTTTGTAAAATTGCATAGAAACATTGAAAATAGGAGCAGGGGATGGTCATTCAGCCCTTCGAGCCTGCTCTGCCATTCAATATGATCATGGCTGATCCTCTATCTCAAGGCCATACTCCTGCTCTCCCCCCTACACCTTGATGCCTTTAGAGTCCAGAAATCTATTTCCTTCTTAAATATATTCAGTGACTTGGCCTCCACAGCCTCTGTGGTAGAGAATTCCATAGGTTCATCACCCTCTGAGTGAAGGAGTTTCTCCTCATCTCAGTCCTAAATGGTCTACCCTGTATTCTGAGACTGTGAACCCTTGTTCTAGACCCCCTCTACCCCCCTCCAGTCTGTCCCTCCCTGTCAGAATTTTATATGTTTCAATGAGATCTCCTCTCATGCTTCTAAACTCCAGTGAATACAGGTCCAGTCAGCCCAACCTCTCCTCATACGACAATCCTGCCATCCCAGGAATTAGTCTGGTGGACCTTCGCTGCACTCCCTCTATGGCAAGTATATTCTTTCTTAGATAAGGAGACCAAAACTGCACACAATACTCCAGGTGTGGCCTTGTACAGCTACAGTAAGACATCCTTGCTCCTGTACTCAAGTCCTCTCGCAGGATAGATAAGGGAGAACCAGTCGATGTGGTGTATTTGGATTTTCAGAAAGCTTTTGATAAAGTCCCACATAAGAGGTTAGTGTATAAAATTAAAGCACATGGGATTGGAAGTAATATATTGGCATGGATTGAGAATTGGTTAGCAGACAGAAAACAGAGAGTAGGAATAAATGGGTCTTTTTCAGAGCGGCAGATAGTGACTAGTGGGATACTGCAAGGATCAGTGCTTGGGTCCCAGCTATTCATAATCTATATCAATGATTTGGATGAGGGAACCAAATGTAATATTTCCAAATTTGCTGAAGACATGAAACTTGGTGGGAATGTGAGTAATGAGGAGGGTTCAAGGTGATTTAGACAGGTTGAGTGAGTGGGAAATACATGGTTGATGCAGTATAATGTGGATAAGTGTGAAGTTATCCACTTTGGTAGGAAAAACAGAATGGCAGAGTATTATTTAAATGGTGATAGATTGGGAAATGTTGATGTACAAAGGGACCTGGGTGTCACTGAAAGCAAGCATGTAGGTGCAGCAAGCAGTTAAGAAGGCAAGTGGTATGTTGGCCTTCATTGTGAGAGGACTTGAACAAGAGCAAGGATGTCTTACTGCAGCTGTACAGGGCCTTGGTGAGACTACACCTGGGTTATTCTGTGCAGTTTCGGTTTCCTTGCTTAAGAAAGGATAAATTCGCCTTAGAGGGAGTGCAGCGAAGGTTCACCAGACTGATTCCTGAGATGGCGGGATTATTGTATGAGGAGAGATTGGGATGACTAGGCCTGTAGCTGAACAATGGGCTACCTTCAAAAAAGAATTGGTTCGGGCACAGTCGAGGTATATTCCATTGAAAGGGAAAGGCAGGGCATACAAATCCAGAACTCCCTGGATGAAAAAGGAGATTGAAATTAAGATAAAGAAGAAAAAGTGTGTCTAAGACAGTGTCAGGTAGAAAATACAATTGAGAACCAAGAGAGTTCAGAAGGGAGATGAAAAAGCATATTAGAGAAGTGAAGAGGGATTATGAGAAAAGACTGGCAGCCAACATAAGGGAAAATCCCAAAGTCTTCTATAGACATATAAATAGTAAAAGGGTGGTAAAAGGAGGGGACCTAAAAGGGAATTTACACATGGACAAAGGGGCCATGGCTGAGGTATTAAATGAATACTTTGCATCCGTCTTTACCAAGGAGGTAGATGCTACCCGGGCCATGGTGACAGACAAGGAAACTCTGTCACTAGTAGGGTTCAAAATTGATAAGGAGGAAGTATTGAATAGACTGTCAGTACTTAAAGTTGACGAGGCACTGGGACCAGATGAGGTGCATCCAAGGATATCGAAGGAAGCGAGAGTAGAAATTGCAGGGGCACTGGCCATAATCGTTCAGTCGTCCCCAGACTCAGGGGAGGTGCCTGAGGGCTGGAGAACTGAAAACATTTTGCCCTTGTTCAAAAAAGGTTGTAAGGATAAGCCCAGCAATTACAGACCAGTCAGTTTAACTTCAGTGGTGGGCAAGATTCTAGAAACAATTATTTGGGATAGAATTAATAATCACGTAGAAAAATATGTGTTGATAAGGAAGTGCCAGCATGGATTTCTGAAGAGGAAATTGTGCATTAACTAACTTGCTGGAATTTTTTTGAAGTGGTAACAGGAAAGGTTGATGAGGGTAATGCTGTTGATGTGGTGTACATGGACTTTCAAAAGGCATTTGACACAGTGCCACACAACAGACTTGTGAGGAAAGTTATTGCTCATGGAATAAAAGGGACAGTAGCAACATGGATACAAAATTGGCTGAAAAATAGGAAACAGAGAGTAATGGGTCAATGGGTATTTTTTGGGCTGGAGGAAGGTTTGTAGTGGAGTTCCCCAGGGGTCGGTATTGGGACCCTTGCTTTTCCTGATAGATATTAATGATCTAGATCTTGGTGTGCAGGGGACAATTTCAAAGTTTGCGGATGATACAAAGCTTGGGAGTGTTGTGAACTGCGAGGAGGATGGTGTGGAACTTCAAAAGGACATAGACAAGTTGGTGGAGTGGGCAGATAGGTTGCAGATGAAGTTCAGTGTGGAGAAGTGTGAGGTGATGCATTGTGGTAGGAAGAACATGGACAGACAATATAAAATAAGGGGTGAAATTTTGAAGGGGGTGCAGGAGCAGAAAGAGCTGGGTGTATATGTGCATAGATCATTGAAGGTGGCAGGACAGGTGGAGAGAGCAGTTAATAAAGCATATAGTATCCTGGGCTTTATTAATAGGGGCATAGTGTACAAGAGCAGGGACATTATGCTGAATTTATATAAAACACTCATTAGACCTCAGCTGGAATATTGTGTACAGTTCTATACTATAAGGAGGATGTGAACACATTGGAGACAGTGCAGAAGAGGTTTACAAGAATGGTTCCAGAGATGAGAAACATCAGCTATGAGGATAGATTGGAGAGGTTGAGACTGTTCTCCTTGGACAGAAGAAGACTAAGAGGAGATTTGACAGAGATGTTCAAAATCATGAGGGGGCTGGACAGATTAGCTAGGGAGAAAACAAAGAAAACTGCGGATGCTGGAAATCCAAAACAAAAACAGAATTACCTGGAAAAACTCAGCAGGTCTGGCAGCATCGGCGGAGATGCTGCCAGACCTGCTGAGTTTTTCCAGGTAATTCTGTTTTTGTTAGCTAGGGAGAAGCTGTTCCTACTCATAAAAGGATCACATACAAGAGGGCACAGATTTAAAATGATTTGCAGAAGAAACAAATGTGACGTGAGAAAAAACTTTTTCACACAGCGAGTGGTTCGGATCTGGAATGCACGGCCTGGAAGTGTAGTGGAGGCAGGTACAATTGAGGCATTCAAGAGGGCATTAGATGATTATTTGAATAGAAACAATGTGCAGGGGTACAGGGAAAAGGCAGGGCAATGGCACTAGGTCATAATGCTCATTTGGAGAGCTGGTGCAGACACGATGGGCTGAATGGCCTCCTTCTGTGCCCTTAAAATTCTGTTATTGTTTAAAAGAATGAGGACATCCCATTGAAACATATAAAATTCTGACAGGGATGAACAGACAGGATGCAGGGATGATGTTTCCTCTGGCTGGGGGTCTAGAACAAGGGGTCACAGTCACAGGATATGGGGTAGACCATTTAGGACTGACATGAGGAGAAACATCTTCACTCAGAGGGTGATGAACCTATGGAATTCTCTACCACAGAGGCTGTGGAGGCCAATTCACTGAATATATTTAAGAAGGAAATAGATTTCTGGGCTCTAAAGGCTTCAAGGGGTTTGGGGAGAGAGTGGGAGTACAGGGTTGAGACAGAGGATCAGCCATGGTCATATTGAATGGCGGAGCAGGCTCGAAGGGAAGAGTGGCCTACTCCTGCTCCTATTTTCTGTTTCTGTATATTGCGTGTAATCTGAAATATCCCTTTAAATGTCCACCATTGAACCTCTATTGACCTGTTCCTTATCCTCATTTGCCAGTTCACTTTAGCTAGCTCTGCTTTCGTGCTCTTATAATTATTTAAGTTTAAAGTAATAGTCTTGGATGCACTCGTAAATCCCTCAAAATGAATGTAAAATTCCATCATATTATGATCACTGCTACTTAGGGGTGCCTTCACTAGGAGGTCATCAATTAATCCTATCTCATTATTCAATACCAGGTCTAGTACAGCCTGCTGTCTGGTTGGCTCCAGAAGGTGCTATTCTAAGAAACTATCCCCAAAACATCTATGAGCTCCTCATCCAGGGTCCCTTTGCCCATCTGATTTTTCCAGTCTATGTGTAGATTAAAATCCCCTGTGATTATTGTTGTACCTTTCTGGCAAGCTCTCATTATCTCTGCTTTTATACTCTGTCCTACCATGTAGTTACAATTAAGGGGCCTGTACACCACTCCCACAAGGGACTTTGTGCCTTTATCATTCCTCATCTCAACCTAAACCCTTCTACATTCTGGTTTCCTGATGTGCTAATACCATCATTAATTAACAGAGCCACCTCTCCACCTTTTCCTAACTCCCTGTCCTTCCTAAATGTCACGTACCCTTCAATATTCAGCTCCCAATCTATGTCATCCTGCAGCCATGTCTCTGTAATGGATATCAGATTGTACTTATTTATTTCCATTTGCGCTATCAGTTTATCCGCATTGTTTCAAATGCTACATGTGTTTAGATACAGAGCCTTTAGTTTATTCTTTTTATTATTTTTGTAGCGTCTAGCCTTACCTGCTGATTTACTCAGATTCATACTCTTTGTACCTTTCCTGTCACAGTCTGTTTATCATTTCCCATATGAATACCTTTCTCGCTTGCCTTGTCTTGTCTTTACTCTTTGGTTTACCACATCTTCCCAAATTTGATCCCTTGCTCCATTATTCAGTTTAAAACCCTCTCTAGTTCCCTCGTTATGCAGCTCACAAGGACACCAGCCCCAGCACGATTCAGGTGCAAACCATCCCAAAGGTACAGATCCCACTTTCCCCGGTACTGGTGCCAGTGGCCCACAAACCGGAACCCATTTCTCCCTCGCCAGTCTTTGAGCCACAGATTCATCTCTCTAATCCTATTTGCCCCATGCCAATTTGCACATGGCTCAGGTAATAATCCAGAAATTATAACCTTTGAGGTTCTGCTTCTTAATTTGGTGCCTAGTTCCTCATACTGGCTATGCAGAGCCTCTTCCCTTGTCCAGTCAATATTGTTGGTACCTACATGGATCACAATAACTAGATCCTCCCCCTCCCACGGCAAGTTCCTCTCCAGTCCTGAACAGCTGTCTGGACTCACTCTTTGCTGCAGAGAACAGTGTCGATCCCCCTCACTATACTGTCCCCTACTACCACTGCATTCCCTTTCACTCCCCCCACTTGAATAGCTTCCTGTACCACGGTACCATGGTCAGTTTGCTTATCCACCCTGCAGCCCCCATTCTCATCCAGACAAGCTGAGAGAACCTCAAACCTGCTGGACAATTGTAGAGTCTCACACTCCTGCCCTCTGGGTTCCCTTGGATAAAAACAAAGAAAACTGCGGATGCTGGAAATCCAAAACAAAAACAGAATTACCTGGAAAAACTCAGCAGGTCTGGCAGCATCGGCGGAGAAGAAAAGAGTTGACGTTTCGAGTCCTCATGACCCTTCAACAGAGGACTTGAAATGTCAACTCTTTTCTTCTCCGCCGATGCTGCCAGACCTGCTGAGTTTTTCCAGGTAATTCTGTTTTTGCTCTGGGTTCCCTTACCTGCCTCACTCGCAGATTCACCTTCCTGTCCCTGACCGCCTTCCAAATCAGAAGACCCTATCCTAAGTGGTATGACTACCTCCTGGTCCAAAGCATCCAGGTAACTTCCCCCCTCCCTGATGTGTTGCAGTCTCTGCAGCTCAGCCTCCAGCTCAATGATTCTGAGCCGAAGTTCCTCGAGCCGTAAACACTCACCGCAGACGTGTTTGCCCTGGATCACAATGTTACCCAGAAGCTCCCACATGCTGCAGCCTTGACACATCACCTGTCCTGCCATCCTTAATGTGTTTTAATTACTTAATTATATCAATTACTTATTTAAGCAGCTTCCTTACATATTTTATGAACTGGACCACCAATGTGTGCACTATTTTAGACTCCGTTTCAGACTATATCTTCAGCGTCAGGGTCACAACGGAAACAGATCACAAGCCACTAGTCTCCTTATTGGACGAGAAGAAGCTGGCGAAGATGCCTCCCAGAATCTAGAGGTTCAGCCTGCACCCCAAGAGGTTCATCTATCAGACGGTATACATCCAGGGTAAAAACCAGGCAACAGCGGACACACTTTCCAGGGCCCTCCTGACAAATCAGATTGTCAATCTCATCAAACAGTTGGCAGCGTACTCCCAGTTGACAAGGAGACACCTGCCAGTGACCACAAGTAAACTCCAACAGATCTGCTAGGAACGAATCTAGAATCTATCCAGCTCCACCTTATAAGTATTCAGTGACCCCGCCTCCACCATCTTCTGGGGCAGAGAATTCCAAAATCACACAACCTTCTGAGAGAAAAAAATTTCTCTTCCTCTCTGTCCTAAAAGGGCGACCCCTAATTTTAAAACATTGCCCCCT
Organism: Isurus oxyrinchus; assembly: GCA_026770705.1. Lineage (NCBI taxonomy): Eukaryota > Metazoa > Chordata > Chondrichthyes > Lamniformes > Lamnidae > Isurus > Isurus oxyrinchus. Next base: position 699,240 of record JANJGN010000011.1, read on the forward strand.
AGTTCTGGACTCACCCACAAGAGGAAACATCCTTTCCACTCCCACCTTGTCAAGGCCGTTCAGGATCTTGTAAACTTCAATCAAATCACCCCTCACTCTTCTAAACTCCAGTGGAAACAAGTCCAGTCTGTCCAACCTTTCCTCATAAGACAACCCACTCATTCCAGGTATCAATCTAGTAAACCTCCTCTGAACCACCTCCAATGTATTTACATCCTTCCTTAAATAAGGAGACTGAAACTGCACAGAGTACTCGAGATGTGGTCTCACCAATGTCCTGTATAACTGAGGCATAACATCCTTACTTTTATGTTTAATTCCTCTCGTAATAAAGGATAACATTCCATTTGCCTTCTTAATCACTTGCTGTACCTGCATACTAACTTTCTGTGACTCATGCACTCAAACACCTAGATCCCTCTGCACCTCAGAATTCAGCAGCTGTCCTCAGTTTAAGTAGCACTCTGTATTTTTATCCTTCCTGCCAAAGTGAACTTCACATTTTTCTACATTATACTTCATCTGCCAGATTACTCATTCAATCTATCTATATCCGTCTGCAAACTCTTTTTGTCTTCTTCACAACATACTTTCCTACCAATCTTTGTGTCATCTGCAGATTGAGCTACCATGTCTTCACTCCCCTCATCTAAGTCATTGATATAAACAGTAAAAAGTTGAGATCCCAGTACAGACCCCTGTGGGACTCCACTCGTCACATCCTGACAATCAGAAAAAGGCCCATTTATGCATACTCTCTGCTTTCTGTCAGCCAGTCAATCTTCTATCCATGCTAATATCTTACCCACTACACCATGGGCTTTTAGTTTCTGTAATAATCTTTGATGTGGCACCTTATCAAATATTCTGGAAATCTAAGTACAGTATATCTAAAGGCTCCCCTTTATCCACAGCACATGTTACTCCTTCAAAGAACTCCAATAAATTGGTTAAATGTGATTTCTCTTTTACAAACCCAAGCTGACTCTTCCCGATTACCTTGAGTTTTTCTAAGTGCCCAGCTATAACTTCCTTAATGATCAATTCTAAAAACTTCCCCATGACAGACATCAAGTTAACTGGCCTATAGTTTCCTGTTTTCTGCCTCCCTCCCTTCTTGAATAGAGGGGGTATATTTGCTACTTTCCAATCTGATGGAACCTTTCCAGAATCTAAGGAATTTTGGAAAATTAACAACAATGCATCTAATACCTTATTAGCCGCCTCTTTTAAGACCCTAGATTGAAGCCCATCAGGACCCAGAGACTTGTCAGCCCACAGCTCCATCAGTTTGCTCAGTACCACTTCCCTAGTGATTATATTTTCACCAAGTTCCTCTCTCCTTACCACCTCCTATTTACAGTTATTACTGGAATTTTTTTTATCCTCTGTTGTGAAGACAAATAAAATATTTGTTCATTTAATCCACCATTACCTTATTGTCTACTATTAACTCCCCACTGTCACTCTCTAAAGGACCAACACTCACTTTGTTTACTCTTTTCTTTTGTGGATTTTGCCACCACCACCATCTTCCACCACCACACCCGCTCCCTGTGATACCCAGTCAAATGGGGGGGCTGAAAGAGGTGCCTGAACATCCATCTATATCAGAAAATACTGCACCAGACATTGCCACAATTACAGAAAGGTGACAAGGTCTGGATTAAAGACCTCGAGAATGAAAGCACCATCATTAGAAAGGAAAAGAACCAACCTCGCTCCTTTCTGGCTGGCACTGCAGAAGGGACACAGTCAGGAGAAACAGGAGGACTCTCCTCCTCATTCCTAGGCTGCCCATCCCAAACGTTCAATGGAGAGATGTCAACAAACATACCCAGATGCTAGAACAACCTTCAAACCTACAGGAAGAATCAGCAGACCCTACCAATCCTCCAACAGCAGTGGGAATGAGATATGGAAGGGTCATCGGGCCTCCAGGCTGCCTGATGGGCTAGGGATAATGTAGTAATGACAATATAAATGTATGATAGTAATAATAATGCAAGACAAAAGGTAAACTATAATCACTTGAACTACATTGGTTAAAGACTTGGGGGATATGTAGTATAAGGGTCTGGCACATATAAGGTTAATATGGGACTGAGTACAGTGCCCCCCCACAGTGATGTAAGGGAGCACATGACCCGCACCCAGGGTCGGTCTAGTGATGGACAGAGCTGCGTGCAGACCAATCCACCACTACTCCCCTCCATCTGGCTGAACTAGTTCTCACACTGAACAATTTCTCCTTCAACTCCTCTCACTTCCTCCAAATAAAAGGTGTGGCTATGGGTACCTGCATGGGCCCCAGCTATGCCTGTCTCTTTATGGGGTATGTGGAACATTCCTTGTTCCAGTCCTACTCCGGCCCCCTTCCACAACTCTTTCTCCGGTACATCGATGATTACTTCGGTGCCGCTTCATGCTCTCGTCGGGACTTGGAAAAATTTATTAATTTTGCTTCCAATCTCCACCCCTCCATCATTTTCACGTGGTCCATCTCTGACACTTCCCTTCCCTTCCCTGACCTCTCTGTCTCAATCTCTGGTGATAGACTGTCCACCAATATCCATTACAAACCCACCGACTCCCACAGCTACCTCGACTACAGCTCCTCACACCCCGCTTCCTGTAAGGACTCCATCCCATTCTCCCAGTTCCTTCGCCTCCGTCTCATCTGTTCCGATGATGCTACCTTCAAAAACAGTTCCTCTGACATGTCCTCCTTCTTCCTTAACCGAGGTTTTCCACCCACGGTCGTTGACAGGGCCCTCAACCGTGTCCGGCCCATCTCCCGCGCATCCGCCCTCACGCCTTCTCCTCCCTCCCAGAAACATGATAGGGTCCCCCTTGTTCTCACTTATCACCCCACCAGCCTCCGCATTCAAAGGATCATCCTCCGCCATTTCCGCCAACTCCAGCATGATGCCACCACCAAACACATCTTCCCTTCACCTCCCCTATTGGCATTCCATAGGGATCGTTCCCTCCAGGATACCCTAGTCCACTCCTCCATCACCCGCTACTCCTCAACCCCCTCCTATGGCACCACCCCATGCCCACGCAAAAGATGCAACACCTGCCCCTTCACTTCCTCTCTCCTCACTGTCCAAGGACCCAGACACTCCTTTCAAGTGAAGCAGCATTTCACTTGCATTTCCCCCAACTTAGTCTACTGCATTCCTTGCTCCCAATGTGGTCTCCTCTACATTGGAGAGACCAAATGTAAACTGGGCGACCGCTTTGCAGAACACCTGCGGTCTGTCCGCAAGAATGACCCAAACCTCCCTGTCGCTTGCCATTTTAACACTCCACCCTGCTCTCTTGCCCACATGTCTGTCCTTGGCTTACTGCATTGTTCCAGTGAAGCCCAACGCAAACTGGAGGAACAACACCTCATCTTCCGACTAGGCACCTTACAGCCTTCCGGTCTGAATATCGAATTCAATAACTTTAGGTCCTGAACTCCTTCCTCCATCCCCACCCCCTTTCTGTTTCTTCCCCCTTCCTTTTGTTTTCTCCAATAAATTATATAGATTTTTCTTTTCCCACCTATTTCCATTATTTTTAAATATTTTTAAATCTTTTATGCTCCCCCCACCCCCACTAGAGCTGTACCTTGAGTGCTCTACCATCCATTCTTAATTAGCACATTCGTTTAGATAATATCACCAACTTCAATCTTTTGATGATCTGCTTCTATCACTGCTTGTTTGTCCCTACAACCACACCACTTCTCTCCCCCCACCCAACACCCCCCGCCCCCACACATACACACACATCTTAAACCAGCTTATATTTCACCCCTTCCTTGGATTCACCTAGTTCTGTTGAAGGGTCATGAGGACTCGAAACGTCAACTCTTTTCTTCTCCACCGATGCTGCCAGACCTGCTGAGTTTTTCCAGGTAATTCTGTTTTTGTTTTGGATTTCCAGCATCCGCAGTTTTTTGTTTTTATCAAGGAGATATCTCCTAGCTTGTACCCTTTACTGTATGTTTGTAAGTAGTTCTAGCAGTTAATAAAGACTTATGGTAAACCTACAGATGAATACGAAGAGTTCTTCGGACCTACAGAACTGTAGCCAATACTCACAACAGAAACATATAAGATTCTAAGGGGACTTGACAGGGTGGATGCTGGGAGGATGTTTCCTCTTGTGGGGAACCTAGAACCAGGGGACAGAGTTTCAAAATAAGGGGTCTCGCATTTAAGACAGAGATGAGGAGATTTATTTTCTCTCCCGGAGGGTCATTAGTCTGTAAAATCATCTTCCCCAGGCAGCAGCGGAGGCTGGGTCATTAAATATATAAGGGAGATAGTGGCATAGTGGTATTGTTGCTAAATTAGTATTCCAGAGACCCAGGGTAATGCTCTGGGGACTTGGGTTCAAAACCTGCCACAACAGATGGTTGAATTTGAATTCAATAAAAACCTGTAATTAAAAGCCTGATGATAAACATGAAGCAACTGTCATAAAAACCCAGCAGTTGACAGTTCTGTTGAAAAGTCATACAGACTCAAAACATTAACTGTGTTCCTCTCCGCAGATGCTTTCAGACCTGCTGAGTTTTTCCAGGTATTTTTATTTTTGTTTTGGATTTCCAGCATCCACAGTGTTTTGCTTTTGTCATAAAAATTCATCTGGGTCACTAATGTCCTTTAGGGAAGGAAATCTGTCATCCTTATCAGTGACTCCAAGTGACTCCAGACCCACAGCAATGTGGTTGACTCCGAAATGGCCTAGCAAGTCACAAAAAAGGTCTTTAGGCCCAAAAAGGGATTGACCTAGGCACCAGAGACAGCACAGGCAGGACAGGCCAAGCAGATGTGGTGGCACAGTGCTATACAGTCGGGAGGGAGTTGCCCTGGGAGTCCTCAACATCGACTCCGGACCCCATGAAGTCTCACAGCATCAGGTCAAACATGGGCAAGGAAACCTCCTGCTGATTACCACGTACCGCCCTCCCTCAGCTGATGAATCAGTGCTCCTCCATGCTGAACAACACTTGGAGAAGCACTGCGGGGGACAAGGACGCAGAATGTACTCTGGATGGGAACTTCAATGTCCATCACTAAGAGTAGCTTACTTGTGCACATCACATTGTCTTTTTCTGTTTGTCACTGACCTCACATATATGTTTCTGACCGGATACCAGATGGCACAACGGTGAGGCATAACCAAAGACAAATCAGATTCATTCCAGCTCCTCAACCACCGCACAATCCTATTATCTTGAAGACGAAATCCCAAATGAAACCAGGAACAACATCTAAGAATGACAATCCCACAGATCACTGCAAGCAATTTGTTACGATATGGCAGCTGGTATTTGCCAGGCTAACCAAATCCCAAAGGGAATCTTGGCCAAGCTATCATAACGATTTTACAATTTGTATTTATTATGAGGTTTGTACACTGAAGTCAGAAGTAATGAGTCCACTGCCACCTTTAGAGGTTCTAAAGATTAAAGTAAAACATTTATTAACAAAAGAAAAGAAAACTTAAACACACAAGGTTACCGTTACACAGTTACATTTAGTTTATAACAATTCTCAAAGAGTTTCTACCTAACTAGACTCCCAAGTACACACCCCTTTTAGGCAACATTCCCAATAGATTCTTAATTTATGTAACGTCCAGCAATATTACCAGAAGTGCCCATTGTTGCTGTAAGGGAGGTTTCTCACAGCTTCTCTCTCCCTCTCACTCGACAGTGAAACTCCAAAGGCTTTTAACAAAACCTTGGTTACTGAAACAGGAAACTAGAGGCTTTTTCCACATATCTGTTTCATGCTGTACATCTTCCACGGTCTCACACAGCAACATCCACACAGCTTTCCATCTTCCTTTAAATATTTTTCCTCCCTTTTAATCTGTAAATCCCATTGTTTCAATGTTTCTTTAGAAGTTACTTATCCCAAAATATAAAAATCTTCCATGTTGTCATTATGACCAGCATTTTCGGGAAAAATAAACTTAATAACCTTGCTTAATTTATCTTGCCAGTTGTAAACATCTTATCCTGTCCCTTTGAGAATCAACAAACCTCTAAACTTATGTAAAATGTGCAAATTCCATTCACACCATATCTGTGGGGACTCCATCCCATCGCCATTTCAAATGCCTGTTTTACACCTAATCCCTTTTAATGATTCCAGCCTTGCAGTCTGACTGTCTGCAGTTGAATTAAATTAGACACACACACACACATATATACACACACCCCATAAGCCTGCTTCAGTATCCCACAGTAATAAGTAACAATAGGAAAAGAAAGATACTTTCTTTACAAATTAAATAAACATCCAGACAAATTTACCATGACAAGATCTGAGTTTACCAGCAGATTACTTCTACACTTTAGAGAATCTTAGATTCATCAGTTCTATTATGTAATGGTAACTAAACATGAACATGTATTAAAAATAGTAATACTCCTTTGGAAGGGGAAAGTATCATTAAAAAGAAAGGGGGATGTTATAATATGCCTTTAAGGGATATCAGCACGACATCACTCGAAGGAAAATGTGTCATGTGATCCAGTCTTAGTTTCAGCAGAGCTCACATGCACAACTCTGCTGCTAATGTCTTCAAGCTTTCTATCCATGTGTATCTGTTCTCATGTGCTAGTCTAAATAAATGAACCCACATCGTGTTTACCCAATCCCTTGGTTATGGGGAGATGGTGAATTATGGTAATGTCACTGTATAGCAAACCAGAGGTTCAGGCTAATATTCTGGGGGAAAAGGACTCAAATCCCAACACAGCTGCTGAAATTTAAATTAAATTAATAATTTGGGATTGTAAAGTTAATCTCAGCAATGGTGGCCACAAAACCATTGGCAATTGTTATAAACACCCACCTGGTTCACTAATATCCTTCAGGGAAGGAAATCTGCCATTCTTACCTGGTCTGGCCTTCATGTGACTCCAGACCCACAGCAATGTGGTCGACCCTGAAATGCCCTCTGAAATGACCTAGCAAGGTCAGTTCAAAGGCAATTAGGGATGGGCAACAAATGCTGGCCTTATCAGTGACACCCACATCCCATGAATGAATAAATAATATAAAAGAGTGATGCTTATATCGTTATAACAACATTACAAACCCCAAACATGTTAAAGAAGGATCCACTTGCAAGCTTTTTTTAATTCATTTATTGGATGTGGGCATCACTGGCTGGGCCAGCATTTATTGCCCATCCCTAGTTGCCCTTGAGAAGGTGGTGGTGAGCTGCCTTCTTGAACCGCTGCAGTCCCTGTGGTGTAGGTACACCCACAGTGCTGTTAGGGAGGGAGTTCCAGGATTTTGACCCAGCGACAGTGAAGGAACGGTGATATATTTCCAAGTCAGGATGGTGAGCGACTTGGAGGAGAACTTCCAGGTGTTGGTGTTCCCATGTGTCTGCTGCCCTCATCCTTCTGGATGGTAGTGGTCATGGGTTTGGAAGGTGCTGCTGAGGAACCTTAGTGAATTCCTGTAGTGCATCTTGTAGATGGTACACACTGCTGCTGTGTGTCGGTGGTGGAGGGAGTGAATGTTTGTGGATGGGGTGCCAATCAAATGGGCTGCTTTGTCCTGGATGGTGTCAAGCTTCTTGAGTGTTGTGTGAGCTGTACTCATCTAGGCAAGTGGGAAGTATCCCGTCACACTCCTGACTTGTGCCTTGTAGATGGTGGACAGGCTTTGGGGAGTCAGGAGGTGAGTTACTCACCGCAGGATTCCCAGCCTCTGACCTGCTCTTGTAGCCACAGTATTTTTATGGCTAGTCCAGTTCAGTTTCTGGTCAATGGTAACCCCCAGGATGTTGATAGTGGGGAATTCAGTGATGGTAATACCATTGAACATCAAGGGCAATGGTTAGATTCTCTCATGTTGGAGATGGTCATTGCCTGACACTTGTGTGCCACGAATTTTACTCGCCACTTGTCCTGGAACTGAGATTATTGACCTCCAACAACCACAACCATCTTCCTTTGTGCTGGGTATGACTCCAACCAGTGGAGTGTTTTCCCCCTGATTCCCACTGACTCCAGTTTTGCTAGGGCTCCTTGATGCCACACTCGGTCAAATGCTGCCTTCATGTCAAGGGCAGTCACTCTCACCTCACCTCGGGAGTTCAGCTCTTTTATCCAGGTTTGAACCAAGGCTGTAATGAGGTCAGGAGCTGAGTGACCCTGGTGGAACCCAAATTGAGCATCAGTGAGCAGGTTATTGCTAAGCAAGTGCCACTTGATAGCACAGTTGATGACCCCTTCCATCACTTTATTGATGATGGAGAGTAGACTGATGGGGCGGTAATTGGCCGGTTTGGATTTGTCCTTTTTGTGTACAGGTCATACCTGGGCAATTTTCACATAGCTGGGTAGATGCCAGTATTGTAGCTGTACTGGAACAGCTTGGCTAGGGACACAGCATGTTCTGGACCACAAGTCTTCAGCACTATTGCCAGTACAGTGTCGCTTTTGCTGCTTTCACACGCCTTTCAAAAGCTCCGCCGATTATTATCGCAATTACCCTGGCCCGATTTTTTTGACAGTTTGTTTTGTTTTTTTGTTTGAATCTTCCTCGCTAGCTATCGATCCAGCCCACACTCTAGTCCGTCACCTGTCCAGACAGGACTGACCTGTACTGGTCCTCTAGTTGCACTGTCCCACTCGCTGATTGACAGGCTGTGATACAATCTCACCATGAGGCCATAGTGTTAGGCTAAGGGGTGGTAGATTTAAATCAGAGATGAGGAGGAATTACGTTTCTCAAAGGGTCGTGAATCTGTGGAATTCACTACCTCAGAGTGCAGTGGATGTCGGGACGCTGAGTAAATTTAAGGAGGAGATAGACAGATTTTTAATTAGTAACGGGGTGAAAGGTTATGGGGAGAGGGCGGGAAATTGGAGTTGAGGCCGAAATGAGATCAGCCTCGTATTGAATGGCAGGGCAGGCTCAAGGAGCTGAATTGCCTACTCCTGCTCCTAGTTCTTATGTTCTTATGAGGGATGTGTCCGCTTACCAGCTATTTATTTGAGCACTATATTGGCATTGTGTCGTCAAAGCTCCTCTGTGCAGTCACCATGCTGTGATTTCAACACTCTCTGAAACTGATTCCGTTGTGATCTGGCCAAAATATCGAGGGTCATCTCATGCTATGCAGCATGGTCGAAGGCTATTCACCCTGTTATACCTGTATTTAACCTTGCTGCCACCTGTCTTACCACTGGGATCACCATGTCATGTTGTTATAATGATACAAGCACCAATCACTCATAAGGGACTGTGTAAACAATTTATTGAGACTAAGCACATGAGAACTGTTCTACATGGATAGAAAGCTTGAAGACACCAGCAGCAGAGCTGTGTGTGAGTGCTCTGCTCAAAGGAAAAGTGAAACTAAGAGTGGATCACATGACACCCCTTCTCATGATGTCATGCTGCTATCCCTTAAAGGCACATTACAACAGGGATTACAGGTAGAGTTCTTTAAAAGGTTCTCGAAAGGCATTTCAGAACCAATAATATAGCTTTTATGAAGGACTCTGACCTGTAGGTGATTAAATACATCGTGTAGCACATACCAAACTGAATATGTGTTTCCTTGCTGAAAGGCAGAAAAAGCTCTGTCTACACTTCACTCGAAAACTCTTGAATTCCACCTCCCATTGCCACTCGCTCGCCCCACAACCACATAAAAGTAAATGAGTGATGCAATTAAGGAGAAAAGACACCATTCTACAAATAAGATATAAAACACATAGAGTCTCTCACTTCATAAAACTGATAAATAGTATGTAATGGATTGAGAATTTAATGAACTCAACCTGATAGCAGAAGGTCTATGGAGTTTAATACAAAATGCAGAATGCAGAAGCCACTTAATTTTTATTCTGTAAATTAAGGAGACCAGTGTTTTGCAACATATTTTAATTACTTATATGCAGAAATGATAATTGTGCAATCCTTTTATTTTATACTTTCTATTTTTTTAATAATTGTCTAGAACTTGGTTATGAATTATGATTACTTATTTTGTTTGAATTTTCATCATAATCTGGCTCATGCCTCCATGATGACTTTTGCAAAGAACCTATTATCTTTCTGTCTGATCTATCTTTCTGACCATCGTTCTATCTGGCTGCCTTTCTATCTCTCTGCTTATCTTTATTTCCGTCTTTTTATCTGTCTATATTTCTGTCCATCTGTCTTTCTGCCTGTCTGCCTATCGTTTTGTCTATTTGTCCGTCTGTCTTTCTATCTTCCTGTCTGTCTATCTTTATACCTATCTTTATGTCTGTCTATTTGTCTATCCCTCTGTCTATCCTTCTGTCTTAACTATCTTTTTATCTGTCTGTCTTTCTTTCTGTCTGTCAATCTTTCTGCCCGTCTCTCTCTCTCTCTTTGTCTGTCTATCTTTCTGCTTATCTTTCTTTCTGTATGTCTATCTGTCTATCTGCCTGTCCATCTGTCTGTCTATCTGCCTGTCCATCTGTCTGTCTATCTTTCTACCTGTCTGTCGATCTTTCTGCCTGTCTGTCTTTCTGCCTGTCTATCTTTCTGTCCGTCTATCCTTCTGTCTATCTTTCTGTATGTCTGTCTATCTTTGTTTATCTTTCTGTCTATCCTTCTGGCTGTCTGTCAGTCTATCTATCTTTCTGTCTACCTACCTTTCTGTCTGCCTATATGTCTATCTTTCTGTCTATTTATCTTTCTGTCTGGTCTATCTTTCTGTCTATCGTTCTATCTGGCAAGTTTTTTATGTAGAGGGTAGCAGTGGAAAGGTGCTTTTCTGAATGGAGAGCTGTGACTAGTGGTGTTCCGCAGGGATCAGTGCTGGGACCTTTGCTGTTTGTGGTATACATAAATGATTTGGAGGAAAATGTAACTGGGCTAATTAGTAAGTTTACAGACAACACTAAGGTTGGAGGAGTTGAAGAGGATTGTCAAAGGATGCAACGGGATATAGATCGGTTGGAGACTTGGGCGGAGAAATGGCAGGTGGAGCTTAATCCAGACAAATGCGAGGTAATGCATTTTGGAAGGTCTAATACAGGCAGGAATTATACAGTAAATGGCAAAACCCTTAAGTGCATCGACGGGCAGAGGGATCTGGGTGTAAAGGTCCATAGGTCACTGAAAGTGGCAACGCAGGTGGATAAGGTAGTCAGGAAGGCATATGGCATGCTTGTCTTCATTGGCAGGGGTATTGAGTATAAAAGCTGGGAAGTCATGCTTCAGCTGTATAGAACCTTGGTTAGGCCATACTTGGAATATTGCCTGCAATTCTGGTCGCCACATTACCAGAAGGATATGGAGGTATTGGAGAGGGTGCAGAGGAGGTTTACCAGGATGCTGCCTGGTCTGGAGGTTATTAGCTATGAGGAGAGGTTGGAGAAACTCGGATTGTTCTCACTAGAGCGACGGAGATTGAGGGGCGACTTGACAGAAGTTTACAAAATTATGAGTGACATGGACAGAGTAGATAGTCAGAAGCTTTTTCCCAGGGTGGAAGAGTCAATTACTAGGGGACATAGATTTAAGGTGAGAAGAGAAAACTATAGAGGAGATGTACGGGGCAAGTTTTTTACGCAGAGGGTAGTGAGTGTCTGGAATTCGCTGCCAGAGGAGGTGGTGGAAGCAGGTACGATAGTGGTGTTTAAGAGGCAGCTTGACAAATACATGAACAGGATGGGAATAGGGGGATACGGACCCCGAAAGTGCAAAATGTTTTAGTTTGACAGGCAATATGATCGGCGCAGGCTTGGAGGGCCGAAGGGCCTGTTCCTGTGCTGTACTTTTCTTTGTTCTTTGTCCTGTCTGTCTGCCTTTCTGTCTCTCTGCTTATCTTTATGTCTGTCTTTCTATTTGTCTATCTTTCTGTCCATCTGTCTGTCTATCTTTCTGCCTGTCTGTCTATCTTTTTGTCTATCTGTCCGTTTGTCTATCTTTCTATCTATCTGTCAGTCTATCTTCCTGTCTAGCTATCTTTCTGTCTATCCTTCTGTCTATCCCTCTTTCTGTCTGACCTACCTTCCTATCTGTCTGTCGATCTTTCTGCCTGTCTCTCTCTCTTTGTCTATCTTTCTGTCCGTCTATCTTCCTGTCCATCTGTGTGTCTATGTTCCTGTCTGTCTGTCAATCTTTGTCTGTCTGTCTATCTTTCTGCCTGTCTGTCTATCTCTCTACCTAATCGTTAATCTATGTTAGCTTTATGTTTTTTTTTAAAACCATGATATTCGTATAAAATCTCTTGGTTTTTAAGCGTTTGTTTCTTGGTTTATGTGCTGACAGGGACAGCTTGTCTATGATGTTGATATTTTACATAAACAATTTAAACTCAGCAATCAGAAGGTCAATTTCTAAATTTGCGGGTGGCACCAAACTGGCGAGATACAGGCTAATGAGAATAGGATCTACAACATTAACACACGTGTAGAATGAGATAGGAAAGTTTGAAGTATTACATTTTGATATGAAGAATAAAGGGGTGACATCCTCCTTGTAAACAAAGGCCGGAATTTTCCGGCGCCTCCCACCAGTGCGATTTTCCGGTCCCACCAAAGTGAATGGACATTTGATTGGCTTGCTCCATTTTCTGGCCCCGCCCCCCCCCCACCACAACAGGGCCAGAAATTTCCGCTCTAAGATCTAAATGGGGTCGAGGAGCAGAGCAGTCTGGGGGCCACATATCAATAACTCACTAAAACTGACAACACGCATTATTAAGGTCATAGAAAGAAAACCAAGCACAAGTCTTCATTTCGAGAGAGATGGAACTGGAAAGTGGTTAAGTTCTGTTAAATTTTCATCGAACATTGTTGTACCTCTGAACAGTTCTGATCTCTATATTGTAAAAGAGACAGAGGGGCACTAGAGATGGTTAAAATACCAGAACTAAGGGATTATATCAATCAGCAAAGACTGAACAGACTACAGTTCTTTTTTCTAGATTCTTTAAGACTATGAAAGGGTTTAATAGCGTAGATTTCAGGCGAGACCAGACTAAGAACCATAAATATAAGATAGTCACTATTAAATCCAATAGGGAATTCAGATGAAACTTCTTTACCCAGAGAGTGGTGAGAATGTGGAACTTGTTACCACAGGGAGTGGTTGAGATGGATAGTGTAGATGGGGAAACTACATAAACACATGAAAGAGAAAGGAATAGAAGAAAATGGAGATGTCGTGAGCTGAAGAGTGGATGGGTGGAGGCTCATGTGGAAAATAAACACCAGGAATGATCTGTTTTTGTGAGGTAAATACTGCTTAGCTCCATGTCACACACTCATTAAGCTGCTCTTCTATGAAAAGAGATTAAATAGAATGAGGTGGAAACTGATCAACGGTCTGGAGGTTGAAACTGACCGATGGTGAGCGGGTTGAATCTGACCCATTGCCAGGGGGTCACTTCCACACTTCCTGTAGTGATTTCAACTTTGAATTTCTCACCGATTACTAACAGCAAAACAAATCTCTATGTTTAAAATATACTAGTGAGCTTAAGCAATGATTCATCCAATGTTGTAAATAAACTCTCTCAAGCTGTCAGATGTTAATAAACACGAGGCACAATCAAACTCACAGCAAAATCACTATTATTCCAGTATCTTTCTGAATTTAATTATTCAACACTACTCTCCTGAGCATATTATTGCACACTGGGGTACGGGTCCCACACACAATGACTCTCACTGGGGTACGGGTCCCACACACACTGACTCTCACTGGGGTACGGGTCCCACACACACTGACTCTCACTGGGGTACGGGTCCCACACACACTGACTCTCACTGGGGTACGGGTCCCACATACACTGACTCTCACTGGGGTACGGGTCCCACACACACTGACTCTCACTGGGATACGGGTCCCACACACACTGACTCTCACTGGGGTACGGGTCCCACATACACTGACTCTCACTGGGGTACAGGTCCCACACACACTGACTCTCACTGGGGTACAGGTCCCACACACACTGACTCTCACTGGGGTACGGGTCCCATACACACTGACTCTCACTGGTGTACAGGTCCCATACACACTGACTGTCACTGGGGTACGGGTCCCACACACACTGACTCTCACTGGGGTACGGGTCCCATACACACTGACTCTCACTGGTGTACGGGTCCCATACACACTGACTCTCACTGGGGTACGGGTCCCACACACACTGACTCTCACTGGTGTACGGGTCCCATACACACTGACTCTCACTGGGGTACAGGTCTCACATACACTGACCCTAACTGGTGTACAGGTCCCATACACACTGACTCTCACTGGGGTACGGGTCCCATACACACTGACTCTCACTGGGGTACGGGACCCTCACACAAGAACTCTCACTGGGGTACGGGACCCACACACATTAACTCTACTAGGGAACGGGTCCCAAATCCACGGGCTCTCACTAGGGTACGGGTACCAGACACACTGACTCTCACTGGGGTACGGGTCCCACACACACTGACTCTCACAAGGGTACGGGTCCCACACACACTGACTCTCACTGGGATACGGGTCCCACACACACTGACTCTCACTGGGGTACGGGTCCCACACACACTGACTCTCACTGGGGTACGGGTCCCACACACACTGGTGGAATTTTGCTACCCTACTTGCAGTGGGTTTCATGGCAGGTGTGAGCGGTGAATCTGTAGAGGGGCAAAAAATCGGATTTTCACACTGGTGTGAAAAGAGCTTGCAATTCTCCTGAGATCTCCTTAGCGGCGGCTTGATAGCCGGCTGGGTTTCTGGCTTATTAGTGACGTGAACGCCATTGGCATTCATTATCATCTCATGACTGCTCGTTAAACATGTTTCTGCCTGGAATTATTTGGTGCCTTCCAATCTTGCGACTCACCAGCAGGAATTCACACCAGTCTGAAACACATTTGAAAAAGAGCAGCATGCTGTGGTCAGGACTCACTCCACTCATGGCTGCAAGATGAGTGCAACATTCATAGTTTCCCTCCAATTGAACTGTGCTAGTCTCAGTGCAATGCCAGTAGAAAACGTGCCACTACTGGGGGTGTAGGGTTGGTCTGCTTCTGCTGGATGCCTCCATCAGCCTAGAAGACACCACAGTGCATCGTCACTTAGGCAGGGCTATACAGTCAAACAGAGGCCAGCATTGAGCCCAGGGTGGCATGAAAGGATGAGGAAGACGGACACATGGAGGGCAACAGGGCAGGAAGGTGTTGGAATGGGGTGGGGGCAGAGGGACGATGGCAGGCAGAGGGGAGAGAGTAGAGATAGTCCGGGGGTTCACTGTCAGGAGCGAGAGAGAAAGGACAATCCTGGGGTGCAGTGGCCTATGCTATAGGGCTATGCATGGCATGCACAATGTACTCCCACTCGAGGGAGGGGTAAGGCCTGTGTACTCAACTGGTTAAGGTACAGCTTGGTATGCAGGGAATGTTCACAGTCGGTGTCCATGGGCTTGTCTGGACCTGTACTGGGCTGCAGGTGGGATGGTCATGGTTAGGAGAGGCATCTGCAGCCTATAGGTGATAAAACCTAATAAGGGAGGGTGTATTAGAAGCTCTGTTGGCGGGGCAGGGTAGGATGGGCGGTTTCCTCTGAAGGTGACCATGCACACAGCCTCTAGATGGGGAGGGGCTGGAGGTCCACATGGGACATGGGCACGTGGTGGGTACAGGGGGGAGGGTTGGAATTTTGGCCACAACAATGGAATCCAGTATTACGGGGGGGAGGCTGGAGAATAACAGGAGGGAGCTGTAGCTGTACATCGTGAGGTTCTAGGAAAATTGGAGAGGCCTGAGCACTGACAGGGGGAGGATTGAAGCTGGTCTCAAAATAAAAGTGAAGAACTGCCAACCTGCACACACAAAGTAATGGCGCGGTTTGAAATCAAAACGAGAAACGAATCCGCAAAAGAGGGGTCAGAGGCAATATGGGAGGAGCGCACTGCTGGACTAAGGGGCCCCTTCAGGGGCACCCTCAAACTTTTATTAGGCACAAGATTGAATTTGAGTCAGAGCTGAGAGAAAATAGGGAGACTTCCTTGAGAAGGTTGCCATTGGAGCTGGTGGCTTTTGCCATGCAGTAACTAGGAACGGCAGGAGTCACAGGCTTCACATAACAATCGCTCTGTTTCAACATTAACACACAGTAATGTGAAAATTGGGAATGCAGCAACAGTTATTCACAATATATATTAATGATTTAGATGAGGGAATTAAATGTAATGTCTCCAAATTTGCAGATGACACAAAGCTGGGTGGGAGGGTGAGCTGTGAGGAAGATGCAGAGATGCTTCAGTGTGATTTGGACAAGCTGAGTGAGTGGGCAAATGCATGGCAGATGCAGTATAATGTGGATAAATGTGAGGTTATCCACTTTGGTAGCAAAAACAGGAAGACAGATTATTATCTGAATGGCTATAAATTGAGAGAGGGGAATGTGCAACGAGACCTGGGTGTCCTTGTACACCAGTCACTGAAGGTAAGCATGCAGGTGCAGCAGGCAGTAAAGAAGGCAAATGGTATGTTGGCCTTCATAGCCAGAGGATTCAAGTACAGGAACAGGGATGTCTTGCTGCAATTGTACAGGGCCTTGGTGAGACCACACCTGGAATATTGTGCGCAGTTTTGATCTCCTTATCTGAGGAAGGATGTACTTGCTGTAGAGGGAGTGCAGCGAAGGTTTACCAGACTGATTCCTGGGATGGCGGGACTGACATTTGAGGAGAGATTGAATCGGTTAGGATTATATTCGCTGGAGTTCATAAGAATGAGGGAGGATCTCATAGAAACCTATAAAATTCTAACAGGACTAGACAGGGTAGATGCAGGAAGGATGTTCCCGATGGTGGGGGAGTCCAGAACCAGGGGTCACAGTCTGAGGATGTGGGATAGACATTTAGGAATGAGATGACGAGAAATCTCTTCACCCAGAGAGTGGTGAGCCTGTGGAATTCGCTATCACAGAAAGTAGTTGAGACCAAACATTGTATGTTTTCAAGAAGGAGTTAGATATAGCTCTTGGGGCGAAAGGGATCAAAGGTTATGGGGAGAAAGTGACAGCAGGTTATTGAGTTGGATGATCAGCCATGATCATAATGAATGGCGGAGCAGGCTCGAAGGGCCAAATGGCCTCCTCCTGCTCCTAGTTTTTATGTTTCTATGTTAAGGAGGCGCAGCTGCTCCATATATGGCAGATCATCAATGAAAGGCTCTCGTGTGCTTTTCTCAATTGGCATGGATAACCGGCCAAAGGACATCCAGTCATTAATCATGAGCAAGTTATTCTTAATCAGTTGCCATATCTGAGGTTGGAGGTGGCGCATGCCATTCAATCCTTCTCCAACCTCTGTGGGATTCAAATCTTAACTCTCAGGCATCTTGGTCATCTCAATCTGTCCGTTTGTGCCTCAGATACAAGGCTGCATCAGCGACAAGTCTGGTAGAGCAGAAGGTGCCTGAGACCATTACAGTGGCTTTTTGTTCGTGATTGTGAGCTTCACTGTTTTTCCCCGTTATTCGTTAATGTCTTTAATCTATCATTTCACAGAGAGAAGAGCAAAGCAATAATGGAGCCTGGGCTCAATGCTGGCTTCTTGAGGGTTTTCAGAGAATAGAGGAAGAGAAGATTTTACACATTAACCTCTTATGTGGGACTTTATCAAAAGCTTTCTGAAAATCCAAATACACTACATCCACTGTTTCTCCTTTATCTATTCTGCTAGTTATGTCCTCAAAAAATTCCAGTAGGTTTGTCAAACATGATTTTCCTTTCATAAATCCATGTTGACTTTTCTAATCCCGTTGACATTTTCTAAGTGTCCTTTATCACATCCTTTATAACAGACTCTAGCATTTTCCCTACTACTGATGTTAGGCTAACCAGCCTGTAATTCCCTGCTTTTTCCCTCCCTCCTTTTTTAAATAAGGGGGGTTACATTTGTCACCCACCAATCAGCCGGGACTGTTCCAGAATCTACAGAATTTTGGAAGATGACAACCAACACATCCACTATTTCCATGGCCACCTCCTTTAGTATGCTGGGATGTAGATTATCAGGCCCTGGGGGTTTATTGGTTTTCAGTCCCATTAATTTCTCCAGCACTATTTTTTAGTAATACTAATTTCCTTCAATTCCCCCTTCTCACTAGACCTTTGGTTCCCCAGTATTTCTGGGAAGTTATTTGTGTTGTATTCATGAAGACAGAACTAAAGTCGTTCTTTAATTGCTCTGCCATTTCCTTGTTTTCTCTTATAAGTTCTCCCGTTTCAGACTGTAAGGGACCTACATTTGTCTTAATCTTTTGCTTCATACATACTTATAGAAGCTTTTACAGTCTACTTTTATGTTCCTTGTAAGTTTACTCTCATGCTCTATTTTTCTCCTCTTAATCAATCTCTTGATCCTCCTTTGCTGAATTCTAAACTGTTCCCAATCCTCAGACTTGCTACTTTTTCTAGCAACTTTATACGACTCCTCTTTGGATCTAATACTATCCTTAATTTGTTTTGTAGGCCCTGGTTGGGCCGCTTTTCCTGATGTGCTTTTGGGCCAGAAAAGAATGTATAACTGTTGCAATGCATATATTCATTCCTTAAAAATTAGCCATTGTCTCTCCACTTTTTAATGAATTCCCCAATCTGTTTTAGTCAACTCACACATCATACCTTCGTAGTTTCCTTTGTTTAGATTTGGGACCCTAGTTTCAGATCCGACTACTTCATTTTCCATCCTAATGAAGAATTCTATGATGTTATGGTCACTGTTCCCTAAAGACCCAGCACAACAAGGTTATTAATTAAACCCTTCTCATTGCACAAAACCAAATCCAGGATAGCCGGTTTCCTAGACAGTTCCTCAACATACTGGTCTAAAAAACCATCTCGTACACACCCCAGGAATTCATCCACCACAGTATTATTGCTAATTTGGTTTGCCCAGTCTATATGTAGATTAAAGTCACCCATGATTACTGTAGCACCCTTGTTACATGCACCTCTAATTTCTTGTTTAATACCGTCCCCTATCTTACCATTACTATTTAGAGGTCTATAGACAACTCCCACTAATATTTTCCGCCCCTTGTTGCTTCTTAGCTCCACCCAGACTGACTCTACTCAGATTTTCTGAGCCAATATCGTTTCTCGCTATTGCACTGATTTCATCCTTAACTAACAATCCCACCCCACCTCCTTTTCCTTTTTGCCTGTTCGTCCGGAATATCGAGTACCCTTGGATATTCAGTTCCCAACCTTGGTCACCCTGCAGCCGTATCTCTGTAATCAGAATTGTTTCGTACCTGTTTACATTTATGTGCGCTGTTAATTCATCTACCTTATTGCGAATGCTCTGCGCATTCAGGTACAGTGCCTTTAGACTTGTCTTTTTAACACTTTTACACTTTTTTTTGCATTATGGCCCTATTTTCTGCTAAGCCCCCATTTCGTCTGTTTTCCAATTTTGCTTTTTACTTTTCTATCTTTTATTTCTATCTTTGTTTCCCTCTCTTGTGTTTCTCCGCTCAGGTTCCCATCTCCCTGCCCCTGCCTCATAATTGACCAGGCCATGATCCCAAAGAAGGTCAGTGATGCACCCTCTATGCATGCGCTCTAGGAAGTGAAAGTCAACACAACAGCAAGAATGCGGCATCAAAGAACCTGATGCAGTCGTCACCACATTAATGAGAAACTACAGCGGCCAGTGAGATGAGGACGTGGTTGGAGATATCCTCTCGTCCAGGCCTTATCCTTTGGCACTATCACTGAAAAGACACAACTGCCGCTAATCCCTCGAGGCCACTGAGTTTCCCTCATACAATGGTGTGTCACAACCAATATGGGTTATAAACAGATTTAGCACAGACTTCCAATAAAGATTTTGGCACATCTCCCTGACATCACACAATGGTCCAGAAACTATCTTCAGTAAGGCTGACATATATGAATATGCACGACACCTTCTGTTGCCTAAAACATTCACATAACCATCAAATGTGTTCACAAAAGTGCAATTTCTTCACCTGCATAACACACCCGAGGCCCAAAAGTGACACCAATTTTTCTTTAACTTTCCAAACTCTACCACTACCCCTGGGTGCAGCCCTGACATCCACAGCAGAGGTGGAGGCAGTTGCCAACAGCTACATCCTGATGTGTGTGATGACCTTGGCAGAAGTCCTCTGGTGGCCAGAAGCCTGGATGGCCCCAGCCTGATAGGAGTGTCCTACTCAGGGGGAGGTGCACCCTCATCGGCCTGAGCAGCTGGAGTGGATGGGGTCACAGGTAGACGGAATTTGGAGCAGCTGGGCACCCCTGGACTGACCTGGATACCACAGTGTATCAGACTGACACTCCTCCTCCCTGTGGGTGCCTGAGGGCCGCTCCCTGGCTCTTTGAGGAGAAGGGGCACCAGGACGGAGGTCAAGGTGCCCGGCCCCCCTCTCGCCCAGATCCCACCAATGTCTGAGTCATGGAGTTCAGGATCACTTGCAAATCCAGCAAAACCTGCTTGTCAAAGGTCTCTACAGTGGTCACCACCCTTCCCATGGTTACCTCAAGGTGTTTGAAGTCAGAGCCATGACATCAGGCAGAACATGGGCGGACTCCTCTATCCATTGCTCCAGTCTGCCGAGTAGCTCTCACATCTCTGTCTGATGTTCTGCCACCTGTTGTTGCATCTCTAGCATTGTCTCAGTGGTCACTCACAGAGGCTCATCATTTGATTCAGACTCATTAGGTACCTGAATGTCCTCTGAATACCAGAGGCATAGGCTATCACTCCCTCCCTAACAGCACTGTGGGTGTACCTACACCATGGGAACTGCAGCGGTTCAAGAAGGCAGCTCACCACCACCTGCTCAGGAGCAATAAGGGATGGGCAATAAATGCTGTCCCAGCCAGTGACACTCACATCCCCGTAAAGGAATTTTTAAAATTCTGCTCCTATTTCGTGTGTTCGTAATTTTGTTTTTAAATTTGCTCTTAAAGTGTATTTTGAAAAGGGCTCGGGTTTTTTTTTGCAACAGAGGAAGCTGACGGAAAACCTAACTGAATGGTTTGACGTAGATAGAGTGGACAGGAAGGGTCCATTATCCTTAGTAGAGTGGTCCATAACCAGGGGGAATGAAATTAAAGTATTGGTGGAAGAATTGAGGGGTAGTTCTTTTTACCCAGAAGAGGGAGTCTGGAAATTGCTGTCTGAAAGGGTGGTGCTGACAGAAATCTTCCCCAGATTTTACAAATACGTGAATATGTATTTGAAGTGTCATTGACTAGAGACCAAAAACTGCAAAGTGAGATTACAATGGAGAACTCGCTTTTACTTGGCACAGACATGATGGAGCAAAAGGCCTCCTTCTGTACCATAAGTTCTTCTGTGTTTCTACGCTCAGGTGAAGATAATCTAGCACATCAATGAGAGATTGGAATTAAATTAATTATAACATCCAGAAAAACCCTTGTATAACTGATTCGCAATTCAATTCCAAATGACTGAAGGATGCAATTGATGGATCTGCTGCACAGACCTTGGCTTCAAAAGCTGCTTCTGATTGAAGCTGTCACTGTGACTGCCCACACTCGTCCTTCTGTGGTGGTTTGTGATGGAGAATAGCGTGCGGGGAATCTACATTAGAGATTTGTTGAAGGAGGGAGGAAAGAACAGGAAACAGAGGCTGCTGCACTGCTGGTAAACTTAGAAGGATGGGATCCATTTACAAAACAGTTCAGATCAAAGCACCAAAACCAGGGACACCGAGCAATTCAGGTCATGCGGCGAGTGCACCAGGTTCTAGCAGATAGCTTCTTCCTCTGAAAGTTATCTATGTTTTGAAAGTATTAAATTCAACAAACAAAAGGGTTGACCCAGGCATAGATAACACAGAACCCTCAACACACACAGCAGTATGGGTTCCATACAAATTAAATCTCGCTAGGAAACGGGTTCCACAGACACTGACTCTCACTGGGGTACGGGTCCCAGACACACTAACCCTCACTGGGGTACGGGTCCCACACACACTGACTCTCACTGGGGTACGGGTCCCACACACACTGACTCTCACTGGGGTACGGGTCCCACACACACTAACCCTCACTGGGGTACGGGTCCCACACACACTGACTCTCACTGGGGTACGGGTCCCACACACACTGACTCTCACTGGGGTACGGGTCCCACTCACACTGACTCTCACTGGGATACGGGTCCCACACACACTCACTTGAACTGGGGTACAGGTCCCACACACACTGACTCTCATTGGGCTACGGGCCCACACACACTGACTTTCAGTGGGGTACACGTTCCAATCACACTGACGCTCACTGGGGACGGGTCACACTCACACTGACTCTCACGGGGGTATGGGTCCCACACACACACTTACTTGAACTGGGGTACAGGTCACACACACACTGACTCTCACTGGGCTATGGATCCCACACACACTGACTCTCACTGTGGTACAGGTCCCACGCACACTGACTCTCTCTGGGGTATGGGTCCCTCACACACTGATTGTCACTGGGGTACGGGTCCCACACACACTGACTCTCAGTGGGGTACAGATCCCACACACACTTACTTGAACTGGGGTACAGGTCCCACACACACTTACTTTAACTGGGGTACAGGTCCCACGCACACTGACTCTCTCTGGGGTACGGGTCCCTCGCACACTGATTCTCACTGGGGTACGGGTCCCACACACACTGACTCTCATTGGGGTACGGGTCCCACACACAATTACTTGAACTGGGGTACTGGTCCCACACACACTTACTTGAACTGGGGTATGGGTCCCACACACACTGACTCTCACTGGGGTACCAGTCCCACACACACTTGAACTGGGGTATAGGTCCCACACACACTTACTTTAACTGGGGTACAGGTCCCACTCACACTGACTCTCACTGGGGTATGGGTTCCACACACACTGACACTCACTGGGGTACGGGTCCCACACACACTGACTCTCACTGGGGTACGGATCTCACACACACTGACTCTCACTGGGGTACGGGTCCCACACACACTGACTCTCACTGGGGTACAGAAATGTTCAAAAAGATCTGACAGTTAACACACTACTAGAAATGATTGCTGATGATGTCAGTCACTGAGCATTCTGGCAATGATGGACAATTTGCCCTTTAATCACCTCCAAATCCTACTGGCTCCAGCCTTTAATTAGATTGTGATGTTCACTCCCCCCTATTGTCCACCTTAGAAACCCTAAATATTCCACATTTTTAGTAACACTTTGAAATACTTTCTATGAAATCACTACCACTTCTCAATGCAGATGTCGAGATTAATTCTGGGCTGGAGTCAGTGCAAGGAGGTTACAGCAGGATTCTCAAACCAGCTCAGTTAGAATCAGAAACTCCTTCCCCCCTCTCGTTCTCTTCCATGTTCCCCTCACAGAGGCCCCTCCTTGAAGCTGCTCTCATCTGGTGCCCAAATGCAGGAATGTGAGAAATGTGACTGTAAATCTCACCGCTCACCATAACAGTTAGAAACTCTCTGTAAATAATGGCATTGAGTGCCAGAGGAAAAGCTTTAAAACTCATTTAAAAAACAGAATTTGCCAATGCTTCGAATTGATGAACGAGAGCAGCTGCAGTTACTGGTCATGAACATATGATACACAAAGGTATAACCTGCAGGAATACTCTGCAGATTGTTCATGCAGCCCAAACCCACCATCAAACCAAAATTCACTAACACCTTTTCTTCTTGGTATAGGCAAGGATCAATCCTGCTCCCCGGGGCTCAGTCCCACCCTGGGTAGGACTCTCCTGCTCCCCGGGGCTCAGTCCCACCCTGGGCAGGACTCCCCAACTCCCTGGGGCTCAGTCCCAACCTGGGCAGGACTCTCCTGCTCCCCGGCACTCAGTCCCACCCTGGGCAGGACTCTCCCACTCTCCAGGGCTCAGTCCCACCCTGGGCAGGACTCTCCCACTCCCCGGGGCTCAGTCCCACCCTGGGCAGGACTCTCCTGCTCCCCGGGGCTCAGTCCCACCCTGGGCAGGACTCCCCCACTCCCCGGGGCTCAGTATCACCCTGGGCAGGACTCTCCCACTCCCCGGGACTCAGTCTCAACCCAGCTGGGACTTACCCACTCTCCAGGGCTCAGTCCTACACCGTGCAATGTTATCTACTGTGTCAAGCATCATTCCTCTAATGCCGGCAATTTTGCTCCCTCTTTCTCCCCATATCTGGGAATCCCTTGTAACTGAACTAATCTAATTGTTGTGTAGCTGCTGATGCTCTGTTCACCATTCTTCGCCTGACAGCTCATCAACAAGAACAGAGCCTTAAACTTTTTTTTAATTTATTCACAGGATGTGGGCTTCACTGGCTGGGCCAGCATTTATTGCTCATCTCTAATTGCCCTTGAGAAGGTGGTGGTGAGCTGCCTTCTTGAACCGATACAGTCAATGTGGTGTAGGTACACCCACAGTGCTGTTAGGGAGGGAGTTCCAGGATTTTGACCCAGCAACAGTAAAGGAACAGTAATATATTTCCAAGTCAGGATGGTGAGTGACTTGGAGGGCAACTTCCAGGTGGTGCTTGACCTTCTAGATGGTAGTGGTCGTGGATTTGGAAGGTGCTGTCTAAGGAGCCTTGGTGAATTCCTGCAGTACATCTTGCAGATGGTACACAATGCTGCTACTGTGCGTCATTGGTGGTGGGAGTGAATGTTTGTGGATGTGGTGCCAATCAAGAGGGCCTGCTATGTCCTGGACGGTGTCAAGCATCTTGAGTGTTGTGGGAGCTGCACTCATCCAGGCAAGTGGGGAGTATTCCATCACACTCCTGACTTGTGCCTTGTAGATGGCGGACAGGCTTCGGGGAGTCAGGAGGTGAGTTACTCATCGCACATTTCCTAGCCTCTGACTTGCTCTTGTAGCCACAGTATTTATATGGCTAGTCTAGTTCAGTTTCTGGTCAATGGTAAGAGCCAGGATGTTGATAATGGGGGATTCAGTGATGGTAATGCCATAGAACATCAAGGGACAATGGTTAGATTCTCCCTTGTTGGAGATGGTCATTGCCTGACTTTTGTGTGGCGTGAATGTTACTTGCCACTTGTCAGCCCAAGCCTGGATATTGTCCAGGTTTTGCTGCATTTGGACATGGACTACTTCAGTATCTGAGGAGTCACAAATGGTGCTGAACATTGTGCAATCATCATTGGGGATGTTAAACATTCTAAAACATCCCAAGGCACTTCACATACAGACATAAATATGAACAAACAAATTAGGAGGAGTAGGCCATTCGGCCTCTCGAGCCTGCTCCAACATTCAATAAGATCATGGCTGATCTGATTGTGGCCTCAACTCTGTCGTATAAGGGTCCGGCACATACAGGGCTAACGTGGGACTGAGTACAGCACCACCCACACAGTGATGTAAGAAAGCACATGACCCACACCTTGGAGTCAGTCTAGTGTTGGACAGAGCTGTGTGCACAAGCAAGCATGGACACAGCTCCTAGATTAAACCCTTTACTGTATATGTACATAGTTCTTGAATTAATAAATACATACAGTTAACCTACTTAAGGCTACAAAACCTTCATTAAGACCTCCCAAACAGTATCCAACACCCTACAACATGGTGGCAGCTCTCAGAGAAACTGGAGCAGAAATTCTCCAGCTGGAGAATTAAAGGGGAAGTGTTCTGTCCTGACTGTGAAAACACAGAGGGAGATCACCTGAGAGAAGCTCCATAGCAGGACTGGAACCAGAGGCCAGAAGAGAAAGGTCACGTGATGGTTCGGATTGAATGCCCACAGAGTGCAGAACCAAAGGACATTGCAGGGGTGAGATAAAAAACTAGTTTAAAAATGATTTTCAGTCTTTGAAAAGTCAGAGCATTTCTGAACGTGCAGCGGCCCAGCCAGAATCCCGAGTCAGCGCCTGAACAGGCGGCCGCTGATCTCACTCTGAGAAGAAAACATATTAATTAATTCGGAAGAATTGCGACTTAAAAAACAGCTTTAAAGGCCAGCAAAGGCCAGGATTCAATGCTTTCATGACCCTAAAGCATTGTACTCAAACGGAGAAGTCTGCAGCTCATCAATCCGAGCAGCCATTGTTTAAAGGCTTTTCAAGGCTGCGTGTGAAGGCTGTTACAGCGGGAGCCCATCAAAACCGGCAAGCACAGGAAAACCCTTCAAACCAATGGCAGCACCATCTTCAATTTCAGCAGCTGCTTAAAGCTGAACCCACACTTTAACATTTTTTAATCATGGATTGAAATCCATAATTACAAAGCAAGTGAAATCAATGTCCTGCAATTTCTACCCAGTGCTGTCAGTGTAACAGAATTGGACACTTCGGCAAACTGTGCAAGGCCAAAACATCTAAACATACAGGAGACCCAAAGATGATTGAAGTCGAGGCTGAGCATCAAGGGGACACACAACCATGCTTCTTGGGTGAGCTCAAAGATCCAGGATTTTCATCTTGGAATGTGGACATCTTGGTTAACAGGCTTCTCACAAACATTAACTTGGACACGGGAGCCAGTGTTACGGTCCCTGTTGGACAGAGAACTGTGGCTGAGAGGCTTCTAGCTTCGAACAACAGAGGCCCCACTCTAAAGGCCTGGAGGAATCTGACTTCCGGTCATAAGCATGATTCTGGAATCACCACCTAACACCACAACAGCCAAATCAACAAAGAGCAGTTCAATACCAAGGAATGGAGAAATAGGATGAAAAGATACCCAGATGCCAGGACAACCTTTAAATCAACAGAGCTTACTTGCAGCGACACAGCCCACCACTCCTCTAACAGTAGTGCGAACGAGATATGGAAGAGACAGCTTGAACCAATGAAATCAGAGAGTTGAGGAGCCAGGAGGTGGGGCGGGGGGCATGGGGAGGGGAGATTGGTATGGTGGTAATAATGATATACATTCATGGATAAATTAGAATAACTTGAAATACATTGGAGAAAGACTTGGGGCAAAATTTTGTCCTTGGTGTGCGGGGGTGGTCGGGAAGCCGACTGCCAACCACAATTGGCGCTGCGCCATGATGGGCCAATTAAGTCCCGCTCAGTGTGATACACGAGGAGCAGCACTGAGCACAGCCTGTGTGGGAAGGGACAGGACAGTGAGTGGGCCAAGTATGAACTTTGCACATGTGCGTGAGTGAGCGCTGCTTAATCTCCCTGGGGCACTGAGCTGTCTCAGGGAGATGAAGAGATATAAAAAAAATAAAGAGCAGAAAAATGTAATGAAACATGTCCCCTCATGTGACTCTGTCCCCTCTGCCACATGAGCAGCATGTTTTTAAATGAAAAAATCAAGTTTTTTTATTTTTATTTGCTTTTGGAAACCTCATTCCTCGCCCCCACAATCCCCCCCCCAACCCCAACAGATGAGGTTTCCAAAAAAGTGCCAAAGCCTCTTGGTCTTTTCGCCTGCCTGTCAATCGTTAGGTTGGACACAGGCAGCGAAAAATTTACGTTAATTGCTAACTTAATGGCCTTAACAGGTCTTTCAATTGTTGATGGTTGCGCTGCCAGCTCTGGCATGTGCCTGCTCACCCAGGGTGAAAATTCTGCCCTTGGGGGAGGTGTAGTATAAGGGTCTGGCACATATAGAGTTAATGTGAGACAATGTACAGTATCGCCCACACAGTAATGTGAGAGAACACATGACCCTAGGGGTCAGTCTAGTGTTGGACAGGGCTGTGTGAACAAGCAAGCATGAAGACAGCTCCTACTGTATATATGTACATAGTTCTTTCAGTTAAAAATTCATACAGTTAAGCTATTCAAGACTATGAATACTTCAAAAAGACCTACTGAACAATATCCAATAATTCTGAATACCTTCAAGCTTACAGAGGGTAGAATGTGGGAGGACAGCCAGGAGCACTTCGAAGCAATCACATCAAGGGAACAAAGACGTGACTGAGGATTTCAGTAGCAGATGAGCTGAGGCAGGGGCAGAGGCAAAAAAAATTATACATGTTAAAATGAGTGATCTTGGGATTAAATATGACACCAAGGTTATGAGCAGACTGGTCCAGGGTTGCCAGGGAAAGGGCTGGAGTAGGTGGCAACGGAATGGAGTTTGGAGCAGGAACAGAAAGCAATGGCTCCAGCCTTTCCAATATTTAATTGGAGGAAATTTCTGCTTATCCAGTATATGTCATATAAGCAGACTGATAATTCAGCAACAGTAGAGGAGTCATGAGAGGCGCTGGTGAGGTAGAGCAACCCACAACTAGATGCCTCTTTAGGTGAAGTTGTTTCCCAATTTGCTGCTTACTCTAAACATCATTATTTGTAACATCAGTTCCCTGACATTAAACCTTTGACCTTAAGGAACTATATGCACATGTCAGTTCCCCTGCAATCCCCCAGCATCATCTGTTTTATGGTATATATCAATGATTGAGACATAAATGCAGGTTGCATGATTCCGAATAAACAGATGGCGCAAAAATTAGTTGTATGGTTGATGATGAGGAAGAAAGCTGAAGGCTGCGGGAAAATATCAATGGACTGGTCAGGTGGGTAGAACAGTGGCAAATGTGAGGTGATGCATTTGGGGAGGAGAAACAAGGCAAGAGTTAGACCAGAGCTAGAGTACTGTGTTCATTTCTGGTCACCACATTATAGGAAGGATATGCTAGAGCAGATACAGAGGAGATTTATGAGGATGCTGCCTGGCATGGAGAATTTTAGTTATAGGAAAAGATTGGCTAGGCTAAGGGGAGGCAGTGGCATAGTGGTATTGTCAGTGGGCCAGTAATCCAGGGACACAGGGTAATGCTTTGAGGATCTGGGTTCAAATCCCACCACAGCAGATGATGGAATTTGAATTCAATAAAAATCTGGAATTAAAAGTCTAATGATGACCCATCTGGTTCACTAATTCCCTTTAGGGAAAGAAATCTGTTGTCCTTACTTGGTCTGGCCTACACATGACTCTAAATCTGCAGTAATGTGGTTGACTCTGAAATGGCTAAACTAACAACCTTCTAAAAAGTCACAAAAAAGGAATGAAAAGACAAATGTGGGCTCATTATAGACAAGAGACAGGAGAATTTATAATGGGAAATAAGGAAGTGGCAGAGAAACTAAACAAATACTCTGGAAGAAACAAAAAACCTACCAGAGGACCAAGGGACAAGTGGGAAAAGGAACTGAAAGAATCAAGTATTAGTAAAAAAAGTACCACTGGAGAAATTAATGGGACTAAAAGTTAATAAATCTCCCAGAGCTAAAAACAAAGGAAACTGCGGATGCTGGAAATCCAAAACAAAAACAGAATTACCTGGAAAAACTCAGCAGGTCTGGCAGCATCGGCGGAGAAGAAAAGAGTTGACGTTTCGAGTCCTCATGACCCTTCGACAGAAGGTTCTGTTGAAGGGTCATGAGGACTCGAAACGTCAACTCTTTTCTTCTCCGCCGATGCTGCCAGACCTGCTGAGTTTTTCCAGGTAATTCTGTTTTTGTAATAAATCTCCCAGGCCTGATGATCTACATTCCGGAGTGCTGAAAGAGTTTGCTGCAGAGATAGTGGATATATTGATGGCTATCTCTGGTTGGAGTCATACTGAGCACAAAGGAAGATGGTTGTTGGAGGTCAGTCATCTCAGCTGCAGGAATTCCTCAGGTTCGTTGATGATTGCACAATGTTCAGCACCATCCATGACTCGTCAGATACTGAAGCAGTCCATGTCCAAATGCAGCAAGACCTGGACAATATCCAGCGAACAACCCCACTTCTGACCTTATGATGGAAGGAAAGTCATTGATGAAGCAGCTGAAGATGATTGGGCCTGAGGAACTCCTGCAGTGATGTCCTGGAGCTGAGATGACTGACCTCCAACAACCACACCCATCTTCCTTTGTGCTAGGTATGACTCCAACCAGGGCTGACAAGTGGCAAGTAATATGCACACCACACAAGTATCAGGCAATTACCATCTCCAGCAAGAGAGAATCCAACCATCGCCTCTTGATGTTCAATGGCATTACCATCACTGAATCCCCCACTATCAACATTGACCAGAAACTGAACTAGACTAGCCATATAGATACTGTGGCTACAAGAGCATGTCAGAGGCTAGGAATCCTGTGACAAGTAACTCACCTCCTGACTCCCCAAAGCCTGTCCACCATCTGCAAGACACAAGTCAGCAGTGTGATGGAATATCCCCAGTTGCCTAAATGAGTGCAGCTCTTACAACACTGAAGAAGCTTAACATCATCCAGGACAAAGCAGCCGCTTGATTGGCACCACATCCATAAACATTCACTCCCTCCACCACTGATACACAGTAGCAGCAGTGTGTACCATCTACAAGATGCACTGCAGGAATTCACCAAGGTTCCTTCAACAGCACCTTCCAAACCCACGAGCACTACCACCCAGAAGGACAAGGGCAGCAGATAGATGGGAACACCACCACCTGGAAGTTCCCCTCCAAGTCACTCACCATCCTGACTTGGGAATACATCACCATTCCTTCACTGTCACTGGGTCAAAATCCTGGAACTCCCTTCCTAACAGCACTGTGGGTATACCTACACCACATGGACTGCAGCAGCTCAAGAAGGCAGCTCAACACCACCTTCTCAAGGGCAACTAGGGATGGGCAATAAATGATGACCCAACCAGCGAAGCCCACATCCCGTGAATGAATAAAAGGGAAAATGCTAACTGAACACATGGAAAATAATGATGAGGTTGGGCAGAGTCAACATGGATTACGAAAGGGAAAGCATGTTTGACAAATCTGTTGGGATGTTTTTGAGGATGTAACAAGCCGAATAGATAAGGGGGAAGCGGTGGATGTGGTTTATTTGGACTTTCAAAAGGTTTTGGATAAGAGGTTAGTAAATAAAATTAGAGCACATGGAATTTGAGGTAATATACTGACATGGATTGAGAATTGGTTAACAGGAGCAAAACAGAGTTGGAATAAATGGGTTATTCTCAGAATGGCAGGCTGTTATTTGTGAGGTATCACAAGGATCATTACTTGGGCCTCAGCTATTCACAATCTATATTAATTATTTGGATGTGGGGATTAAATGTAATATTTCCAAGTTTGCTGATGACACAAAACTTGGTGGGAATGAGTTGTGAGGAGGATGAATTGAGGCTTCAAGGAGATTTAGACAGGCTGAGTGAGTGAGTGGGCAAGAACATAGCCGGATGGAATATAATGTGAAATTATCCACTTTGGAAGGAAAAACAGAAATGCAGAGTATTTCTTAAATGATGAGAGTGGAAAGTATTGATATCAAAATGGGCCTGGGAGTCCTTGTTCGTGAGTCATCGAAAGCTAGCATGTAGGTGCAGCAAGCAATTAGGAAGGCAAATGGTATATTGGTCTTTATTGTAAGAGGATTTGAGCACAGGAGTAAAGATACAACATATGAAGTAGGAGGAGTGGGCCACTTGGTCCTTCAAGCATGCTCCGCCATTCAATAAGATCATTGATCTGGCTGTAACCTCCCACCTACCCCCAGTAACCTTTCACACCCTGTTCATCAAGGATCTACCTACCTCTGCCTTGAAAACATTCAAATACTTTGGTTCCACTGCCTTTTGAGGAAGAGGGTTCCAAAGACTCACGACCCTCAGAGAAAAAAATTCTTCTTATCTCGGTCTTAAATGGGCGACCCCTTAATTTCAAATAGTGACCCCTAGTTCTAGATTCTCCCACAATAGGAAACATCCTCTCCACATCAACCCTGTCAAGACCCCTCAGGATCCTTTATATTTCAATCAAGTCACCTCTTACTCTTCTAAACTCTAGTAGATACAAGCCTAGGCTATTCAACCTTTCCTCATAAGCCTACCTGCCCATTCCTGGTATTACTTTAGATGTCTTGTTGCAATTGTGTAGAGCCTTGGTGAGACCACACCTGGAGCATTGTACCTATGGGCATACAAGTTAGGAGCAGGAGTAGGCATTCAACCGTTTGAACCTGCTTGCCATAGAGGGAGTGCAACAAAGGTTCACCAGGCTGATCGCTGGGACGGTGGGATTGTCCTATGAGGAGAGATTGAGGAGACTGGGCTTTTATTCTCTGGAGTTTAGAAGAATGAGAGGTGATCTCATTGAAACTTATAAAATTCTTACAGGGCTGGACAGAGCAGGAAGGATATTTCCCCTGGCTGGGGTGGGGGTTGGGGTGGGTTGTCTAGAACACAGTCTCAGGGTAAGAGGTAGGCCATTTAGGACTGAGCGGAGGAGGAATTTCTTCACTCAGAGGGTAGTGAATCTTTGCAATTCTCTACTTCAGAGGGCTATGAAGGCTCAGTCATTGAATATGCTCAGTACAAAGATTGATAGATCTCTACATAGTAAAGGCATCAAGGGATATGGAGGTAGTGTGAGAAAATGATCAGTCACGATCTAATCGAACAGTGGAGCAGGCTCAAGGGACCAAATGGCCTACTCCTGCTCCTATTTTTTTTATGTTCCTATGTTCCTGTAGCACTAGAATAAGGAACAGTAAGTTATTAGGTAGGGTCAGAGTAAGGGAAAAAGTAATAATGTCTAAATCAGGGTTACTGTGCATTTATGTGAATGCATGGAATATGTTTAATATGATTGATGAGTTACAGGCGCATGTGGAAATACGTTGTTGTGTTTATAAGAGACTTGGCTCAAAGAAGGGCAGGACTGGGTTATATATTCCTGGATACACACTGTTCAGGAAAGACAATAAAGGAAGAAAAGGGGGAGGGGCGGTATTGATAACAGAGAGCACTGAAGTGTTGGAGGAAGAGAATTTCCCAGGAGAGTCAAGGACAGAATCCATTTGGCTAGTGTTACGACCGGGAGGGGGGGAGTGCACGAATTCTCAAGTCCCACTACTCCACAGGCTGTACCGTTAATTTAAATGTTTAATTTTCTCACCGAAACAGCCAATTGTTTACCTATACCTCTAGTACCCAGAAGAAAAGAGACTCCGACCAGGCTCCTTTCAAAAACTCAGAATGATTCATTTATTTTAAAACAAAACTTCTTTTAACAAGTTGCAAGTACTGGTTAACACACAGTTGTAATCGGGAAGTAAAACTAATTTATCTCTTCCTGAAGAATTCACCAGCACATACACACACACACATAAGCACACAAACACACACACACACAGACAGACAAACAGATAGAGTCTCTCTGCAGAGATGGGTTTTGGAGGGTGGGCATTTTAGAATAAAAGATAAAGTCCGTAGGGTCTCGATGCTGTTGACCTGGACTTCCCTCCTGTGAAGATGGGCCAGTGGTCCTGGTGGATGTCTGGAAGTTCTCACCACTGGTCTGAGCTTTGCAGGTCCAAATGCAGTCTGGTTACAATCAGACGAGTGTTCTCTGGCTACAGGTTGACAGCCTCACACAGTTTTTTGTAAGGCAGAGAGAGGGAGCCAGTCAAGGCTGCCTTCTTCCCTCAGCTTGTTCCCCAAAATTCACCCTTCCAAATCAGCAGGTTCACAACTCAGGGTTTTTCCCTCTGAAATTTGACTGCCTTTTTGTCTCCCAGCTTTTCATTAATTAAAGAGCTTTGCAGTTCAACACAAACAAACAACTCCTCCTCAGGTACCATAAAGATGAGGTGGTTTCTTGGAAGAGGCCTGCTTGCTGACAGTTCCAAGGTGAACGTATGTCCTTCTTTAAAAAAAATCCTAGGTTAACATCCACATGTCCAGATCAAGCCGAATCCCTCCAAATTGCAAAAGAAAAATTCAGTCTTGAGAGACATGATTCTAACACCAGAGCTAAGAAACAAAAAAAGGTGTGATGACATTGCTACTGTCGTCTATAGGCCAACTAGTGGAAAGAAAGTAGAGGAAAAAACTTGCAAGGAAATTCCAGCAATGTACAAGAATTATAGAGTTATAATGGGGAACTTAAAATATCTAAATATAGACTGGGATAGTAGTGATGTAAAGGGCAGAGAGGGCAAAATTTTCTACAGCTTTATGGTACCAAAAAGGAAGCACCCACTGCAAGACCTGATTCTTGGGGAAGGAGGTAGGCCAAGTGGATCAAGTGCCAGGAGGAAAAAAAACACTTGGAGGAGAGTGATTTTCTATTTTCATTCATGGGATGAGGGCATTGCTGGCTGGGCCAGCATTTATTGCCCATCCCTAATTGCCCCTTGAGAAGGTGGCGGTAAGCTGCCTTCCTGAACTGCTGCAGTCCATGCGGTGTAGATACCCCCACAGTGCTGTTAGGAAGGGAGTTCCAGGATTTTGACCCAGAAACAGTGAAGGAACGGTGATATATTTCCAAGTCAGGATGGTGAGTGACTTGGAGGGGAACTTCCAGGTGGTGGTGTTCCCATGTGCCTGCTACCTTGTAGATAGTAGTGGTTGTGGGTTTGGAAAGTGCTAAGGAGCCTTGGTAAGTTTCTGCAGTGCATCTTATAGATGGTACACACTGCTGCTTCTGTGCGTCGGTGGTGGAGGAAGTGAATGTTTGTGGATGGGGTGCCAATCAAGCGGGCTGCTTTGTCCTGGATGGTGTTGAGCTTGAGTGTTGTTAGTACTGAACTCATCCAGACTTTGGGGGGTCAGGAGGTGAGTTACTAGCCACAGGACTCCTAGCCTCTGAACTGCTCCTGGAGCCACAGTATTTATATGGCTAGTCCAGTTCAGTTTCGAGTCAATGGTACCCCCAGGTCAATGCCATTGAACTTCAAGAGGCAATGGTTAGATTCTCTCTTGTTGGAAATGGTCACTGCCTGGCACTTGTGTCGTGCAAATGTTACTTGCCATTTTTCAGCCCAAGCATGGATATTGTCCAGTTCTTGCTGCATTTGGACAAGGACTGCTTCAGTATCTGAGTGACTGCGAATGATGCTGAACATTGTGCAATCATCAGTGGACATCCCCACTTTTGACCTTATGACGGAAGGAAGGTCATTGATGAAGCAGCAGAAGATGGTTGGGCCAAGGACACTACCCTGAGGAACTCCTGCAGTGATGTCCTGGAGCTGAGACGATTGACCTTTTTCATTTTCAAATCCTCTCTGGCCACAGGAGAGGTGTCAGAGGACTGGAGGACAGCGAATGTATCATTATTCAAGAAGGGTGGTAGGGATAAACCAGGGAACTTTAGGCCAGTGAGTCTGACATCAGTGTTAGGGAAACTATTGGAAAAACTCTGAGGGACAGGATTAATCTCCACTTGAAGAGGCAGGGATTAATCAGGGATAGTCAGCATGGCTTTGTCAGGGGAAGGTCATGTCTAACAAATTTGATTAAATTTTTCGAGGAGGTGACTAGGTGAGTAGGTGAGGATAGTGCAGTTTATATGGTTTACATGGATTTCAGTAAGGCTTTTGACAAGGTCCCACATGGGAGAATGGTCAAGAAGGTAAGAGCCCATGGGATCAAGGGCAATTTGGCAAATTGGATCCAAAATTGGCTTAGTAGCAGGAGGCAAAGGGTGATGACTGAAGATTGTTTTTGTGATTAGAAGCCTGTGACGAGTGGTGTACCACAGAAATCAGTGCTGGGTCCCTTGCTGTTTGTAGTGTATATTAATGATTTAGACGTGAATATATGATCAGTAAGTTCGCAAATTACATGAAAATTGGTGGTGTGGTAAATAGCCTTAGATTACAGGATGATATAGATGGGCTGGTAAGATGGGCAGAGCAGTGGCAAATGGAAGTATGAGGTGATGCATTTTGGGAAGGGTAAAACAGCAAAGGAATACACAATGAATGGTAGGACCCTAGGAAGTACAGAGGATCAGAGGACCTTGATGTACATGTCCATAGATCCCTGAAGGCAGAAGCACAAGTAGATAAGGTCATTAAGAAGGCTTATGGGATACTTGCCTTTATTAGCCGAGGCATAGAATATAAGAGCAGGAGGTTATGTTGGAACTATATAAAACACTAGTTAGGCCACAGCTGGAGTTCTGGTCACCACTCCACAGGAAGGATGTGATTGTACTGGAGAGGGTGCAGAGGAGATTGACCAGGATGTTGCCTGGGCTGGAGCGTTTCAGCTATGAAGAGAGACTGGATAGGCTGGGGTTGTTTTCCTTAGAGCAGAGAAGGCTGAGGGGGGACCAGATAGAGGTATACAAAATTATGAGGGGCTTGATAGAGTAGATAGGAAGGAACTTTTCCCCTTGGTGGAGGGGTCAATAATCAGAGGGCATAGATTTAGGGTAAGAGGCAGGAGGTTTAGAGGGGATTAAAGGATGATTTTTTTTTCACCCAGAGGGTAGTTGGAATCTGGAACTCATTGCCTGAGGGGGTGGTAGAGGCAGGAAACACAGCAATGTGGTTGACTCTTAAGCGCCCTCTGAAGAAGGGCAGTTAGGGATGGGCAATAAATGCTGACCTAGACAGCAATGCCCACATCCCATGAACAAACAAAAAAATAAAAAAAACATTTAAGAAGCATTTAAATGAGCGCTTGAAATGCCATAGCATACAGGGCTACGGGCCAAGAGCTGGAAAATGGTGTGAGAATAGGTAGGTGCTTAATGGCCAGCACAGACACAATGGGCCAAAGGGCCTGTTTCTGTGCTGTATAAATCTATGACCTCCAACAACCACAACCATCTTCATTTGTGCTGGGTATGACTCCAACCAACATAAAATTTTCCCCCTGATTCCCATTGACTCCAGTTTTGCTAAGGATCCTTGATGCCACGCTCGGTCAAATGTTGCTTTGATGTCAAGGGCAGTCACTCTCACCTCACCTCGGGAGTTCAGCTCTTTTGTCCATGTTTGAACTAAGGCTGTAATGAGGTCAGGAGTTGAGTGACCCTGGCAGAACCCAAACTGAGCGTCAGTAAGCAGGTTAGTGATAATCAAGTGTTGCTTGATAGCACTGTTGATAACCCATTCCATCACTTTACTCTTGATCGAGAGTAGACTAATGGGGTGGTAATTGGCCAGGTTGGAATTGTCCTGCTTTTTGTGTACAGGACACACCAGGGCAATTTTCCACATTGCCGGGTAGATGCCAGTGTTGTAGCTGTACTGGAACAGCTTGGCTAGGGGCACAGCAAGTTCGAAAGCACAAGTCTTCAATATTATTACCAGAATATTGTCAGGGCCCATAGCCTTTGCAGTATCCTGTGCCTCCAGTCAAATCTTGATATCATGTGGAGTGAATAGAATTGGCTGAAGACTGGCATCTGTGATGCTGGGGACTTCTGCAGGAGGCCGAGATAGATCATCCACTCGGCACTTCTGGCTGAAGATTGTTGCAAATGCTTCAGCCTTATCTTTTGCACTGATGTGCTGGGCTCCTCCATCATTGAGGATGGGGCTATTTGTGGAGCCTCTTCCTCCAGTGAGTTGTTTAATTGTCCGCTACTATTCACAACTGGATGTGGCAGGACTGCATAAGTTAGATCTGATCCGTTGGTTGTGGGATTGCTTAGCTCTGTCTATCACTTGCTGCTTATGCTGTTTGGCACACAAGTCGTCCTGTGTTATAGCTTCACCAGGGTGACACCTCATTTTTAGGTATGCCTAGTGCTGCTCCTGGCATGTCCTCCTGAACTCTTCATTGAACCAGGGTTGACCCCTGGCTTGATGGTAATGGTAGAGTGGGGGATATGCCACAGACTAGTTTCTAAATTAGGAGAGAATTCAGAAATCTGGAGTGCAAAGGGACTTGGGAGTCCTAGTCCAGGATTCTCTTAAGGTTAACTTGCAGGTTGAGTCGGTAGTTAGGAAGGCAAATGCAATGTTGGTATTTATTTCGAGAGGACTAGAATATAAAAGCAGGGATGTGCTGCTGAGGCTTTATAAGGCTCTGGTCAGACCACATTTAGAATATTGTGAGCAATTTTGGGCCCTGTATCTCAGGAAGGATGTTCTGGCCCTGGAGAAGGTCCAGAGGAGGTTCACAAGAACGATCCCAGGAATGAAAGGCTTAACATATGAGGAACGTTTGAGGACTCTGGGTCTATACTCGATGGAGTTTAGAAGGATGAGGGGGGATCTGATTGAAACTTACAGAATACTGAAAGGCCTGGATAGAGTGGATGTGGGGAAGATGTTTCCATTAGTAGGAGAGACTAGGACCCGAGGACACAGCCTCAGAGTAAAGGGAAGACCTTTTAGAACAGAGATGAGGAGAGACTTCTTTAGCCAGAGAGTGATGAATCTATGGAATTCATTGCCACAGAAGGCTGTGGAGGCCAGGTCATTGAGTGTAGTTAAGACCAAGATTGGTAAGGGGATCAAAGGTCACGGGGAGAAGGTGGGAGAATGGGGTTGAGAAACTTATCAGCCATGATTGAATGGCGGAGCAGACCCGATGGGCCGAATGGCCTAATTTCTGCTCCTATGTCTTATGGTCTTATTCTGGGCCATGAAGTTACAGATTGTGTTCGAGTACAATTCTGCTGCTGCAGATGGCCCACAGCACCTCATGGATGCCCAGTCTTGAGTTTTTAATCTATCCCATTTAGCACAGTGGTAATGCCACACAACACGATGGAGGGTATCCTCAATGTGAAGATGGGACTTCATCTCCACAACAACCGTGCGGTGGTCACTGCTACTGATACTGTCATGGACAGTTGCATTTGCGGCAGGCAGGTTGGTGAGGATGAGGTCAAGTATGTTTTTACATC
The DNA here is from genome assembly GCA_026770705.1 of Isurus oxyrinchus. Classification (NCBI taxonomy): domain Eukaryota; kingdom Metazoa; phylum Chordata; class Chondrichthyes; order Lamniformes; family Lamnidae; genus Isurus; species Isurus oxyrinchus. The sequence goes on from JANJGN010000011.1 coordinate 737,856, forward strand.
CAACATTCCAGTTGGCGGGCAGGTGAATCGGCCAGGCAGCCTTCGGATTTTTGAGGGAACCTCATCCAAGGGCAGGATGAGGTTTCCGATATCAATTTTAAAAAATAAAAATGTTTGGACAGAATTTTTATTATCTGTATGTTTAGGTGAGTGAGTCCGAAGTGTGGACATTTTTTCTGCATTTTTACATCCTTATTTCTTGGTTTTAAATTCTTCAGCTCCCTGAGGTAGCTCTCTGCCTTTAGGGAGTTTTCATTGCCCGCTCTCCCGCGCCCATACTGACATCAGCGCCCGCCCCCACCCCAGCGCCACAAAGCCTTTCAGCGCCTTTAATTGGCCAGCCAGCATGAAATCGCTGTCGGGGGCCAAAGACGGGTGGTGGGCCACTCCCAGGCCTGCCCACTGCACCAACCCGACAATCCTGCCACAACTGGCAAATCATATCAAACAGCTTGTCCCAGCCGCTGTTCGCAATGGGCAGGGGACAGACTGCACCCGACCAGCCTGGGCTTGCAAAGCTCAAAACACAGTGTCCAACATTAGATGTAATTCTGCAATTGGACATTTGCTAAATAATCCTCAGTGTGTTAAGAATTACACTGACAACCAAGTTAGTTGGCTCGCAGTGTGGAGCATTTGCGTGCACTAAAAACTACATATATTAATACACAGGGCCCTGTACATCGCAGACAGAAAGAACATGTACATACAATGTGCCTGTTTCAGCTAAACAAAATAAGTGACAGTCTTTTACTGGTTCATTCCCCAGGGCAATGTTTTGACCAATCAGAGTCAAGCTGCCTGGTTTAAATTTCAAACAATGCTGGCAGTTAACTGGCAGTCACTATCAACTGGTGCATTCTCCATGGCAATGCCTCTACCAATAACAGTCCACTTGCCAATGAATCAGCACTCTCTTCTCACACAGTATAAATATGCTGCTTCCCCGATTGGTATTTTCTTGCAAATTGTCCTGATGAGTGCAAGACGAGAAGCTTTGAAACAAAATGTCTTTATTTTTCAGCAATACTACCAGCAGCAGTTCTGTACTGCCAACCATATCATCAGCAAACTTAGATACATTATTCTCTGTCTCTTCTTCTAAGACATTAATATAACTTTTTTCGCTTTTCTTATTTGTTCTTGGGATGTGGCTGTCACTGGCTAGGCCAGCATTTATTGCCCATCCCTAAAATTGCCCTTGTTTAGAGGGAATTTAAGAGTCAACCACATTGCTGTGGGTCTGGAGTCACATGTAGGCCAGACCAGGTAATGACAGCAGATTTCCTTCCCTAAAGGACATTAGTGAGCCTGATGGGTTTTTACAACAATTGACAATGGTTTCATGGTCACCATCAGACTTTTAATTCCTGATTTTTTTTTCATTAAATTCACATTCTACCACGTGCTATGGTGGGATTTGAACCTGGGTCCCCAAAGAACTACCCTAGGTCTCTAGATTACCAATCCAAAGACAATACCACTAGGCCACTGCCTCCCATGGTAAGGCTGAGACCCCGACACTGATCCTTGTGGCATTCCACTATTCACTCCTGCCAACGTGAAAAAGCCCCATCTATACCACACTCGGTTTTCTAACCATTAACCTATCCTCTATCAATGCTAATATATTATCCCAGCCCCATAAGCCCTTATCTTATCTATTAATGTCTTGCGTGGCACCAATGGCCAAGCCAGCCCCTCAGTTGTATCAAACCGCTACAAAGTCTCAGACGAGGAATGAAACCGGACAGACCACCCGGCATCAACCTGGACACCAGAAACAACAGTGGCAAACTCAGCCCTGTCAACCCTGCAAAGTCCTCCTTACTAACATCTGGGAGCTAGTGGGAGACCTGTCTCACAACTAGTCAAGCAACAGCCTAACATAGTCATCATCATGGAATCATATCTTACAAATAATTTTGTTCTGGGTACTTAAGAGTCACCCACATTCCTGAGATTCTGGAGTCACATCTAGCCCAGACCAGGTAATGACAGCAGATTTCTTTCCCTCAAGGACACTCGTGAACCAGATGGGTTTTTACAACAATTGACAATGGTTTCATGGTCACCATCAGACTTTTAATTCCAGTTTTAATTGAATTCAAATTCTACCATCTGCCTTGGTGGGATTTGAATCTAGGTCTCCAGAGAATTACTCTGGGTCTCTGGGTTACTAATCCAGCAACAATAACACTACACCAATGCCTCTCACCTGCAGAGCCCCTAACCAAACTGTTCCAGTGCAGCTACAATACTGGCATTTGCCCGGCTATGTGGAAAATTGCCCAGGTGTGTCCTATACACAAAAAGCAGGGCAAATCCAATCTAACCAATTACCTCCCCATCAGTCTACCCACAATCATTAGTAAAGTAATGGAAGAGGTCATCAACAGTGCTATCAAGCGGCACTTGCTTAGCAATAACCTGCTCACTGATGCCCAGTTAGGGTTCTGCCAGGGCCACTCAGCTCCTGACCTCATTATAGCCATAGTGGACAAAAGAGCTGAATTCCCGAGATGAGGGGAGAGTGACTGCCCTTGACATCAAGGCTGCATTTGACCGAGTGTGGCATCAAGGAGCCCTAGCAAAACTGGAGTCAATGGGAATCGGGGGAAAACTCTCCGCTGGTTGGGGTCATACCCAGCACAAAGGAAGATGGTTGTGGTTGTTGGAGGTCAGTCATCTCAGCTCCAGGACATCACTGCAGGAGTTTCTCAGGGTAGTGTCCTCGGCCCAACCATCTTCAGCTGCTTCATCAATGACCTTCCTTCCATCATAAGGTCAGAAGTGGGATGTTCGCTGATGATTGCACAATGTTCAGCACCATTCGCGACTCCTCAGATACTGAAGTAGTCCATGTCCAGATGCAGCAAGACCTGAACAATATCCAGGCTTGGGTTGACAAGCAGCAAGTAACATTCGTGCCACACAGGCACCAGGCAGTGACCATCTCCAACAAAAGAGGATCTAACCATCGCCCCTTGACGTTCAATGGCATTACCATCATTGAATCCCCCAGTATCAACATCCTGGGGGTTACCACTGACCAGAAACTGAACTGGACTAGCCATATAAATACTGTGACTACAAGAGCAGGTCAAAGGATAGGAATCGCACGATGAGTAACTCACCTCCTGACTCCCCAAAGCTTGTCCACCATCTGCAAGGCACAAGTCAGGAGTGTGATGGAATACTCCCCACTTGCCTGGATGTGTGCAGCTCCCAACACTCCAAAAGCTTAACACCATCCAGGACAAAGCTGCCCCCTTGATTGGCACCACATCCACAAACATTCACTCCCTCCACCACCGATGCACAGTAGCAGCAGTGTGTGTACCATCTACAAGATGCACTACAGGAGTTCACCAAGACTCCTTAGACAGCACCTTCCAAACCCACGACCATTCCACCTAGAAGGACAAGGGCAGCAGATAGATGGGAACACCACCACCTGGAAGTTCCTTTCCAAGTCACTCACCATCCTGACTTGGAAATATATCACCATTCCTTCACTGTCGCTGGGTCAAAACCCTGGAACTCCCTCCCTAACAGCACTGTGGGTGTACCTACACCACACGGACTGCAGCGGTTCAAGAAAGCAGCTCACCACCACCTTCTCAAGGGCAACAAGGGATGGGCAATAAATGTTGTCCCAGCCAGTGACGCCCACATCCCGTGAATGAATTTAAAAAAACTCTTATTGAATGCTTTTTGGAAATCCATGTAAATTACATCCACGGGTTCCCCTCTATCTACCCTGCTAGTTACATCCCGAAAAAACGCTAATAAATTTGTCAAATAGGATTTCTATTTATATTATGCTCTTCTACGCTCATTGTTAAAGCTTCCTTAATAATAAATTCCAGAATTTACCAACAACTGATGTTAGGCTAACTGACCTGTTGTTCAGTGGAATTTTCAAAAATCATAGCTAGCATATCCACTATCTCTGCAGCTAAACTGTTGCTTCTTTTGCCAGTCACATTAAATTGGTGCTCTCTGATTCTCAATCCTTGCATCAATGAACAGTTTCTCCCTATCAACTCTGTCCTATCTACCCTCATCATTTTGAATATTTCTATAAAATTTCCTTTCAACCACCTCTTCTGCAAGGGAAACAATCCCACTTCCCTAATCCATGCAACTGAAGTCTTTCATTTCTGGAACCATTCTCGCAAATCTTTTCTACACCATCTCTAAGATCTTCACATCCTTCCTAAACTGGACACAATATTCCAATTGAGACCAAACCAGTGTTTAGTACAATTGTACTAGAACTTCCTTGCACTTGTACTCTATGCCCCTGTTAATAGAGCCTAGGATGCTACATGCTTTATTAACTGACCTCTCAACCTGTCCTGCCACCTTCAATGGTATGTGCACATATACACCCAGGCCTCTCTGCTCCTGCAGCCCATTTAGAATTGTACCCTTTATTTTATGCTGTCTCTCCATGTTACACCTACCAAAATGAATCACTTCATATTTCTCCACACTGAACTTCATCTGCCACTTGTCCACACATTCCACCAACTTGTCTATGTCCTTTTCAAGTTCTACATTATCCTTCTCACAGTTCAGAATGTTTCCAAGTTTTGTATCATCCACAAATTTTGAATTTGTGTCCTGTACACCAAGGTCTAGGTCATTAACATATTTCAAGCCGGACTGCAGTAGTTCGAGAAGGCAGTTCACTGTCGCTGGGTCAAAATCCTGGAACTCCCTCCCTAACAGCACTGTGGGTGTACCTACACCACAAGGACTGCAGCGGTTCAAGAAGGCAGCTCACCACCAGCTTCTCAAGGGCAATTAGGGATGGGCAATAAACGATAGCCTAGCCAATGACATCCACATCCAGTGAATGAATAAATTAAAAAAAGAAAATCAGTAGTCCGAACAGTGACCCCTGAGGTACCCCACTATAAACCTTCCTCCAGTCCAAAAAACAGGCGCTCTTACTGCTCTGTTTCCTATCACTCAGACAATTCCATATCCATGTTGCTACTGTCCCTTTTATTCCATGGACTCGAACTTTGCTCACAGGTCTGTTGCACAGCACTCTATCAAATTCCTTTTGGAAATCTATATATACTACATCAACAGCATTACCCTCATCAACCCTCTCCGTTACCTCATCAAAAAACTTCAGAAAGTTTTCCCCCGATCAGGTCCGCGCCGCCATTTTATGTGGGCGGGCCAATTAAGGCCCGCCCAGCGTGATGCTTGCCTGGAAGCGCTGAGCGCTCCCTGTGTGGGCGAGGGGGTGGATTCTCTGCCCGCGAAAGAGCACAGATCTCTCGCTGAAGCATGGAGGCACCTCAGGGAGATTTGTTTAATTTATGGAAATTTGAATAAAGGTGGGAAAAATATTTAAGGACATGTCCCCTCATGTGAAACTATCACATAAGCTGGGACATGTCCTTTATTTATTTCAAAAATTTCTATTTAAATAATAAACCCTTCAAATGAAATCTCATCCCACATGTGGATGATGTTTCATGAAAAATGTGAAGGTCGTTGGGGTTCTTTGCCTGCCCCCCAATCTTAAGGTTGGACAGGCAGCTCCATTAATTGCTTTAATTACTTTTTAATAGGCCTTTGACAGTTCGGCAGGCGTGCAGCTGAGTCGGTTGTGTGCCCACCAACTGAATATCTGAATGATGTGTGGTGATGTCAGGACACCCGCCCAATGTCACTGCGCATCGGTGAACAGGTCCCGGTCCCTGCTCGCCGATGGGGAAATGCTGCCCCAAGTCTTCCATATATTTTTAAAAAACAGTGGTCCTAGCGCCAACCCCTGTGGAACACCATTGTCTACAATCTTCCAGCCTGAAAGAAATAACCATTTACCACGACTCACTGCTTCCCGTCCTTAAGCCAATCTTTAAATCTTTTATTTTAAACGAGGCAAGGTAATGTGATCCCAATCCCAACCAAACCCCATCCAATCCCAACCCTGAGGCTAATCCAATTTTCTTTCCAGCTGATAATCAAAATAAACCTTAATCCTGTTCCATTTTATCAGACTGCTACCCTTATTGCAAGGCAATAGGCTTAAATGGGAAAGATTTCAAACAGACCTTGCAACTCAAGACTGGGCATCCATGAGGCACTGTGGGCCATCAGCAGCAGCAGAATTGTACTCGAACACAATCTGTAACCTCATGGCCCAGCATATCCCCCACTCTACCATTACCATCAAGCCAGGGGATCAACCCTGGTTCAATGAAGAGTGCAGGAGGACATGCCAGGAATAGCACCAGACATACCTAAAAAGTATGGTGTCAACCTGGTGAAGTGACAAAACAGAACTACTTGCCAAACAGCATAAGCAGCAAGTGATAGACAGAGTTAAGCGCTTCCACAACCAATGGATCAGAATCTTAAATAAAAGCAAAATACTGCGGGTGCTAGAAATCAAACAAAAACAGAAAATGCTGGAAAAACTCAGCAGGCCTGACAGCATCTGTGGAGAGAGAAACAGAGTTAACTTTTCGAGTCCGTATGCCCCTTCTTCACAGCCAGTGATCTCCACACACACAGAATGAATTTAAAAAATACCAATTTCTATTCCATTCTATGCAATTCTCCACCCTTTACCAATCAGCTCAGTCTCACACCCACTGCCTGTCATAGCCTTGGACCCAAGTCTGACCTGTCCTTCTGTGTCCTTACCCTCCAATCCTCTCTCCGAATCAGAGCTGTAACCTTTGCCCTCCCTCCACAATCCTGCCATCTCTATTCAACCCCCGAGGCTGCCAGGGCCCATTCTGCAGTTGTGGACATGAAACTGACCCTGCTGACCAAACTGACCCTGCTGACCAAACTGACCCTGCTGACCAAACTGACCCTGCTGACCAAACTGAAGGCTGTGCAGAGAGAGGATGAATGATTTTACACTGGGAAAGTGGCCAATCAAACTGGACACACGGCAGGCTGGGGTCAGAGGGCACAGCTAACAAATAAATTAAACCTCACAATCATCTCTAAAAAAAATTGAAACCAGCTGTTGTTTATTACAATACTACCCAGACAGCCAGCAGCCCAGCTCCTCAGCTCTAATATAAAACTTCAAGCTGTTAGCAAAATATTTTTGGTTCCAATGTGCTCCAGATGAATGTTATATTGCGCTGTCTCAGGTTCTCCTCAGCTCGGTTGCCATGGGAATGATGAGGAGATTTACAGACAGCTGACTTTCCTCAAGCTTCCTGACAAGACCCAGTGGCGTCTCACAGAGAGGCCTAGCGTGCCTCGAAGCCTGAGAGCCACCATCGAACAACACAGGGAGCCAACAAACGCTGAAGCATCGTAAATGACACCAGGCTCACCTTGGGCAGCAAGGAAGCAAGACCAGCGGAGATGGACAGCTCAATCCCAATGACAATCCCCAGTCGTCTGGTCCAGCCTTGCTGCATTTCGAATCTTCACCCTTCAAATGGCGCCTAAGTTCATCCAAGCAGCCACAGCAATGTGTTTAGCTTTTATAAAAAGTAAATTAAATCAATTTTTTCTCATATTTGCTAATCATTTCTCAGCACGATGGGGACCCGTACCCCAGTGAGAGTCAGTGTGTGTGGGACCCGTACCCCAGTGAGAGTCAGTGTGTGTGGGACCCGTACCCCAGTGAGAGTCAGTGTGTGTGGGACCCGTACCCCAGTGAGAGTCAGTGTGTGTGGGACCCGTACCCCAGTGCGAGTCAGTGTGTGTGGGACCCGTACCCCAGTGAGAGTCAGTGTGTGTGGGACCCGTACCACAGTGAGAGTCAGTGTGTGTGGGACCCGTACCCCAGTGAGAGTCAGTGTGTGTGGGACCCGTACCACAGTGAGAGTCAGTGTGTGTGGGACCCGTACCCCAGTGAGGGTCAGTGTGTGTGGGACTCATACCCAGTGAGAGTCAGTGTGTGTGGGACCCGTACCCCAGTGAGAGTCAGTGTGTGTGGGACCCGTACCACAGTGAGAGTCAGTGTGTGTGGGACCCGTACCCCAGTGAGGGTCAGTGTGTGTGGGACTCATACCCAGTGAGAGTCAGTGTGTGTGGGACCCGTACCCCAGTGAGAGTCAGTGTGTGTGGAACCCGTACCCCAGTGAGAGTCAGTGTGTGTGGGACCCGTACCCCCTGAGAGTCAGTGTGTGTGGGACCCGTACCCCAGTAAGAGTCAGTGTGTGTGGGACTCATACCCAGTGAGAGTCAGTGTGTGTGGGAACCATACCCAGTGAGAGTCAGTGTGTGTGGGACCCGTACCCCAGTGAGAGTCAGTGTGTGTGGGAACCATACCCCAGTGAGAGTCAGTGTGTGTGGGAACCATACCCCAATGAGGGTCAGTGTGTGTGGGACCCGTACCCCAGTGAGAGTCAGTGTGTGTGGGACCCGTACCCCAGTGAGAGTCAGTGTGTGTGGGACCCGTACCCCAGTGAGAGTCAGTGTGTGTGGGACTCATACCCAGTGAGAGTCAGTGTGTGTGGGAACCATACCCCACTGAGAGTCAGTGTGTGAGGGACCCGTACCCCAGTGAGAGTCAGTGTATGTGGGACTCATACCCAGTGAGAGTCAGTGTGTGTGGGACTCATACCCAGTAAGGGTCAGTGTGTGTGGGACCCATACCCCAGTGAGAGTCAGTGTGTGTGGGACTCATACCCAGTGAGAGTCAGTGTGTGTGGGAACCATACCCCAGTGAGAGTCAGTGTGTGTGGGAACCATACCACAGTGAGGGTCAGTGTGTGTGGGACCCGTACCCCAGTGACAGTCAGTGTGTGTGGGACCCGTACCCCAGTGAGAGTCAGTGTGTGTGGGAACCATACCCCATTGAGAGTCAGTGTGTGTTGGACCTGTACCCCAGTAAAGGTCAGAGTGTGTGTGGGACTCATACCCAGTGAGAGTCAGTGTGTGTGGGACCCGTACCCCAGTGAGAGTCAGTGTGTGTGGGACTCATACCCAGTGAGAGTCAGTGTGTGTGGGACCCGTACCCCAGTGAGAGTCAGTGTGTGTGGGACTCATACCCAGTGAGAGTCAGTGTGTGTGGGACCCGTACCCCAGTGAGAGTCAGTGTGTGTGGGACTCATACCCAGTGAGAGTCAGTGTGTGTGGGAACCATACCCAGTGAGAGTCAGTGTGTGTGGGACCCGTACCCCGTGAGAGTCAGTGTGTGTGGGACCCGTACCCCAGTGAGAGTCAGTGTGTGTGGGACCCATACCCAGTGAGAGTCAGTGTGTGTGGGAACCATACCCAGTGAGAGTCAGTGTGTGTGGGACCCGTACCCCAGTGAGGGTCAGTGTGTGTGGGACTCATACCCAGTGAGAGTCACTGTATGTGGGTCTCATACCCAGTGAGAGTCAGTGTGTGTGGGACCCGTACCCCAGTGAGTGTCAGTGTGTGTGGGAACCTGTACCCCGGTGTGTGTCAGTGTGTGTGGAACCCGTACCTCAGTGAGAGTCAGTGTGTGTGGGACCCGTACCCCAGTGAGAGTCAGTATGTGTGGGACCCGTACCCCAGTGAGATTCAGTGTGTGTGGGACCCGTACCCCAGTGAGAGTCAGTGTGTGTGGGACCCGTACCCCAGTGAGAGTCAGTGTGTGTGGGACTCATACCCAGTGAGAGTCAGTGTGTGTGGGACCCGTACCCCAGTGAGGGTCAGTGTGTGTGGGACTCATACCCAGTGAGAGTCAGTGTGTGTGGGACCCGTACCCCAGTGAGAGTCAGTGTGTGTGGAACCCGTACCCCAGTGAGAGTCAGTGTGTGTGGGACCCGTACCCCCTGAGAGTCAGTGTGTGTGGGACCCGTACCCCAGTAAGAGTCAGTGTGTGTGGGAACCATACCCAGTGAGAGTCAGTGTGTGTGGGACCCGTACCCCAGTGAGAGTCAGTGTGTGTGGAACCCGTACCCCAGTGAGAGTCAGTGTGTGTGGGACCTGTACCCCAGTGAGAGTCAGTGTGTGTGGGACCCGTACCCCAGTGAGAGTCAGTGTGTGTGGGACTCATACCCAGTGAGAGTCAGTGTGTGTGGGAACCATACCCCACTGAGAGTCAGTGTGTGAGGGACCCGTACCCCAGTGAGAGTCAGTGTATGTGGGACTCATACCCCGTGAGAGTCAGTGTGTGTGGGACTCATACCCAGTAAAGGTCAGTGTGTGTGGGACCCGTACCCCAGTGAGAGTCAGTGTGTGTGGGACTCATACCCAGTGAGAGTCAGTGTGTGTGGGAACCATACCCCAGTGAGAGTCAGTGTGTGTGGGAACCATACCCCAATGAGGGTCAGTGTGTGTGGGACCCGTACCCCAGTGAGAGTCAGTGTGTGTGGGACCCGTACCCCAGTGAGAGTCAGTGTGTGTGGGACCCGTACCCCAGTGAGAGTCAGTGTGTGTGGGACCCGTACCCCAGTGAGAGTCAGTGTGTGTGGGACTCATACCCAGTGAGAGTCAGTGTGTGTGGGAACCATACCCCACTGAGAGTCAGTGTGTGAGGGACCCGTACCCCAGTGAGAGTCAGTGTATGTGGGACTCATACCCAGTGAGAGTCAGTGTGTGTGGGACTCATACCCAGTAAGGGTCAGTGTGTGTGGGACCCATACCCCAGTGAGAGTCAGTGTGTGTGGGACTCATACCCAGTGAGAGTCAGTGTGTGTGGGAACCATACCCCAGTGAGAGTCAGTGTGTGTGGGAACCATACCCCAGTGAGGGTCAGTGTGTGTGGGACCCGTACCCCAGTGACAGTCAGTGTGTGTGGGACCCGTACCCCAGTGAGAGTCAGTGTGTGTGGGAACCATACCCCATTGAGAGTCAGTGTGTGTTGGACCTGTACCCCAGTAAAGGTCAGAGTGTGTGTGGGACTCATACCCAGTGAGAGTCAGTGTGTGTGGGACCTGTACCCCAGTGAGAGTCAGTCTGTGTATGGGACTCATACCCAGTAAAGGTCAGTGTGTGTGGGACCCGTACCCCAGTGAGAGTCAGTGTGTGTGGGACTCATACCCAGTGAGAGTCAGTGTGTGTGGGACCCGTACCCCAGTGAAGGTCTGTGTGTGTGGGACCCGTACCCCAGTGAGAGTCAGTGTGTGTGGGAACCATACCCCAGTGAAGGTCTGTGTGTGTGGGACCCGTACCCCAGTGAGAGTCAGTGTGTGTGGGACTCATACCCAGTGAGAGTCAGTGTGTGTGGGACCTGTACCCCAGTGAGAGTCAGTCTGTGTATGGGACTCATACCCAGTAAAGGTCAGTGTGTGTGGGACCCGTACCCCAGTGAGAGTCAGTGTGTGTGGGACTCATACCCAGTGAGAGTCAGTGTGTGTGGGACCCGTACCCCAGTGAGAGTCAGTGTGTGTGGGACCCGTACCCCAGTGAGAGTCTGTGTGTGTGGGACCCGTACCCCAGTGAGAGTCAGTGTGTGTGGGAACCATACCCCAGTGAAGGTCTGTGTGTGTGGGACCCGTACCCCCGTGAGTGTTAAACAGTTTTCTCCATATTGCTCAAATGTCGGGGTTTTCAGGTTCACTGGGTCCCCTCTCTTTAACCCACCCCTTGCGTTCCATTTATAGTTGGCAGACCCAAAACAGCTCTTCTCTCAATGCGCTGCATCCTGTCAATCGAAATGCTGCCCACTTCCTGACGTTAAGGTGCTGTACCAGGACCTCCATCTTGCACAGAGAATGAAATCATTCCTCCTGGCATCGGGCAGCTTCTACCTTCCAGAATCCTGACTGGCCAGTCCATCCAAATGCTTCAATTGGCCAGTCAGAGATTCCATGGAGAAGCAGGTGGGACAGAGCTGGAGAACAGTAGGGATAGCATTGATTCACTGAGGGTTATTTACATACATTACTGCGGGTAATTTACAGCAGTAACTTGGGGTAATTTACAGGAGTAACTGGGGGTAATTTACAGGAATAACTGGGGGTAATTTACAGATGTTACTAGGGGTAATTTATGAGAGTAACTGGGGACAACTTAGAGGAGTAACTGGGAATAATTTATAGGAGTAACTGGGGTTGATTCACAGCAGGAACTGGGAGAAATTTACAGACATCACTAGGGGTAATTGACCGGACGAACTGGGGATAATGTACAGGAGTAACTGGGACTAAGTTATAGCTGTTAGTGAGGGTAATTTACAGAAGAAATGGGGCAATTGACAGGAGTAGCTGGAGATAATTTATAGGACTAACTGGAGTTAATTTAAAGCAGTAACTGGGGGTAATTTACAGCAGTAACTGGGGGTAATTAACAGGAGAAACTGGGTAATTTACAGGAGAAACGGGGTAATTTACAGGAGAAATGGGATAATTTACAGGAGTAGCTGGGGATAATTTATAGGACTAACTGGGGTTAATTTACAGCAGTAACTGGGGGTAATTTACAGCAGTAACTGGGGGTAATTTACAGCAGTAACTGGGGGTAATTTACAGAGGTTACTGGGGGTAATTAACAGGAATAATTGTGGGTAAATTACCAACATTACTGGGGGTAATTTACAGGAGTAACTGGGGATAATGTACAGGAGTAATTGGGTAACTTATAGGAGCAACTGGGTTAATTTACAGGAGTAACTGGGAGTAATTTACAGGCTTTACTTGGGTAATATACAGGGGTAACTGGGGGGTGATTTACAGAAGTAACTGAGGGTAATTTACAGAGGTTACTGGGAGTAATTAATAGGAGTAACTGTGGGTAAGTTACCGACGTTACTGGTGATAATTGCCAGGAGTGATTGGGGATAAATTACAGACGTCGCTGGGGCCAGATCTTCTGGCCAGTGTGTAGAGGCAGGTCCCATGCACCAACACATTAATGACACACAGTGACCTCGGGCATGCGTTCCAATGTCACCGCAAGCTTTTCCGATCTTCAGTTCGGCAGGCCTGTCGAGGCCATTTAAAAACTAATTAAAACAATTAACGGAGCTGCCCGTCCAGCCTTAAGGTCAGTGGGCAGGCGAAGAGCCCTGGCGGCCTTCGTATTTTACATGAAACATCATCCACGGGTGGGATGAGGTTCAATGAAGGATTTATAGATCAAATAAATGTTTTAATTAAAATTCATTGACATGTCCCAGCTCATGTGACACTATCACATAAGGGAACATTTCTGATTTTTTCTTTCTCTTCATTGAAATTTTTCCTCATGAAATTGAACTCTCTGAGTCAGCTCCCTGAATGCCTCAGGGAGATTTCCGCGCTCTTTCACACACATGTTCAAAAGAGCACAGGTCCCGATTCAGCTTCCTTCCCCCCACCCGCACAGGGAATGCTCAGCGCTTCCAGGTGCGCGTCACACAGGACCACCCCCCCCCACCAGACAGGGAGAAAATTCTCCCACGGGGGTAATTTACTGGAGATACTGGGGATAATGTAAAGGAATAACTGGGGGTAATTTATAGGAGTAACTGGGGGTAATTGAAGGAATAACTGGGGATAATTTGCAGATGTCACTGGGTAATTTACCAGAGTAACTAGGGATAATGTACAGGACCAATTGTGGGTGATTTACAGGAGTAATTGGGGATAATTTACAGGAGTAACTGTGGGTAATTTTTTAGGTCTAACTGGGGGTCATTTACAGGGGTAACGGGGGAAATTACAGACTTTACTGGGGATAATTACTGGAGTAACTCGGAGTAATTTACAGGAGTAACTGGGGGTAATTACAGACGTTACTGGGGGTAATTAACAGATGTTACTGGGGGTAATTTACAGGAGTAACTCGGGATAATTTATAGGAGTAACTGGGGGAATCTTACAGCAGGAACTGGGAGAAAGTTACAGACGTCACTGGGGGTAATTTGCTGGAGCAACTGGGATAATTTATAGGGGTAACTGGGGGTCATTTACAGAAGTAATTGGGGGTAATTTACAGGAGTAACTGGAGGTAATTTACAGGAGTAATTATGAGTAATTTACAGGAGTTATGGGGGATTATTTACAGGAGTAAATGATGGTAATTTACAGGGGCAACTGAGGATAATTTATAGACGTTACTTGGGGTAATTTACAGAAGTATCTGGAGATAAATTACAGGGGTAACGGGATAATTTACAGGGGTAACTGGGGGTAATTTACAGGAGTAACTGGGGATAATTTATAGGAGGACCTGGGGGGTAATTTAAAGAAGTAACGGGGTAATTTACAGGAGTCATTAGGAGTAATATACAGGAGTTATGGGGGAATTATTTACAGGAGTAAATGATGACAATTTACAGGGGCAACTGAGGATAATTTATGGATGTTACTTGGGGTAATTTACAGGAGTAACTGCAGATAAATTACAGGGGTAACGGGGTAATTTACAGGGGTAACTGGGAGTAATTTACAGAGGTAACTGGGGGGTAATTTACAGGAGCAACAGTAGGTAACTGTCAGCCGAGGTGGAGGGTGGGTGTTTTGGGGAGGGGGCCCTCTGGAGAGGGGGAGGGGCCTATTTGATACAAACCTGCAGAAAGAAGGGAAACAATTGGGAGAATGAGCACAGCCAATCAGCCTTTTCATCCTCTGCAGGTTTCAGCAGCCTGGGAGAAAAATGGGGAGGTGGAGAATCCCAGAGGGAGGCCCTAAATCATGGGGGGAGGGGCCCCTGCCACCCATAAACTAATTTCCTATCATCATGGCAACCAACCCCTCAGCGGGAATCTCGTCTGTTGTTGAAAATCTGGTGCATAACTGCTGGGATGGAACTGCCTAGGAAACAGCAAACAGCAATTTAAACATGTGCTCTCCTGGATCCAGAGAGGGCAGAGACCCAACTGTTGACCCATCCCTGCAAATAAATCCTCTCGGATTTACTCTGACCAAACCTCCTCCTGCAACGTGACTCATGGCTGAAGCCCCAATTGGGAAAAAGGTCCCTAATCCAATGTCCCATCGAAGTCAAGATTTGCTTCACACAAAAATTTAAACACTAAGTTGTGCTTTTCATTCATGGCAGGGTCACAGTGGTACCTTGCATTTATTTAAATAAACCTTCTGCTTCCTGGGCCTCTGGCTGTGTCTCCATAGTAACGGAAATCCTAGTAGTTTTGCAGTCGAGGACTAACACAGTGCTTTCTTTCAATGTGACTGGTAAAGGGACCTCTTCTGAGTGGCACTTTCCCCATCAATCTCCCCAAAGACTCCACATTAAACACTTTTTCTGCCTACCTCCAACTTCAGCAGCAATTAAACAGCTCTTGGGCCTGTTTAAGTCGGGTTGATTTAACATGAAAAGAAACAAATAAAAGTCAAGCAGGAGCTCCAAACATCCCAGTCTCCTGTTTATAATCCTTAATCACATATTTAGAACTGCATACAACACTGCCCAACACAAAGATTCGCTGAGCTGTGGCATCTTCTAAAGGAGGAGAGGGTTAGGGAATGGTTACAAATGAATTGACCCTGAGCTGAGCTTCCAACCTCATACTGACTCCATCAGAAAGACTGGCCTCCTTAAACAGCACCTTCCAAACCCACGACCTCTACCATCTAGATGGACACATGGGAACGCCACCACCTGGAAGTTCCCCTCCAAGTCACTCACCATCCTGACTTGGAAATATATCACCGTTCCTTCACTGTCACTGGGCCAAAATCCTGGAATTCCTTCCCTAACAGCACTGTGGGTGTACCTACACCACATGGACTGCAGCAGCTTAAGAAGGCAGCTCACCACCACCTTCTCCAGGGCAACTAGAGATGGACAATAAATGCTGGTCTATAGCCAAGTTGCCCACATCCATGAAAGAATAAAAAAGGGCCTATTAAGACCAAAGTGCTGAGGCTCACTGGAATTTTCCAGGCGACCAGCAGGCTCCCCCTGGTGGACAAATCCTGGCCAATCAACGGAGGTGGGGTGTGGTGGTCAGTGTTCCAGCATCAATTTAAACCCACATCAACCCTCATTGTTGACATACCAAGATGGTCACAGATTCACTCCTGGGATTCCCCCTCCACAATGACAGCCTGGCAGCTGTGGCCTCTTTTTGTTTTTAAGTCTATAGAGGGCCCTCAATCTTGGGCGGTAGAAGTGGAGACAGTGACTGATTGGAAAAGGAAATTGGATGGGCATTGAAGGAAATAAACTCACAGGGTTACAGGGATGGAGCCGGGGAATGGGACTGACTGGATTGCTCTACAGTGAGCCAGCACGGACTTGATGGGCCGAATGACATCCTTCTGTGCAGTAAATGATTCTATGAATGTGTGACCACATTCCCAAACCCCCGCGCAACATGTACACAGTTTGGAACTCACTGTTAAAACCTTTCAGAGTGACTCTACTCTGTGTGACCTTGCCTCTTTGACCATGAGGAGTCAGAGAGACAGACCAGGACAAGATTAGAAGCCAGTCAACAAAGGACTTGTTCAGTGATTATTGGTATATACAATGCAAGGAGCCATTTGAATAAGGCAGATGAGCTAAGGGCACAAATAGATATATAGCTTTTCCAGAAACATGGTTGAAAGAAGAGCAGGAAGGGATGCTCAACATTCTTGGTTACACGGAGTTTTCAGACAGGATAGGGAGGGTGATAAAAAAGGAGACTTCACAATAGTGATTAAAGAAACAATTATAGCCGTGAAGAGGCGTGATATGGTAAACGGATCATCAAATGAGGCTATATGGGTTGAACTGTGGAACATTTTTATGATATTTGTATAATGAAAGATGTGTATTAAATTATGAGGAACCTAGACAGGATGTTATGCTGATAAAACATTGGGGTTGTTCTCCTTGGAACAAAGGAGATTGAGGGGAGATTTGATAGAGGTATACAAGATTATGATGGTGCAAGAACTAGGTAGATACAGGTTTAAGATTTTGGGCAAGAGATATAGGGGTAATGTGAGGAGGAAGGTTTTGATACAGTGAGCAGCAATAATCTGGAACTCACTGCCCACGAGGGTGGCGCAAGCAAGAGGTGGTCAATTATTTCAAAAGGGAATTGGATGAACACTTGAAGGAAATAAACTTGCAGAACTTTGGGGATCGAGTGGGGGAGTGGAACAGACTGGATTGCTCCATAAAGAGTTGGCATGGACTTGATGGGTGGAACGGCCTCCTTCTGTACTGTAAGTCACGCTATGGACTGTATTTCACACAGGGTCTTGCCCGCTAGCTTTCCAGCCAGCTGGGGCCCCACATCAGCTCCTTTCAGGAAGGCCTGCCGAATTGAGTACCCATCAGGCACTTAAATGATCAGTGACGCGCTTTTACCAGGGTTATGGGTGCCAAGGGCAGAAATCCCAGCCCCACACAAGCTGTCAGCCAGGCAGCTGTGAATTGCAAACAGCACCACTGGGGGAGCTCTGACTGCAGATAGTAATGTACCCATCTGACACCATAATGTCATTTACGCACAAAAGGAGGCCATTCAGCTGATTGAGGCTATGCTGGCTCCCACAGAACATTCCAGTCAGTCCCAGTGCCCTGCTTGGTTCTCATAACCCTGCAAGTTAATTTCCTTTTTTTTTTAATTCATTCACAGGATGTGGGCTTTGCTGGCTGGGCCAGAATTTATTGCCCATCCCTAGTTGCCTTTGAGAAGGTGGTGGTGAGCTGCCTTCTTGAACTGCTGAAGTCCATGTGGTATAGGTACACCCGCAGTGCTGTTAGGGAGGGAGTTCCAGGAATTTGGCCCAGTGACAGTGAAGGAACGACGATACATTTCCAAGTCAGGATGGGGAGGAACTTCCAGGTGGTGGTGTTCCCATCTATCTGCTGCCCTTGTCCTTCTGGGTGGTAGTGAGGGGTTTGGAAGGTGCTGTCTAAGGAGCCTTGGTGAATTCCTGCAGTGCACCTTGTAGATGGTACACACTGTTGCTACTGTGCACAGTGGTGGAGGGAGTGAATGTTTGTGGATGTGGTGCCAATCAAGGGGGCTGCTTTGTCCTGGATGGTATCAAGTTTCTTCGGTGTTGTGGGAGCTGCACTCATCCAGGCAAGTGGGGAGTATTCCATCACACTCCCGACTTGTGCCTTGAAGATGGTGGACAGGTTTTGGGGGGTCAGGAGGTGAGTTACTCGTCGCAGGATTCCAAGCCTCTGACCTGCTCTTGTAGCCACAGTATTTATATAGTTGGTCCAATTCAGTTTCTGGTCAATGGTAACCCCCAGGACATTGATAGGGGGGGATTCAGTGATGATAATGCCATTGAACATCCAAGGTGCGATAGTTGGATTCTCTCTTGTTGGAGATGGTCATTGCCTGGCACTTGTGTGGCGCGAATATTATTTGCCATTTGTTAGCCCAAGCCTGGACATTGGACTGCTTCGTTATCTGAGGAGTTGCGAATGGTGCTGAACATTATGCAATCATCAGCGAACATCCCCACTTCTGACCTTATGATGGAAGGAAGGTCTTTGATGAAGCAGCTGAAGATGGTTAGGCTGAGGACACTACCCTGAGGAACTCCTGCAGTGATGTCCTGGAGCTGAGAGGATTGACCTCCAACAACCACAACCATCTTCCTTTGTGCTGGGTATGACTCCAACCAGCAGAGAGTTTTCCCCCTGATTCCCATTGACTCCAGTTTTGCTAGGGCTCCTTGATGCCACACTCGGTCAAATGCTGCCTTGGCATCAAGGGCAGTCACACTCACCTCACCTCGGGAGTTCAGCTCTTCTGTCCATGTTTGAAGGCTGTAATGAGGTCAGGAGCTGAGTGGCCCTTGTGGAACCCAAATTGGGCGTCAATGAGCAGGTTATTGTAAGCAATTGCTGCATGGTAGCACCACTGATGACCCCTTCCAATACTTCACAGATGATCGAGAGTAGACTGATTGGCCAGGTTGGATTTGTCCTGTTTTTTGTGTATAGGACAAAACTGGGCAATTTTCCACATAGCCGGGTAGATGCCAGTGTTGTAGCTGTACTGGAACAGCTTGGCTAGGGGCACAGCAAGTTCTGGAGCACAAGTCATCACCACTATTGCCGGAATATTGTCAGGGCCCATAGCCTTTGCAGTATCCAGTGCCTTCAGCTGTTTCTTGATATCACGTGGAGTGACTCAAATTGGCTGAAGACTGGCATCTGTGATGCTAGGGACCTCCAGAGGAGGCTGAGATGGATCATCCACTCGGAACTTCTGGCTGAAGATTGTAGCAAATGCTTCAGCCTTATCTTTTGCACTGATGTGCTGGGCTCCTCCGTCATTGAGGATGGGGATATTTGTGGAGCCTCCTCCTTCAGTGAGTTGTTTAATTGTCCACCGCCATTCACGACTGGATGTGGCAGAACTGCAGAGCTTAGATCTGATCTGTTGGTTGTAGGATTGCTTAGCTCTGTCTATCATTTGCTGCTTTCGCTGTTTGGCAGACAAGTAGTCCTGTGTTATAGCTTCACCAGGTTGACACCTCATTTTTAGGTATGCCTGGTGCTGCTCCTGGCATGCCCTCCTGAACTCTTCATTGAACCAGGGTTGATCATATCAGGTGACTTCAACTTTCCCAACATTAATTGGGATAGACATAGTGTTAAGGGCTTGGAGGGAGTGGATTTCTTGAAATGCGTGCAGGAGAACTTTTTAGGTCAATATGTAGAGGGTCCAACAAGGGACAGCTCATTGCTGGACATAATTCTGGGGAATGAAGCTGGACAGGTGGCTGAGGTGGTGGTGGGGGAGCATTTTAGTGATAGCGACCACAACATGGTACAGGTTAAGTTTGTTATGGACAAAGAAATAGACAAGTTGCAAAAAGATGTTTTGGATAGGGGGAGAGTGGATTTTAGTAAAATAAGGCAGGAGCTGGTCAAGGTTGACTGGGAAGAGCTACTTGTTGGGAAATCTACAGAGGAACAGTGGGGGGTGTTCAAATAGGAAATGGGGAGGGTACAGGCTCAACATGTTCCCTCTAGGGTGATAGGAAGGAGTAACAAGCCCAGAGAACCATGGATGACCAGAGATATTCACGTTACGATGAGAAAGAAAAGAGAGGCTTTTAGCAGGTACAAGGGAAGCAAATCAGCGGAGGCATTAGTGGAGAACAGACAGTGCAGGGTGGAGCTTAAGAAAGCAATTCAGAGAGCAAAGAGGTGGTATGAGAAAGCTCTGGCTGGTAAAAGTAGGGGAAATCCCAAGATATTCTATAAGTATATCAATGGGAGGAGGATAACCAGGGGAAGAGTAGGGCCCATTAGGGACCAAGGGGGCAATCTATGGGTGGAGCCAGAGGACATCGCTAGAGTGTTGAATGAATACTTCACATCCATCTTCACCCAAGAGAATGAGACTGAAGGTATGGAACTCGGGGAGAGAGACTGTGAGGTTCTTGAGCAAACTGATATAGAGTGACAAGGTATTGGAGGTGTTGGCAGGCTTAAAAGTGGACAAATCTCCAGGTCTGGATGATCTGTGTCCCAGACTGCTGAGGGAGGCAAGGGAGGTGATCGCAGGGACTCTGACCCAAATTTTTAATTCCTCTCTGGCCATGGGGGAGGTGCCAGAGGACTGGAGAACAGCTAATGTAGTTCCACTATTTAAGAAGGGTTGTAGAGATAAGCCAGGGAACTACAGCCAGTGAGTCTCACGTCAGTGGTAGGGAAACTACTGGAGAAAATTCTGAAGGAGAGAATCTATCTCCACTTGGAGAGGCAAGGTTTGAACAGGGATAGTCAGCATGGATTTGTCAGAGGGAGGTCATACCTAACAAATTTGATTGAATATTTTGAGGAGGTGACCAGGTGTGTAGATGAGGGTGGTGCAATTGATGTAGTTTATATGGATTTCAGCAAAGCCTTTGACAAGGTCCCACATGGGTGACTTATAAAGAAGACAAATGCACATGGGATACAGGGTAATTTGATAAAGTGGATTCAAAATTGGCTTAGATGTAGAAGACAGAGGGTGATGACAAGGATG
Organism: Isurus oxyrinchus; assembly: GCA_026770705.1. Classification (NCBI taxonomy): domain Eukaryota; kingdom Metazoa; phylum Chordata; class Chondrichthyes; order Lamniformes; family Lamnidae; genus Isurus; species Isurus oxyrinchus. The sequence continues at coordinate 758,671 of JANJGN010000011.1, forward strand.
CTTTAGTGACTGGAAGCCAGTGTCCAGTAGCGTACCACAGGGATCTGTGCTGGATCCCCTATTATTTGTCATTTATATAAATGACATAGATGACTATGTGGGGGGGTAGGATTAGTAAGTTTGCGGATGACACAAAGATTGGCTGGGTGGTTAACAGTGAGGTTGAGTGTCTTGGGTTACAGGAAGATATACACTGGATGGTCAAATGGGCAGATAAATGGTAGATGGAATTTAACTCTGAAAAATGTGAGGTGATACACATTGGAAGGAGTAATTTGACAAGGAAGCATTCAATGAACGGCACGGCACTAGGAAGTTCTGAGGAACAAAGGGACCTTGGCGTGTGTGTCCATAGATCTCTGAAGGCAGAGGGGCATGTTAGTGGGGTGGTGAAAAAGGCATATGGGACACTTGGCTTTATCAATCGAGGCATAGATTACAAAAGTAGGGAGGTCATGTTGGAGTTGTATAGAACCTTGGTGAGGCCACAGCTGGAGTATGTGTGCAGTTCTGATCACATTATAGGAAGGATGTGATTGCACTGGAGGGGGTGCAGAGGAGATTCACCAGGATGTTTCCTGGGATGAAACATTTAAGTTATGAAAAGAGGTTGGATAGACTTGGGATGTTTTCGTTGGAGCAGAAAAGGCTGAGGGGCGACCTGATCGAGGTGTACAAGATTATGAGGGGTATGGACTGGGTGGATAGGAAGCAGATGGAATTTTTCAAGGATGTAACTAGTAGAGTTGATGAGGGGGAGCCTGTGGATGTGGTTTATTTGGACTTTCAGAAGGCTTTCGACAAAGTCCCACACTAGAGATTGGTGTGTAAAATTAAAGCGCATGAGATTGGGGATAATGTATTGAGATGGATAGAAAACTGGTTGGCAGACAGGAAACAAAGAGTAGGAATAAACGGGTCTTTTTCCTAATGGCATGCAGTGACTAGTGGGGTACCGCAGGGATCAGTGCTGGGACTGATATTCACAATATATATTAACGATTTAGATGAGGGAACTAAATGTAATATCTCCAAATTTGCAGATGACACAAAGCTTGCTGGGAGGGTGAGCTGTGAGGAGGATGCAGAGATGCTTCAGTGTGATTTGGACAAGCTGAGTGAGTGGGCAAATGCATGGCAGATGCAGTATAATGTGAATAAATGTGAGGTTATCCATTTTGGTAGCAAAAACAGGAAGGCAGATTATTATCTGAATGGCTATAAATTGAGAGAGGGGAATGTGCAATGAGACCTGGGTGTCCTTGTACACCAGTTGCTGAAGGTAAGCATGCAGGTTCAGCAGGCAGTGAAGAAGGCAAATGATATGTTGGCCTTCATAGCCAGAGGATTCGAGTACAGGAGCAGGGATGTCTTGCTGTAATTGTACAGGGCCTTGGTAAGACCACACCTGGAATATTGTGTGCAGTTTTGGTGTCCTTATCTGAGGAAGGATGTACTTGCTATAGAGGGAGTGTAGCGAAGGTTTACCTGACTGATTCCTGGGATGGCGGGACTGACATATGAGGAGAGATTGAGTCGATTAGGATTATATTTACTGGAGTTCAGAAGGATGAGGGGGATCTCATAGAAACCTATAAAATTCTAACAGGACTAGACAGGGTAGATGCAGGAAGGATGTTCCCGATGGTGGGGGAGCCCAGAACCAGGGGTCATAGTCTGAGGATGTGGGGTAGACCATTTAGGACTGAGATGAGGAGAAATGTCTTCACCCAGAGAGTGGTGAGTCTGTGGAATTCGTTACCACTGAAAGTAGATGAGACCAAAACATTGTATGTTTTCAAGAAGGAGTTAGATATAGCTCTTGGGGCGAAAGGGATCATAGCCTGCTCCCGCTTGCTCCCCATATCCTTTTGCCCCAAAAGCTACTGGCTCACCACTCTCTGGGTGAAGAAATTTCTCCTGATCTCATCTAAATGGTCTACCCCATATCCTCAGACTGTGACCCCTGGTTTTGGACTCCCCCACCAGTGGGAACATCCTTCCTGCCTCTATCCTGTCTAGTCCTGTTAGGATTGTATAGGTTTTTATAATTAGTGAACCAGATGGGTTTTTACAACAATCATTGGACTTTTAATTCCAGATCTGCTTTGGCGGGATTCGAGCCTGGGTACCCAGAGTATTACCCTGGGTCTCTGGATTACTCATCCAGTGACAATACCACTAAGTATTGGAGAAACTTAAGGGACTAAAATCTGACAAATCCCTGGGACCTGCTGGCTACACCCTAGGGTTCCAAAAGGGACAGCTGCAGATAGTGGATGTGCTGGCTATGATTTTCCAAAATTCCTTAGATTCAGGAACAATCCCACTAGATTAGAGTTGGTAAATGTTATGCTGCTTTTTAAAATTTATTAGAATTCTTTATTATTTATTAGAAGCTGACAAATTTATTAGAATTCTTTAAGGAGGTAACAAGCAGAATAGATAAAGGGGAACCAGTAAATGTAATATATTTGGATTTCCAAAAGGCTTTTGATAAGGTACCACACATAAGGCTACTTCATAAGATAAGAGCCCATGGTGTTGTGGGTAGTATATTAGCACGAATAGAGGGTTAGCTAACTAATAGAAGGCAGAGAGTTGGGATACAGGGGCATTTTCAGGATGGCAACCTGTAACTAGTGGAGAGCCACAGGGGTCAGAGCTGGGGCCACAATTATTTACAATATATATTAATGACTTAGATGAGGGAAGTGAATGTACTATCGCCAGGTTTGCGGATGACACAAAAATATGTGGGAAGGCAATTGGTGAGGATGACACAAGGAGTCTACAGAGGGATAGAGACAGGTTAAGTGAGTGGGCAAAAATGTGGCAGATGGAACATAATGTGAGAAAATGTGCGGTTATGCACTTTGGCAGGAAGAATAGAGGAGTTGAATATTATTCAAATGGAGAAAGACTGCAGAAATCTGCAGCACAGAGGGATTTGGAGGTTCTCGTGCATAAATCCGAAAAAGCTAGCACAGAGGTTCAGCAGACAATAGGGAAGGCAAATGGAATGTTGGCCTTTATTTCAAAGGGAATGGAGTATAAAAATAAGGAAGTCTTGCTAAAACTATACAACGCATGGTTAGACCACACCTAGAATACTGTGAACAGTTTTGGTCCCCTTATCTAAGGAATGATATACTGGCATTGGAGGCAGTCCAGAGAAGGTACACTAGGTTGATCCTGGGGATGGAGGGATTTTCTTATGAGGAGAGGTTGAGTAGGTTGGGCCTGTGCTTATTGGAGTTTAGAAGAATGAGAGGCGACCTTATTGAAACATATAAGATTCTTAGGGGGCTTGACAGGGTAGATGCTGAGAGGCTGTTTCCCCTTGTGGGAGAGTCTAGGACCAGAGGGCATAATCTCAGAGTAAGGGGTCACCCATTTAAAACAGAGATGAGGAAGGATTTCTTCTCTCAGAGGGTAGTAAATCTGTGGAATTCTTTACCGCAGAGGGCTGTAGAGGCTGGGTCATTAAGTATATTCAAGGCTGAGATAGACAGAATTTTAATCAGTAAGGGAATCAAGGGTTATGGGGAAAAGGCAGGAAAGTGGAGTTGAGGATTATCAGATCAGCCACGATCTCACTAAATGGTGGAGCAGATTTGATGGACCGAATGGCCTACTTTTGCTCCTATGTCTTATGCTTTTCAAGAAAGGAATGAGAGAGAAAACAGAACTACATGCCAGTTAGCCTAACATCAGTTGTTGGGAAAATGCTGGAATCTATTATTAAGGAAGACTTAATAATGCACTTAGAAAAGCAGATTATAATTAGAAGAAGTTAACATAGTTTTAGGATGTAATTACTATGGTAAATAAAGGGGAACCAGTAGATGTAGTACACCTGGGTTTCTAAAAGCCATTCGATAAGGTGCCAAACAAAAGGTTAAAAGGCAAAACAAGAGCTCAAGGAGCTTTATTAGCATGGCAGAAGGATTGCTTAACAGATAGAAAACAGAGAGTGGAGACAAACGGGACATTCTCAAGTTGGCAAGCAGTGAATCATGGAGTGCCGCAAGATTAATGCTAGGACTGAGCTATTTACAATCTAGATCAATGGCTTTAGTGAAGAGACAGAGAGTAGTGTATCAAAGTTTGCTGATAATACCAAACTAGGTGGAAAGGTAAGCTGTGGGGAGGACACAGAGAGGCTGTAAAGAGATATAGACAGGTTAAGTGAGTGGGCAACAAGATGGCAGATGGAGTATAATATACGGAAGTGTGAAGTTATTCACTCTGGTCAGGAAATAGAAAAGCAAAGTATTTTTAAAAGGTGTGAAACTTGTAAGTGTTGATGTTCAAAGAGACTTGGGTGTACTTATAGAAGGAACGCAGAAAGTTAGCATGCAGGCACAGCAAGTGATTAGGAAAGCAATGACTTGTTTTTTATTACAAGGGGATTAGAGTACAAGAATAAAGAAATCTTGCTACAATTGTACAGGGTTTTGGTGAGGCCACATCTGGTACAGTGTGTGCAGTTTTGGTCTCCACATTTAAGAAAAGATATACTTGCATTGGAGGTAGTACAGTGAAGGTTCACTAGTTTGGTCCTTGGGATGAGGGGGCTGTCCTATGATGAGAGGCTGAGTAAATTGTATCTATATTCTCTGGAGTTTTGGAGAATGAGAGGTGACCTCATTGAAACCTACAAAATTTGAAGGGATTTGATAGGGTAGACACAGAGATTGTTTCCACTGGTCGGGGAATCTAAAATACAGGGGCACAGTCTCAGGATAAGGGGCTGATTACTTAGGACTGAGATAAGGAGAAATTATTTCACTAAAAGGATTATGAGTCTTTGGAATTCTCTACCCCAGAGGGTTGTGGATGCTCCATTGTTGAATATATTTAAGGCTGGGACTGACAGATTTTTGGCCTCTCAGGGAATTAAGGGATATGGGGAATGGGCGGGAAAATGGAGCCCAAGTTCAGCCATGATCGTATTGAATGGTGGAGCAGGCTCGATGGGCTGAATGGTCTACTCCTGCTCCAATTTCTTCTGCTCTTGTGACTCTCACTCATGTATGGGTTCCACACACACACTGACTCTCAATGGGGTACATGTTCCACTACCTCTTGTATATGTGGGGGTTCAGTATCTGGATTAAATTTGTGGCTTGATTCCATGCAGAGTATAAATGGCCTTGGAGGAACAAGTTTGAATAATCTTTTCTTATTGTTCTTTTCAGAAATATGCCACTAACACAATCAGAACTTGCCTGAGGTTTAAGGACCCCTCTGCACCATCCTTAACATGGCCCATATAAGGAAATGATCTAATTCACAAGGACTGTACACCAGTGAAACTCGTTATGTGATTTGAAGTGGCAAAAACAGAAATCAAATTGAGGAGAAATACATTTCTCAGTGAATAGCATGTTATTGAATTAGTGAAACTAAACTGCGCTCGGAAAGCTACCTCACTTTTTGCTGAGTATTTCACTTGGGATAAAACATTATTAATCACAGGTTGGCAGCAACTCAATAAAATCCTGCAGCTCCCTGTAAATCTCAATCTCTAATCCTGCCAACTCTGAACCCCATCTCCAATCCTGCCCCACCAAATCAAACCACCCAATTGAAACACAGCAAAAGTCATAAGGGATGTAGGATGGATTTTCCATGGATTTGGCCTCACGCAATGGGAATTTCAAGGTACAAACACTCCACCCCCAAGAAAGGTTTGGAATGAGATGAGTCGCAGTGAGTTGATGGATCAGCTGAGTTGCTGTGCTGGCCTCGAGCTTTATTCAGACTATCCGGAACTGCACAGAGTTATTAACTCAGGGTGAGAACAAACACCTGGAGGTCTTGGCAGCAGCTCCAACTCTGTTCTCTCATTTTATTTAAATCACAGGGACCAGGGCCCCTCAACCCATTCACTGGCTTCGTGCCAAACAACTTAAAGTACACAACAAGATTTGCTGCCTCGACCAACACTTCAGGCTCCGAAAAAATCTTGTAAAATTGACCCTCGAGACATACACAAATTGGCTTACAGTGGGTGACTCTGCCCACCCCCCCCCCCCAGATATAAACACAGTGGGTGACTCTGCCCACCCCCCCCCCCCAGATATAAACACAGTGGGTGACTCTGCCCACCACCCCCCCAGATATAAACACAGTGGTTGGGGGGGGAACAGTGTCCCTACACCCAGATATAAACACAGTTTGTGGGGGGGGGAACAGTGTCTCTACACCCGGATATAAACACAGTTTGGGGGGGGGGGAACAGTGTCTCTACATCCTGATAATAACAGAAAAACATCTTTATCTCATCACAACGGTTATTGCTCCAAATCACTTGAGGCAAAGCCTCACATAATTGAATAATACCCGATTTGGATAAACAGCAATCAAATCGCCCTAAAGATTATTTAGTGTATTTTTAAAATTCAGGTAATGATCACAACCTCACAATAAAAACTGACCCATCTAAAAAACAGAAAAGAAAATGATCCAACCTGGTCAAAACGGACCCGTAGGAACAAAGAGGGAGGACTGGAGCCCAATAGCCCCAACAGTTCTCCTGACACCAGTTGGGTCCTGACGGTTTGCCAACATGCTTCAAATATCTGGACCATTTTTGAACTTGTGAATGGGTAATCAATTGGACATCTTTAAGGGTATGTTAAGGCCACTCTGGCAATGCTGACTGCAGTTTTCCAGTTGGCAGGCTTGTCTTACTGAGGCCAAAACATAGCCAAAGGATTGTTGTGGTCTCACAGTGGCAGACCAGAGCAGTGAGGGGAGGGTGGAGTGCGGTGCTTGATTTAACCTCTCTCCATGCCACCACTGATAGAGGGGGCTCCCCCTCCACAATGATGGCCTGCCAGCGGTGGGCTCTTCATATTTTACGTTTTCAAAAAGTTTTCAGTTGGCAGCTTCATACTGAGGCATTCTCTCTCTCCTACATACATTAGCAGCTCCCACCTCGAGCGGTGGGGCGGCTGACATTCTGGAACTGGACAGCCTCCTACTGGCACTCCAGCCTCGGGAGGCTCCTCCATCTTTAATCGGATGATGAAGCTGCACTCGGGCCACTAATTGGCCTCTTTGTCCAAAATTGTATTCGGCATCAGGTGGCAAGCCTTAAGTTCAGAAACCAGAAACACAAGGTCCTGACCCCAGAAAGGAAATTCAACCTAGAGAGTCAAAACAACACAGGAAGCCATTTAGCCCATCAAGTCCATGCCAGCCTCTGCAGACCAATCCATTCCCACTGTCCCATTCTATCCCCATAGCCCGGCCAGTTTATTTCCCTCAATTGCCCATCCAATTTCCACAAATAACCTAAAACTTAAGTGTTACATTCCATCTACACTGTCCCCATCAAACACTCCCAGGACAGGTACAGCACAGGATTAGATACAGAGTAAAGCTCCCTCTACACTAGCAGTTCCCAAACTGTGGGTCTCTACCCCAGTTGGAATCCCTGAAATAGTGAATGGGGTTGTGAGTTCTCTCACCTCTGAGAGCGTTCTGGAAGACCATAGGCTATCAGGATGGGGAAACGAGTGGCAGATGGAATTTAATACAGAGAAGTGTGAGGTGATGCACTTTAGCAGAAGGGGTCGCGAGAGGCAATATTAACTTAATGGCACAATTCTAGAGTATACAGGGACCTGGGCATTGAATTTTGAAGATGGCAGAATATATTGAGAGAGTAGTTAACAAAGAATGTACTCTGGGCGGGGGACTTCAATGTCCATGAGTGGCTTGGTAGCACCACTACTTACCGAGCTGGCCAAGCCCTAAAGGACATAGCCGCTGAACAGGGAACCAAAAAGAGGGAAAAACATACTTGACCTCATCCTCACCAACCTCCCTGCTGCAGGTGCATCTCTCCATGACGGTATTAGTAGGAGTGACCACCGCAAAGTCCCGCCTTCACATTGAGGATACCCTCCATTGTGTTGTGTGTCACTGCCACCGTGTTAAATGGGATAGATTTCAAACAGATCTAGCAACTCAAGACTGGGCATCCATGAGGTGCTGTAGCCATCAGCAGCAGCAGAATTGTACTCGTGCACAATCTGTGTCCTCATGGCCCAGCATATCCCCCACTCTACCATTACCACCAATCTAGGGGATCAACCCTGGTTCAATGAAGAGTGCAGGAGGACATGCCAGGAGCAGCACCAGACATATCTAAAAATGAGGTGTCAACCTGGTGATGCTATAACACAGGACTATTGGCCTGCCAAACAGCATAAGCAGCAAGTAATAGACAGAGCTAAGTGATCCCACAACTAACCGGTCAGGCCTAGGCTCTGCAGTCATGAATGAAAATTAAACAACTCACTGGAGGAGGAGGCTCCACGAATATCCACATCTTCAATGATGGAGGAGCCTAGCACATCAGTGCAAAAGATAAGGCTGAAGCATTCACAACAATCTTCAGCCAGAAGTGCTGAGTGGATGATCCATCTCGGCCTCCTCCAGAAGTCCCCAGCATCACAGATGCCAGTCTTCAGCCGATTCGATTCACTCCATCATATATCAAGAAATAGCTGAAGGCACTGGATACTGCAAAGGCTATGGGACCTGACAACATTCAGCAATAATACTGAAGACTTGTGCTCCAGAACTTACCGTGCCCCTAACCAAGCTGTTCCAGTGCAGCTACAGCACTGGCATCTACCCGGCTATGTGGACACATAGGTGTGGCCCTGTACACTAAAAGCAGGACAAATCCAATCCAGCAAGTTACCACCCCATCAGTCTACTCTCGATCATCAGTAAAGTAATGGAAGGGGTCATCAACAGTGCTATCAAGCGGCACTTGCTTAGCAATAATCTGCTCACTGACGCCCAGTTTGGGTTCCACCAGGGCCACTCAGCTCCTGATCTCATTACAGCCTTGATTCAAACATGGAGAAAAGAGCTGAACTCCCGAGGTGAGGTGAGAGTGACTGCCCTTGACATCAAGGCAGCATTTGACCGAGTGTGGCTTCAAGGAGCCAGGCAAAGCTGGTGGTCACTGGGGGAAAATTCTCCGCTGGTTGGAGTCAGAGCTAGCACAAAGGTAGATGGTTGTGGCTTTGGAGATCGGTTATCTCAGCTCCAGGACATCACTGCAGGAGTTCCTCAGGGTAGTGTCCTCGGCCCAACCATCTTCAGCTGCTTCATCAATGACCTTCCTTCCATCATAAGGTCAGAAGTGGGGATGTTCGCTGATGATTGTACAATGTTCAGCACCATTCACGACTCCTCAGATACTGAAGCAGTCCATGTCCAAATGTAGCAAGACCTGGACAATATCCAGGCTTGGGCTGACAAGTGGCAAGTAACATTCATGCCACATAAGTACCAGGCAATGACCATCTCCAACAAGAGAGAATCCAATCATCGTCCCTTGATGTTCAATGGCATTATCATCACTCAATCCCCCACTATCAACAACCTGGGGGTTACCACTGATCAGAAAATGAAGTGGACTAGCCCCATATAAATACTGTGGCTACAAGAGCAGGTCACAGACTAGGAATCATGCAACGAGTAACTCACCTCCTGACTCCCAAAGCCTGTCCATCATCAACAATGTACAAGTCAGGAGTGTGATGGAATACTCTCCTCTTGCCTGGATGAGTGCAGCCCCCACAACATTCAAGAAGCTCAACACCATCCAGGACAAAGCAACCTGCTTGAGTGGCACCACATCCACATTCACCCCCTCCACCGCCAATGCACAATGGCAGCAGTGTGTACCATTTACAAAATGCATTGCAGGAATTTACCAAGGCTCCTTAGGCAGCACCTTCCAAATCCATGGCCTCCACCACCTATAAGGACAAGGACAGCAGATAGATGGGAACATCACCACCTGGAAGTACCCCTCCAGGCCACTCACCATCCTGACTTGGAAATATATCGCCGTTCCTTCACTGTTGCTGGGTCAAAATCTTGGAACTCCCTCCCTAACAGCACTGTGGGTGTACCTACACCACAGGGACTGCAGCGGTTCAAGAAGGCAGCTCACCACCACCTTCTCAAGGGCAACTAGAGATGGGCAATAAATTCCAGCCCAGCCAGCGAAGCCCACATCCTGTGAATGAATTAAAAAAAAGGAAGAGCAGAATATCGCCACCATAAATTTTCCAGATAAAATTTACATAAGATTCAGGTTGCTATCATGATAAAACATTAGTTAGACTGCAGCTAAAGTATTGCGTACAGTTCTGATTAACATGGGGCAAGTTTTATGGCCTCCCTGCCTGAAAGTGGGTGGCCAGCCTACTGCCTTCTCACCCACTTGCGACCTGTCGACCATAATTTGGGGGCCCGCTCGCCCTTAGGCCTATTGAGGCCAATTAACTGCCACTTAAGGGCCTCAATTCACCCCCACCACAATTTTCCATCTGGCTGGGCAAGGCGGGGGAATGGCAAGCAACCCATCAACTTTTACTGCAAATCTGCTGGCAGGCAGGAAATGGGGAAATAACTCCTTTGCGGGGGTGCATTCGCTCAAGATTGAACATCCCTCTATCCCTCCACCCATTTTCCCCCACTAGCCTCTAAAACCCAGCCCACTGCGTGGGGGAGGGGAGGCAGGTACTCCGCCAACCTGTAAAGCTGACCCTCAGATTACAAACTGGATGTGGAATTACTCAGAGGGTACGGAAGCGATTAGCAAGAAATAAAAACAGAAAATGCTACAAAAACTCAGCAGGTCGGGCAGCATGAGGAGAGAGAAAAATAGAGTTAATGTTTCAAGTCCATGTGACTCTTCAGAACTGGCAATTTGCAAGGATGTTTCCAGGAATGGAAAGTTTTACCTGTGAAGAATGATTGAACAGGTTGGGGTTGTTTTCTTTGGAACAAAGGAAACTGCGAAGGAATTTAACTGAGGTGAATAAATTAAGAGGTTCTGAGGCAGAGTGGATAGGAAGGGCCTCTTTCCTTAAACAGGTCAATAGCCACGGGACATAAATTTATAAGTAAAATGACAGAATTAAAGTAAATGGTAGAAGGATTAGAGGGGAGTTGAGGAGTGACATCTTTCACTCAGAGAATAGTGAGGGTCTGGGACTCTGCCTGAAAGGATGATCGAGGCACTTGGATGGGGACTTGAGGTGAAGGAACCTACAAGGATCCAGACCCAAGAGCTGGAAAACAAGACTAGACTGGATAGCTCTTTTTCAGCAAGATGGGCCAAATGGTCTCTTTCTGCACCAAATAAATTACCATTTTTACAACAAGCCACCATTCCATTTAGAGCAAAAAGATTTTCTTGTTGCTTGTATGTCTGTGTATAAACATTTCTCCAGATTGTTTTTATATCGCACATTCATACCAAGGGCCGAATTTTATGGCCCCTCCTGCCGGTGAGACTTGCCAGTCCCGCCGAAGTAAATGGACTTTTGAACAGCTCACCGCATTTTCCGGCTCTGTCCCCGGTACAATTCCATCCCCAGTGTCTACTTTGGACATACCTAATGGAACCTTGCCTCATCGATGATTCTTACTGTGAGATGACCTCATTATGAGGAGCAAAAGAACTGAGGCAGCTCTTAATTAGCATCACATGTATCCTTTTTAGCTTAATTTTAAGGAGCATTTCATTTACTTTCTGTTCGTACAGAGGAGGAGCTCTTATGGTGCAGTTGGTAGCATACCTTCCAGTGAGCCAGAAGTGCCAGGTTCAAATCCCACTCCAGGACTTGATGGTCATGGAAAGCACGTTCAGAATGCGGCCAAATAAGTTAATTATCTATCTGCAAATTCTTCCGATATATGCCAATGGCAGCTAAGAGCAGGAGGGATTCCTGGTCAGCATGTGATGGAATGAAATTGGAGCCTCTATGTCACTAACCATAGCTCCAGGCTACAACATCCACGTAAAAGTGCATGTTGTCATAGCAACTTGGACTCCTTGGGGGGCCAGTTGGCTGGACGCTGATGTGGGTCAGACTGGTGCCAACAACAAGGGATTTGATCCCCATTCTAGCGGAGGTGGATTTGGGACCCACTTCCTTGCCCTATCCCTGGCGGAGCTCATGGCATTGTGGGTCAGACCTGCCTTCAGGCAGAGAACTCAAGAAGATGATGCACTTAGCAATAGCAGGCCATTTTGCCCCTTGAGTCTGTTGCACAAATGGCTGAGCTGTACCTCTTCTCTATCTAACCACCTTGGTTCCACATCCTTGAGGTTTGGTGCCCAGGGCTGAACACAATTACTCCAGATGGGGTCTAACCAGAGCTTTATATAACTGTAGCATGTCTTCCATCCCTTTGTATTCCACACCTCAAAATAGGCCACTTTGATTATGTAGAAGTCCACGAAGCAAACTTTAAAATTTCATGGGGTAATTTAAAACAGTCGCTTTTAGTTGTGAAGTTTTACCCTGTTCAGGAGTGCATTTCTCATGGTTGTTCAACAGTCTCTCCTCAAGCAGGGCTGGCTTCATACGGTACCTAAGAGGATCATATAATTGGACCAGTCTTCCAATTTCTTCCTCCAAGGAAAGTTTGTGACTCTATATGGCATCACGGTGTTCACCTCCTCAAGCCCAATTAACCCTCTCACCCTCAAATGCTGCTTCAGCCTCAGAAACACCACCCCACCACACCCCAGAGCCAATCACCCTCCTCATAAGGCTAGAGACTGGCCATTTAAAGTGAACATACAAAGAGTTACAAGTTCATCAACATTTACAAGTTATTAACAATCATAACTCTATCAATACAAATGTTCCTACCTGGAGGAAGCAAGTCCCCATTGGTTCATTTTCTTTGATTGACGTATTATAGAAATTGCTGCTGAACACAGGCTCATTGTCATTAACATCCTGTATCACTATGGTAACAGTGACGGAGGATGACAAGGGGGTATTTCCCTGATCAGTGGCCATCACTGTCAACCTGGGAGCAGGGTCTGTTTCATAATCCAAAGTTGCGGCTGTAGTAATAACACCAGTGGCTTGATCAATGGTGAACCAATCAGAATGAAACTTTGGGCTGCTGATGATGCTGTAAATAATTTCACCATTACTGCCTTCATCTTTATCTCTGGCTGTTACTTGTAGCACAAAGCTTCCAGGGTACAGAACTTCTGGAATTGACTGTCTATATCCTGAGTGATCAAAGACTGGGGGGTTGTCATTAACATCAGTCACATGAATGGTAAATGTGGATTCAGCCCTCAATGGTGGTGTTCCAGAATCAGTTGCCATAACACTCAACTGGTAAGTATCTTGCTCCTCTCTGTCTAACACCTGGTCCACGCAGATCAGATAAATAATATTGTCCTTTGTAGTGAGTCCAAATTTACCATCACCACCATCCAGGGATACATTGACTTTGGCATATTCTCCATAGTCAGGATCTGATACAGAAATCCTGGCCACAAATTGGCCAGGTTGAGCTCCCTCTGAGATATGAGGTGAGCCATCTTCACTGAGAAAGATGATGGTGAGTGTGGGCTGGTTATCATTGTAATCTTTGACCTGGACAGTTACAAATGCTGTTGTTACTTCAGGGTGTGTGGCATTGTCTCTAGCTTGGACGACCAGCTCATGAACTTTCTTCATTTCATAATCCAATCCTTTATTTAACTTGATCACACCCGTCTTTGAATCTATGGCAAAGTACTGGTTGGGATCACTCTGCCTCCTGTTGATCTCATAAATGACCACACCATTATTCCCTTCATCCACATCTGTGGCAAAGACCTGCAGAAGACTGCTGCCAGGCTGTAAGCTCTCTGAGATCATGGTGTAGTATCGAGTCTGATTAAATATTGGAGCATTATCATTTACATCCAATATGGAGACATCCAATGTCATCTGACTTGTTCTGTGGGGAGATCCACCATCAAAAGCTTCAATCACCAAAGTGTAAGTGGATCTCTTCTCCCTGTCCAGAGGATTATTGACCACTAATTCCAGGTCCAGTGTCTCTGCAACTCTCTTAGTTTCAAGCCTAAAGGCTTGCCCAATGTTTCCATCTTTAATAAGATATCCCTGTGTGCTAAATTGACCTCCATCTGCATCAATTGCTGAATCTAAACGAAACCTTGTTCCCACAGGTGTCTGTTCAGGCACATTCAGCTTCATTTGACTGTTGGGAAACACTGGAGAGTTATCATTGATATCATTGACTATTATCACCACCTCCACTGCATCACCTCCCCAATTTACTGCAACAAACTTGTACTTATCCCTGGACTCATGATCCAACACTCTGGCTGTTTTGATAATCCCTGTGGTTTCATCAATAATTAAATCGGAGGACATGCCTGTGCCATCAGTCTCATGAATAAAGAAGCTGCTGGTTATATGTCCAGGAGGAAGACCTGCATTGATATCTCCAATGATGGTGAAAGGTGGCTGCTCCTCATCAATTTGCAGAACAAGAGGTTCATCTGACCCTGCCATGGACCATCCAACCAACAATCCTGATATAAGGTGAAGCCACAGAAACATGCTTCTGCATTTAGGCTGGGGCCTCTTCATTAAACCCATAATTCCAAACAATATTACTCCAATTAATGAAGTTGCACCTCCTCTCTTCATGCGAAGAATCTCACCTAGTCCATAAAAGAAATTATTCCATTGTTAGTCACAGGTGTAGCAGGAGATTACAAACAACTGCAGTATTACCCCAGTGAGAGTCAGTGTGTGTGGGACCTGTACCCCACTGATGGGCAGAAGTGTGTGAAACCCTTACCCCAATGAGGGGCAGTGGGTGTGCAACCCATACCCCAGTGTGGGGAAGTGGGTTTGAAACCGTTTCCCAGTGAGAGTCAGTATGTGTGGAACCTGTACACCCTTGAGAATCAGTGCCTATGGAATCTGTTCCTTACTTAGAGTCAGGATTGAACACATTACTCCAGCTTAGGAACACAGGAACAGGAGGCGGCCATTTAGCCCCTTGAACCTGTTCCGCTGCCATTCAATGATGTCATAGGAGATTTTTGATCTAACTCCATTTTAGCTGTTTACAATCTATAACCAGGCTTAGATGAGAGGCAGAAAGTAATGTTTGCTGATGATACAAAGTTAAGTGAGCGTATAAACTGTGAGGAGGACACAAAGAGGATGCAAGGAAATATACAGGTTAGTGGCAGATGGAGTATAACATGGGTAAGTGTGAAGTCATTCACTTTGATAGTAAGAATAAAAAAATATATATTTTAAAAGGCATGAAACTTTTAAGTGCTGATGCTCAGAAAGGCTTGGGTATACTCATATAAGGAACAAGAAAATTTAGCATGTGGGTCCTGAAAGTAGGTAAGAACGTAAATGGCATGTTGGCCTTAATTGCAAGGCGATTGGATTACAAGAACAAAGAAGCCTTGCTACAGTTGTACAGGGTTTTGTTGAAACTGCACCTGGAATGCTGTGCGCAAAATTGGTGTCCACATTTAAGGAAGGACACACTTGCATTGGAGGTGGTACAGTGAAGTTTCACTAAATTGATCCCTGGGGTGAGAAGTTGGCCTATAATAAGTGGCTGAGTAAATTGTGCCACACTCTTGGGAATTTAGAAGAATGAGTTAACCTCATTGAAACATTCAGGATTTTGAAGGGGTTTGACAAGGTAACAACTGAGAGGTTATTTCCCCTGGCTGGGAAATCTCGGACACGGAGACATCGTCTCAGGATAAGGGATCAATCATTTAAGACTAAGATGAAAGGAAATTTCTTCACCTAAAGGTGAAGAATCTTTGGGATTCTCCAATCCAGAGGGTTGTGGATGCTCCATCATTGAATATATTTAAGGCTGGTATAGACAGATTTTTGATCATTTAGGGAATCAGAGGGATATGGGGAATGGGCAGAAAACTGGAGTTCAGACAGAAGATAAGCCATGGTTATACTGAATTGTGGAGCTGGCTTTAACTGATCGATCATTTGTGGAAGAGAGTTCCAAACTTCTGCCACCCTTTATGTGTAGAAATGTTTCCTAATTTAACTCCTGAAAGTTCTGTAACTTCACATTCGCCTTCACGCAAGAGAATGAGGATGAAGGTATCGAACTCAGGGAGAGAGACTGAGAGGTTCTTGAGCAAATTGATATAGGGGGTGACAAGGTATTGGAGGTGTTGGCAGGCTTAAAAGTGGACAAATCTCCACGTCCAGATGATTTGTGTCCCAGACTGCTGAGGGAGGCAAGGGAGGAGATCACAGGGGCTCTGACCCAAATTTTTAATTCCTCTCTGGCCACGGGGGAGGTGCCAGAGGACTGGAGAACAGCTAATGTGGTTCTGCTATTTAAGAAGAGTTGTAGAGATAAGCCAGGGAACTACAGACCAGTGAGTCCCATGTCAGTGGTAGGGAAACTATTGGAGAAAATTCTGAAGGAGAGAATCTATCTCCACTTGGAGAGGCAAGGTTTGATCAGGGATAGTCAGCATGGCTTTGTCAGAGGGAGGTCATGCCTAACAAATTTGATTGAATTTTTTGAGGAAGTGACCAGGTGTGTAGATGAGGGTAGTGCAGTTGATGTAGTTTATATGGATTTCAGCAAAGCCTTTGACAAGGTCCCACATGGGAGACTTATAAAGAAGGCAAATGCACATGGGATACAGGGTAATTTGATAAAGTGGATTCAAAATTGGCTTAGTTGTAAGAGACAGAGGGTGATGACAGAAGGCTGCTTTAGTGACTGGAAGCCAGTGTCCAGTGGCGTACCACAGGGATCTGTGCTGGGTCCCCTATTATTCGTCATTTATATAAACGACATAGATGACTATGTGGGGGGTAGGATTAGTAAGTTTGCGGATGACACAAAGATTGGCCGGGTGGTTAACAGTGAGGTTGAGTGTCTTGGGCTACAGGAAGATATAGACGGGATGGTCAAATGGGCAGATAAGTGGCAGATGGAATTTAACCCTGAAAAGTGTGAGGTGATACACTTTGAAAGGAGTAATTTGACAAGGAAGTATTCAATGAACGGCATGACACTAGGAAGTTCTGAGGAACAAAGGGACCTTGGCATGTGTGTCCATAGATCTCTGAAGGCGGAGGGGCATGTTAGTGGGGTGGTGAAAAAGCATATGGGACACTTGCCTTTATCAATCGAGGCATAGATTACAAAAGTAGGGAGGTCATGTTGGAGTGGTATAGAACCTTAGTGAGGCCACAGCTGGAGTACTGTGTGCAGTTCTGGTCACCACATTATAGGAAGGATGTGATTGCACTGGAGGGGGTGTAGAGGAGATTCACCAGAATGTTGCCTGGGATGAAACATTTAAGTTATGAAGAGAGGTTGGATAGACTTGGGTTGTTTTTGTTGGAGCAGAGAAGACTGAGGGGCGACCTGATCGAGGTGTACAAGATTATGAGGGGCATGGACAGGGTGGATAGGGAGCAGCTGTTCCCCTTAGTTGAAGGGTCAGTCACGAGGGGACATAAGTTCAAGGTGAGGGGCAGGAGGTTTAGTGGGGATGTGAGGAAAAACATTTTTACCCAGAGGGTGGTGACGGTCTGGAATGCGCTGCCTGGGAAGGTGGTGGAGGCGGGTTGCCTCACATCCTTTAAAAAGTACCTGGATGAGCACTTGGCACATCATAACATTCAAGGCTATGGGCCAAGTGCTGGTAAATGGGATTAGGTAGGGAGGTCAGGTGTTTCTCACATGTCGGTGCAGACTTGATGGGCTGAAGGGCCTTTTCTGAACTGTGTGATTCTGTGATTCTGTGATACTTTTTGGAGTATGTCCCTTTGCCCTGGACTTCCCAGGCAGTAGGAATAGTTTTTCTCTACACCATCTGTTCTCCTTAGTATCTTGAAAACTGATTAAATCGCTCCTTAAGCAAAATTCCAGAGAATACAATCCAGATTTATGTAATCCCTCCTCATAATTTAACCCTTGGAGTCCAGTTATTATTCTGCCAAATTTATGCTGCGTTCCCTCCAAGGGCAAGATATCCTTTGTAAGGTGTGGTACCCAGAACTGCTCCCAGTATTCCAGGTGTAGTCTCACCTGTGTATTCACAGAATCACATAATTTTAACGGCACAGAAGGAGGCCATTCAGCCCATCATGCCTGCACTAGCTCTCCAAATGATCATTATGACCTAGTGCCATTGCCCTGCCTTTTCCCTGTACCCCTGCACATTGTTTCTATTCAAATAATCATCCAATGTCCTCTTGAATGCCTCGATTGAACCTGCCTCCACCACACTTCCAGGCCGTGCATTCCAGACCCGAACCACTCGTTGTGTGAAAAAGGTTTTTCTCACATCACGTTTGCTTCTTTTGCAAATCACTTTAAATCTGTGCCCTCTCGTTCTTGATCCTTTTACGAGCGGGAACAGCTTCTCCCTATCTACTCTGTCCAGCCCCCTCATGATTTTGAACATCTCTATCAAATCTCCTCTCAGCTTCTCCTCTCCAAGGAGAACAGTCCCAACATCTCCAACCTATCCTCATAGCTGAAGTTTCCCATCCCTGGAACCATTCTTGTAAACCTCTTCTGCACTCTCTCCAATGTGTTCACATCCTTCCTATGGTGTGGTGCCCAGAACTGTACACAATACTCCAGCTGTCCAGTGTCTTATATAAATTCAGCATAACCTCCCTGCTCTTGTATTCTATGTCCCTATTAATAAAGTCCAGGATACTATATGCTTTATTAACTGCTCTCTCCACCTGTCTTGCCACTTTCAATGATTCTTGCACATATACACCCAGTCTTTCTGCTCCTGCACCCACTTTCACATTTCACCCCTAATTCTATATTGTCTGTCCATGTTCTTCCTACCACAATGCATCACCTCACACTTCTCCACATTAAACGTCATTGACCCCCTATGTGCCCACTTCACCAACTTGTCTATGTCCTTTTGAAGTTCTACACTGTCCTCCTCACAATTTACAACACTCCCAAGCTTCATATCATCCGCAAATTTTGAATTTGTCTCCTGCACACCAAGATCAAAATCATTAATATCTATCAGGAAAAGCAAGGGTCCCAATATCGGCCCCTGGGGAACTCCACTACAAACCTTCCTCCAGCCCAAAAAATATCCACTGACCATTACTCTCTGCTTCCTATTTTTCAACCAATTCTGTATCCATGTTGCTACTGTCCCTTTTATTCCATGAGCAATAACTTTCCTCACAAGTCTGTTGTGTGGCTCTGTGTCAAATGCCTTTTGAAAGTCCATGTACACCACATCAACAACATTACCCTCATCGACCTTTTCTGTTACCTCTTCAAAAAATCTCCAGCAAGTTAGTTAAACACGATTTCGCCTTTACAAATCCATGCTGGCTCTTCCTTATCAACCCATATTTTTCCATGTGACTACTAATTCTATCCCGAATAACTGTTTCTAAAATCTTGCCCACCACTGAAGTTAAACTGACTGGTCTGTAATTGCTGGGCTTATCCTTACAACCTTTTTTGAACAAGGGCAAAATGTTTGCGATTCTCCAGTCCTCTGGCACCTCCCCTGAGTCTAGGGAAGACTGAAAGATTATGGCCAGTACCCCTGCAATTTCTACTCTCGCTTCCTCCAATATCTTTGGATGCATCTCATCTGGTCCACATGCCTTGTCAACTTTAAGTGCTGACAGTCTATTCAACACTTCCTCCTTATCAATTTTGAACCCTACTAGTGACAGAGTTTCCTTGTCTGTCACCATGGCCCGGGTAGCATCTACCTCCTTGGTAAAGACGGACGCAAAGTATTCATTTAATACCTCAGCCATGGCCCCTTTGTCCATGTGTAAATTCCCTTTTAGGTCCCTAATCATAAGAACTAGAAGCAAGTGTAGGCAATTCAGCCCCTTGAGCCTGCCCTGCCATTCAATATGATCATGGCTGATCTCATTTCGGCCTCAATTCCAATTTCCCGCCCTCTCCCCATAACCTTTCAACCTGTTACTAATTAAAAATCTGTCCATCTCCTCCTTAAATTTATTCAGTGTCCTGGCACCCACTGCACTGTGAGGTAGTGAATTCCACAGATTCACGACCCTTTGAGAAACGTAATTCCTCCTCATCTCTGATTTAAATCTACCACCCCTTAGCCTAACACTATGGCCTCTCGTTCTAGAATGCCCCACAAGGGGTAACACCCGCTCCATGTCTACTTTGTCTATCCCCTTTAGCATCTTAGATACCTAAATTAGATCTCCTCTCATCCTTCTAAATTCTAGTGAGTACAGGCCTAACCTGCTCAATCTCTCCTCATAAGACAAGCCCCGCATCTCTGGAATCAATCTAGTGAACCTCCTCTGAACCGCCTCCAGTGCAACTACATCCTTCCTCAAGTAAAGGGACCAAAACTGTGCACAGTACTCCAGATGCAGTCTCACCAGTGCCTTGTACAATTGCAACAACACTTCCCTATTTTTATACTCAACTCTTTTAGTAATAAATGCCAAAATTCCATTTGCCTTCCTTATTACCTGCTGTACCTGCAGACTAGCTTTCAGTGATTCATGCACAAGGACACCCAGATCCCTCTGCACTGAAGCATTCTGAAGTTTCTCTCCATTTAAATCATAAGCTGCCTTTTTATTCTTCCAACCAAAATGGATAACCTCACACTTATCCACATTAAACTCCATCTGCCAAATTTTGGCCCATTCACCTAACCTGTGCATATCCATTTGTAAATTTCTTATTTATTCATCGCAACTTACTTTCCCACTTATTTTGGTGTCATCTGCAAATTTAGCTATAGTACCTTCTGTCCCTGGATCCAAGTCATTAATACAGATTGTAAATAGTTGCGGCCCAAAGACCGAACCCTGTGGCACCCCACTAGTTACAGCTTGCCACCCAGAAAAAGACCCATTTATCCTGATTCTCTGTGTTGGTTAGCCAATCCTCTATCCAAGCTAATATATTACCCCTAACGCCATGTGATCTTACCTTGTGTATTAAACTTTTGTGCGGCACCTTATCAAAGGCCTTCTGGGAGTCCAGATATACTACATCTACAGAATCCCCATTATCCACTTTGCTTGTCACATCTTCAAAGAACTCTAGCAAATTAGTCAAACATGATTTACTCTTCATAAAACCATTCTGACTCTGATGGATTGCATTTTGACTTTCCAAATGCCCCATTACTACTTCTTTAATAATGGATTCCAACAATTTCCCAACAACAGACATTAAACTAACTGGTCTATAGTTTCCTACTTTCTGCCTCTCCCCCTTTTTGAATAAGGGTGTTATATTAGCATTTTCCCAACACACTGGAACCTTTCCAGAATCCAGGGAATTTTGGAATATTATAACCAATGCATCCACTATCTCTGCTGCCACTTTCTTTAAGATCCTGGGATGTAGGCCATCAGGTCCTGGGGACTTGTCACCCTTTAATCCTAATAGTTTGCTCAGTACTTCTTCTCTAGCGATGGTGATTATTCTAAGCTCCTCCTTCTCAATATCCTCTGCACTACCTGTTACTATTGGGGTGGTACCAGTGTCCTGCACCGTGAAAACTGAGGCAAAATGTTAATTAAGCGTCTCTGCCATTTCTGCGTTCCCCACTATTAACTCCCCAGTCTCATCCTCCAATGGACCAACATTCACTTTAGCTACTCTCTTTCCTTTTATATACTTGTAGAAGCTTTTGCTATCAGTTTTTACATTTTGCCCTACTTTTCTTTCATAATTTACCTTTGCTCTTTTTATTATTTTTTTAGTAACCCTTTGTTGATCTTTAAACGTTTCCCAATCTTCCAGTCTGCCACTGACCTTTGCAATTTGTTATGCCTTAGTTTTTGCCTTTGTTATCCTTAACTTCCTGGCTTAGCCATGGATGCTTTTACCCTCTTACCATCTTTCTTCCTCATTGGAATATATTTTACTTGGGAGGAATTGAATATCTCCTTAAATATCTGCCACTGTTCAGCAACTGTCCTACCTTGTAGTCTTCCTGCCCAGTCCACTAGGGCCAAATCTGCCCTCATGCCTATGTAGTTACCTTTGTTTAACCCCAGAGCAATAGTGTGGGACTCAATTTGAATTTGAAATTATATCATGCTATGATCTCTCTTCCCTAAAGGATCCTTTACTCTAAGATCATTAATTAATTCCACCTCGTTACACAAAACCAAATCCAGAATAGCCTGCTCCCCCGTTGGTTCCACAACATATTGCTCCAAGAAAAAATCTCTAATACACTCTATGAACTCTCTCTCGAGGCTACCCTTGCCAATTTGATTAGTCCAGTCTATATGCATATTAAAATCATCCATGATTATTGTCGTGCCTTTCTTACATGCTCCCAGTATTTTCTGGTTTATACTGCGCTGAACTACTGTATAGGGGACCTATAGATTACTCCCACCAGGGACTTCTTTCCCTTGCTATTACTTATTTATACCCAGACTGACTCTATGTCTTGCTCTCCAGTGCCTATATCATTCCTCAATATAGCACTGATCTCTTCCTTTACTAACAAAGCTACACCACCTCCTTTTCCTTCCTGCCTATCCTTCCAAAACACTGAATACCCTTAGATATTCAACTCCCAAACCTGTTCTCCCTGTAACCACATCTTAGCAATCGCCACCAAATCATACCTATTTATCTCTATTTGCGCTGTTAACTCATTAGTTTTATTCCGAATGCTACGGCCCTACTCCTCCTTTTACCACCCTTTTACTATTTATATGCCTATAGAAGACTTTGGGATTCCCCTTTATGTTGGCTGCCAGTCTTTTCTCATAATCCCTCTTTGCTTCTCTAATATGCTTTTTCACCTCCCCTCTGAACCTTCTGTATTCCTCTTGGTTCTCAACTGTATTTTCTAATTTGTCACCTGTCATAAGTGCGCTTTTTCTTCTTTATCTTAATTTCAATCTCCTTTTCCATTCAGGGAGTGCTAGATTTGTTTGCCCTACCTTTCGCACCTTGACTGTGCCAGAACCAATTCTTTTTTGAAGGTAGCCCAATGTTCAGCTACAGTTTTTCCCGCCAATCATGCATAGCTGATACATGACTTCACAGAATTTATACAGTGCAGAAGGAAGCCATTTGGCCCAACATGCCTGCACAGTTTCTCTGAACCAGCAATTCACTGGTACCATTTTCCCACCTTTTCCCCATAACCCTTCATGTTCTTTCTTTTCAGATAGCAGTCTAATTCCTTTTGAAAGCTTCGATTGGATCTACCTTCACATCATGTCGCTGGGTCAAAATCCTGGAACTCCCTCCCTAACAGCACTGTGGGTGTACCTATACCACAGGGACTGCAGCGGTTCAAGAAGGCAGCTCACCACCACCTTCTCAAGGGATGGGCAATAAATTTTGGCCCAGCCAGCAAAGCCCACATCCTGTGAATGAATTAAAAAAAACTCTTAGGCAGCCCATTCCAGATCTTAACTAGTCGCAGCGTTAAAAAGATTTTTCTCGTATTGCTTTTGCTTCTTTTACCAGTTACTTTGAACCTGTGCCCTTTTGTCCTCAATCCTTAAATGAATGAGAACAGTTTCTCCCTATCTACTCTGTCCGGGTACCTCATGATTTTCAATGCCTCTATCAAGTCTCCTCTCAGCCTTCTCTTCTCTAATAAAGTAGTCCCAACTTCTCCAATCTATCTTCATAACTGAAGTTCCTCATAGAATCTCTCAGAATCTTTACCATGCAGAAGGAGGCCATTCAGCCCACTGGGTCTGCACTGCACCGCACCGAAAGAGCAAACTACCTAGTCCCACTCCCCTGCCTTATCCCTGTACCTTGCACATTATTTCTTTTCTGGTACCAATCCAATTCCTTTTTGAATATCCTGGTTGAACCTGCCTCCACCACCTTTCCAGGAAGTTTGTCCCAGACTCCAACCACCCTCTGGTTGAAAAGATTTTTCATCACATCACTTCCACTCCTTTTAACCATTATTTTGAATCTGTGCTCAGATAGGACCATTCTCATGAATCTTTTCTGCACTCTCTCAAATGCCTTCACATCTTTTCTAAAGTACAGTGCCCAGAACTGGACACAATGCTGCAGCTAAGGCCAAGCTAGTGTTTCATGGAAGTTCAACATAGCTCTTTGCTCTTGTACTCTGTGCCCCTATCAATAAAGCCCAGGATACTGTATGCTTTATTAACCACTCTCTCCACCTGTCCTGCCACCTTCAGTGATATATGTACATATACACCCAGCTCCCTCTGCTCCTGCCCCCACGTTACAGTTTAGCTTTTATTTTATATTGTCTCTCCATGTTCTTCCTAACAAAATGAATCACTTCACACTTCTCCACATTGCACTTCATGTGCCACCTATGCAGCCATTCCACCAACTTGTCTGTGTCCTTTTAGAAGTTCTATACTATCCTCCTAACACTCACAATGATTCCAAGTATCGTATCATCTGCAAATGTACCCCAAGGGCCAGGTCATTAATATATATCAGGAAAAGCAAGGGTCCCAACACTGACTCCTGGGGAACTCCACTCCGAACCTTCCTCCAGCCCGAAAAATACCCATTAATCATTACTCTGTTCCTGTAACTTAGCCAATTTCGTATCCATGTTGTTAATGTCCCTTTTATTCCACTGCAACAACTTAATTTATGAGTCTGCTGTGTGGCACTGTATCAAATACACTTTGGGGGTCCATAATCAACAGCATTGCCCTCATCAACCCTCTATGTTACCTCTTCAAAAAACCCCAGAAAGTTAGCTGAACACGATTTCCCCTGAACAAATAAGAATATGAGAAACAGGAGCAGGAGGCCATTCAGCCCTTCCAGCCCACTCCAACATTCAATGAGATCGTGGCTGATCTTCTACTTCAACAACATTTCCCTGCGCAATCCCCATATCACTTGATGTTTTTAATATGTAGAAATCTATCGATCTCGGCCTTGAACATATTCAATGACTGAGCCTCCACAGCCTCTGGGACAGAGAATTCCAAAGATTCCAAAGTGAGGAAATTCCTCCTCATTTCAGTCCGAAATGGCCTGCCCATTATTCTGAGCATGTGTCCCCTGGTTCTAGGCCACTCCATCCCAGCCAGGAGAAACATCGAGTCCTGTAAGAATTTGATATGTTTGAATGAGATTACCTTTCATTCTTCTAAACTCCAGAGAATAATCACAGAATCACAGTGCAGAAGAGGCCCTTCAGCCCATCGAATAATGTCCCATCTTTCCTCATAGAACAATCCCTCCATCCCAGGAATTAATTTAATGAACCTTCAGGGCACCCCCTCTATGGCAAGTATATCTTTCCTGAGGTAAGGAGACAGAAACAGTACACAACACTCCAGATGCAGTCTCACCAAAGCTCTATATAATTGCAGTAAGACTTCTTTACTCCTATACTCAAAATCCTCTTGTAATGAAGACCAACAATAATATTTGCCTTAATTGCTTGCTGTACCTGCACGTTAGATTTCAGTGACTCATGTACAAGGACCCCCAAGTCCCTTTTAATTTCAACACTTCCCAGCCTCTCGCCATTTATGAAATACTCTGTATTTCTGTTTTTCCTGCCAAAGTGGATAACTTCACATTTCTCCACATTGTGTTCCATCTGTCAAATTTTTCCCAAATCCCCAAATCTCTCCAAATCCCCTCGAAGTATCTTTGCATCCTCCTCATAACTCACACTCCCAACTAGTTCTGTGTCATCTGCAAACTTGGAAATGTTACATTTAATCCCCACATCCAAATCATTGATATAAATTGTGAATAGCTGGGGCCCAAGTACTGATCACTGTGATACCCCATTGGTCACAGTCTGCCAATCTGAAAATGAGAGAAGAAATAGCTTTGCATCTCAGTTTTAAATGAGTGTCCCCCTTATTCTGTAACTATGTCCCCTAGTTCGAGATTCCCCCACTAGTGGAAACATCTTCTCAACATCTACCCAGTCAATGCCCCTCAGAATCTTGTACATTTCAATAAGATCATCCCTCATTCTTCTAAACTCTAATGGATAAAGGCCTAACCTGTTTATCCATTCTTGATAAGTCAACCCCTTCATACCAGGAATCAGCCTAGTGAATCCATTTTGAACTGCCTCCAATGCCAGTATATCCTTTCTTAAATACGGGGACCAAAACTGTACACAGTACTCCAGGTGCGGCCTCACCAACACCCTGTACAGTTGTAACAAGACTTCCATATTTTTAAATCCCAACCCCCTAGAATTACAGGCCAAAATTGCATTTACCTTCTTAATTACTTGCTGCACCTGCATGCTAACTTTTTGTGTTTCATGCACAAGAACACCCAGATCCCTCTGTGCTGCACTTTTCTGGAGCCTCTCTCCATTTAAATAATAGTCTGCCTTTTGATTCTTCCTATCAAAGTGCATGACCTCACACTTTCCTACATTAAACTCCATCTGCCAAGTTTTTGCCCACTCACTCAACCTATCTAAATCCCCTTGCAGGTTCCTTATGTCCTCATCACAACATGCCCTCCCACCTATTTTTGTATTGTCAGCAAATATGGATACATTACACTCTGACCCCTCCTCCAAGTCATTAATATAGTTAGTAAATAATTGAGGCCCTAGGACTGATCCTTGTGGCACTCAACTAGTTACGTCTTTCCAACCTGAAAAGACCCATTAATCCCAACTTTCTGTCTTCTGTATGTTAACCAACCATCAGTCCACGATAATAAATTACCCCCAATACCGTGACCTCTTATCTTGTACAATAGCTTTTTATGTGGCACCTTATCAAATTCCTTCTGGACATCCAAATACATTACATCTACTGGCTTCCCTTTATCAACTCTGCTTGTTATATCCTCAAAGAACTCCAGCAAATTTGTTAAACATGATTTCCCTTTCACAAAACCATGTTGACTCTGATTATGTTAAACTTTTCTAAATCTCCTGCTATTTCTTCCTTAATAATGGACTCTAGCATTTTCCCAATGACAGATGTTAGGCTGACTGGCCTATAGTTTCCTGCTTTTTGTCTCCCTCCCTTCTTGAACAAGGGTGTTACATAAACAATTTTCCAATCCGCTTGGACCCTCCTGGAATCCAATGAGTTCTGGAATATTTCGACCAATGCCTCCACTATCTCTGCAGCCACTTCCTTTAAAACCCTTGGATTCAGGCCATCAGGTCCTGGCAACTTGTCTGCCTTTAGTCCCATTGGCTTGTCAAATACTTTGTCCTAAGAGTTAGAGATCGTTACAAGATCTTTCCTCCCATTAGCTCCTTGCTTATCTCCCCCCAATCTATTCTGCTAGTGACATGCTCAAAAAAACTCCCACAGCTTTGTTAAACATGATTTCCCTTTCATAATCCATGTTGACTCTGCCCAATCCTACTATTATCTTCTAATTGTCCTGTTATTACATCATTTATTATAGATTCTGGCATTTTCCCCACTACTGATGTCAGGCTAACAGGTCTGTTGTTCCTCATTTTCTCTCTCCCTCATTTCTTAAAATAGTACTACATTTGCCACCTTCCGATCTGTAGGAACCATTCCAGAGTCTATAGAATTTTGAAAGATAACCACCAATGCATCGGTTATCTCTACAGCCACCTCATTCAACACTCTGGGATGTAGATCATCAGGTCCAAGGGATATTTATCTACTTTAAGTCCCATTAACTTTTCTAGTACTTTTTTTTACTAATATTAATATCTTGCAGTTCCTTGTTTATACTAGTCCCTTGATCCTCCATGATTTCTATGAGGTTTTTATTATTTTCCTCCATGAAGACAGTATTTTAGTTTCTCTGCAATTTCCTTTATTCCACATTATAAATTCTCCTGACTTCACTTGTAATGGACCCATATTTGTCTTTGCTTATCTTTTCTTTTTATGTACCTATAGAAGCTTTTATTGTCTGTTTTTATGTTTCTTGCTAGTTTACTCTCATATTCTATTTTGCCTTCCTTAATCATTTTCTTGATCCTCCTTTGCAGAATTCTAAACTGCGCCTAGTGCTCAGGCTTGTCATTTTTTTTGTCATTTTTTTGGCAACTTCATATGCCTCTTCCTTTGAGTTAACGCAATACTTGATTTCTTTTGTTAGCCACGATTGGAACACGTTCTTTGCTGGTTTTTTTACTCATTAAAGGAATGTATTTTTGTTATAAACTATGTATTAGTTCATTGTCTATCTACCGTCAACCTTTTAACATAGTTTCCCAACCTACCACAGCCAATTTGGCCCTTGTTCCCTCACAGTTTCCCTTGTTTACTTTAAGGCCTTGTCTCCGATTGAACAACATCACTTTCATGCTTGATGTAAAATTCTATATTATTATGGTTACTCTTTTCTAAAGGCTCCTTTACAACAAGATTATTAATTAGCCCTGTTTCATTGCACAATACTAGATCCAAAATAGCCCATTCCCTAAGATAAAAGCAAAAAACTGCGGATGCTGGAAATTCAAAACAAAAACAAAAATACCTGGAAAAACTCAGCAGGTCTGACAGTATCTGCGGAGAGGAAGACAGTTAACGTTTCAAGTCTGAATGACCCTTCAACAGAACTAAGTACAAATAGAAGAGAGGTGAAATATAAGCTGGTTTGAGGGTGGGTGGGACAAGTCGAGCAGGAAAGAGGGCCAGTGATAGGTGGAGATAACCAAAAGGACAAAGAGGTGTTGAAGAGGTATTATCTAAGGAATGTGCTAATTAAGGGTAGAAAGCAGGACAAGCAAGGTACAGATAGCCTTAGTGGGGGTCGGGTGGGGGGAAGGGATCGAAATAGGCTAAAAGGTAGAGATAAAACAATGGATGGAAATACATTTAAAATATAAAATAATTTAAAAATAATGGAAATAGGTGGGAAAAGAAAAATCTATATAAATTATTGGAAAAAAAGGGGGGGGATCGGAAAGGGGGTGGGGATGGAGGAGACAGTTCATGATCTAAAATTGTTGAACTCAATATTCAGACCGGAAGGCTGTAAAGTGCCTAGTCGGAAGATGAGGTGCTGTTCCTCCAGTTTGCGTTGGGCTTCACTGGAACAATGCAGAAGGCCAAGGACAGACATGTGGGCATGAGAGCAGGGTGGGGTGTTAAAATGGCAAGCGACAGGGAGGTCTGGGTCATGCTTGCGGACAGACCGAAGGTGTTCCGCAAAGCAGTCACCCATTCTGCGTTTGGTCTCTCCAATGGAGAGGAAACCACATTGGGAGCAACGAATGCAGTAGATTAAATTGAGGGAAATGCAAGTGAAATGCTGCTTCACTTGAAAGGAGTGTTTGGGCCCTTGGGTGGTGAGGAGAGAGGAAGTAAAGGGGCAGGTGTTGCACCTTCTGCGGTTGCATGGGAAGGTGCTGTGGGAGAGGGTTGAGGTGTAGGGGGTGATGGAGGAGTGACCAGGGTGTCCCGGAGGGAACGATTCCTGCGGAATGCCGCCGGGGGGGGGGGGGGGGGGGGTGGGGGTGCAAAGGGAAGATATGTTTGGTGGTGGCATCATGATGGAGGCTGGTGGGGTGATAAGTGAGGACAAGGGGGACCCTATCATGTTTCTGGGAGGGAGGAGAAGGTGTGAGGGCGGATGCGCGGGAGATGGGCCGGACACGGTTCAGGGCCCTGTCAACGACCGTGGGTGGAAAACCTTGGTTAAGGAAGAAGGAAGACATGTCAGAGGAACTGTTTTTGAAAGTGGCGTCATCAGAACAGATGCGACGGAGGCAAAGGAACTGAGAGAATGGGATGGAGTCCTTACAGGAAGCCTTCTGGACTGAATATAGAGTTCAACAATATTAGATCATGAACTCTGTCCTCCATCCCCACCCTCTTTCCAATCCCCCTTTTTTTTTCCAATAATTTATATAGATTTTTCTTTTCCCACCTGTTTCCATTATTTTTAAATATATTTCCACCCATTGTTTTATCTCTACCTTTTAGCCTATTTCAATCCCTTCCCCCAGCCCCACCCCGATGAAGACTCGAAACGTCAACTCTTTTCTTCTCCGCCGATGCTGCCAGACCTGCTGAGTTTTTCCAGGTAATTCTGTTTTTGTTTTGGATTTCCAGCATCCGCAGTTTCCTTTGTTTTTATCTATCTGTACCTTGCTTGTCCTGCTTTCTACCCTTAATTAGCACATTCCTTAGATAATATCACCACCTTCAACACCTCTTTGTCCTTTTGGTTATCTCCACCGATCACTGGCCCTCTATCCAGCTCTACCTGTCCCACACCCCCCCCACCCCCTTAAACCAGCTTAGATTTCACCTCACTTCTTCTTTTCCTTAGTTCTGCTGAAGGGTCATTCAGACTTGAAACGTTAACTGTTTTCCTCCCCGCAGATGCTGCCAGACCTGCTCCGTTTTTCCAGATATTTTTGTTTTTGCCCATTCCCTAGTTGGTTCCTCAACATGTTCATCTAGAAAACCATCTTGCATATTTTCCAAGAATTAATACTAATTAGGTACGAATTAAAACATTAGTACTAATTAGGTTTACCCAGTCTATATGTAGATTGAAATCCCCCATGTTTACTGTATCCATGCTAGCCTTCCTTAATTAACCCTCATTTGATCATTGGACTATTAATTTTGTCCTGAATGGCCATAACTTCTGGTGCAGTGGCAAGTGAGTTGGATTGCCACTCCTGCCAAAATGACTTACCTAGAAATCCAGGCAATCATATCCCGCCTGGCCTTCCGGCTCAGGCTGGGCGAGATCTGTGTACTGGGTGGTGGTGGGCGGGCTTCCCCATCTCATCTTTGGGGTACCCCCCCACACCTTAGTCCACCCACCCTCTGCCCCCCCCCACCTTACTCCACCACCCCCACCCCCCCACCCCCCACCCCCCCCGCCCCAATAGGCTGCCTCAGAGCTCAGAAGTTACAGCCCATTGTTTCTAGAAGTTGTCCCTCCACTGAAGTTGAACTGACTAGCCTGTAGTTGCTGGGCTTATTTTTACACACTTTTTTGAACAAGGGTGTAACATTCACAATTCTCCGGTCTTTTGGAACACCCCCAGAGCCTAAGAAAGGCTGGAAAATTCTGGCCAGTGCCTCCACGATTTCCGCTCACACTTCCCTCAGTATCTCAAACAGCCCTAGTGAGTTATCAACTTTAAGTACAGGCAGCCTATCCAATACCTTCTCCTTATCAATTTTAAATCCTTCTAGCGTATTAATTACCTCCTTTTTAATTATTCCAGTTAATTATTCTTACGCTAAGTCGTTCTTTGTCCTTTTCTGTAACTAATCTAAACTTTATAATACCATGATCACTGTCCCCTAAATGTTCTCCTACTGATATTTGATCCACTTAGCCCACCTCATTTCCAAGAACCAAGTCTAGCAGGTGCCTCATTTCTCATTGGACCAGAAACATACTCCTGTCAGAAAATTTCATGAACACACTCTAGGAACTCTTGCCCCTCTCTGCCCTTTACACTACTCATGTACCAGTCTATATTGAGGTAATTAGAGTACCCATTATAATTACTATATAATTCCTGCACTTCCCGGTAATTTCCTTACAAATTTTCTCCTCTACATCTTTCCCACTAGTTGGTGGCCTATAGACTACACCGAGCAATGTATTTGCATCTATTTTGTTCCTCAGTTCTAGCAAAATAGATTCTGTCCTTGGCTTCCCTGGGGCATCCTCTTTTTCCAGCACTGCAATGCTATTCATAATCAATATCGTCACCCCTCCCCCTTTTCTTCTTTTCCTATCTTTCAGGAACAAGAATATTTGTATCCAAGAATATTTAAGACCCAGTTCTGCCCTTCCTTGAGCCAGGTCTCTGTTATCCCCACAACATCATATTTCCATATGGCAATCTGCACCTGTAACTCCCTAATCTTATTCACTATACTCCGTGCATTCACATACATGCACAGTAACCCTGATTTAAATGTTATTACTTTTTCCCTTACTCTACCTCCACCTAATAACTTACTATTCGCTACTCTAGTGCTGTCACTCCCAGTATTCTGTGCACCTTGGTATTCCTCTCTGATAATTCCTCCTGGTTCCCATACCCCTGTCAAGTTAGTTTAAAACCTCCCCAATAGCACCATCAAATCACCCACAAGGAACTCAGTCCTGGCTCTGTTCAGGTACAACCTGCCCAGCCTGTACAGGTCCCATCTCCCCTAGCGCCAGTCCCAATGCCCCAAGAAGCTAAAGCCCTTCCTCCTGCACCATCTCTCCAGCCACTCATTCATCTGCTTCATCCTCCAATTTTTATACTCACTTGTGCTTGGTACTGGGAGTAATCCGGAGATTACTACTTTTGAAATGCTACTTGCTAATTTACTACCTAACTCCCTAAATTCTGGCTGCAAGGCCACATCCCTCTTTCTGCCTAAGTCATTGGTATCGAGGTGAACCAAGACTGCTGGTTATTCACCCTCCCCCCTTCAGGGTGACATCCTTGACCCTGGCACCAGGGAGGCAACACCATCCTGGATTGATGTCTGTGGCCACAGAAGCACCTGTCTGTTCCCCTATCGAATCACCTTTCACTATTGCTCTTCCAGACTTCATTCTACCCATCCTGTACAGCTCAGGTGACCAGTGGTGCCATGGACTTGGCTCTGGTTGCACTCCTCAGAAAAACCATCGTCTAAAACTTTGCTAACCACAAGGTCCTCGACCTCATGGATTCCTCACAGTGACAGCAGCTGCTGCAACTGGTGACACTTCCTGCATAGATAGTTATCCAGGACATGGGCAGTGTCTTGAAGTTCCCACATAGCACAGAGCATGCACTCTAGAGGCTGGAGCGGCCCTGCCATTCCTCCATCTGTTAGTTAACAACATTGCTACAGTTAATAAACCTCAATACTGCTATTAAACCTTTACCAATGCCAATAAACCTTACTAATACTGATAAACCCTAAAGATAGACATTACCAGAAATAGTAAACCATACTTTAAAACAAAAAGAAAGACAAGGCTCAGCAGTTTATTTCCTTGTTTAGAGAAGATTTATATGAAATACCAGCAAATCACCTACTTGCATCCCTGTGATGTCACACTTCAATTTTTCACTCTGAGGGTGGACTCTGAACCTACAGACTGGCTCCTGGTGAAGGGAGACAGCCCCACTCTGCCCTCACTGCCTCCTGGTAGTAACAGACAGCCCCACTCTGCCCTCACTGGCTCCTGGTGGTAACAGACAGCCCCACTCTGCCCTCACTGGCTCCTGGTGAAGGGAGACAGCCTCACTCTGCCCTCACTGCTTCCTGGTAGTAACAGACAGCCCCACTCTGCCCT
Organism: Isurus oxyrinchus; assembly: GCA_026770705.1. NCBI lineage: Eukaryota > Metazoa > Chordata > Chondrichthyes > Lamniformes > Lamnidae > Isurus > Isurus oxyrinchus. The sequence continues at coordinate 791,791 of JANJGN010000011.1, forward strand.
CACTGGCTCCTGGTGGTAACAGACAGCCCCACTCTGCCCTCACTGGCTCCTGGTGAAGGGAGACAGCCTCACTCTGCCCTCACTGCTTCCTGGTGGTAACAGACATCCCCACTCTGCCCTCACTGGCTCCTGGTGGTAACAGACAGCCTCACTCTGCCCTCAGTGGTTCCTGGTGAAGGGAGACAGCCCCACTCTGCCCTCACTGGCTCCTAGTGAAGGCAGAGAGCCCCACTCTGCCCTCACTGGCTCCTGGTGGTAACAGACAGCCCCACTCTGCCCTCACTGGCTCCTAGTGAAGGCAGAGAGCCCCACTCTGCCCTCACTGGCTCCTGGTGGTAACAGACAGCCCCACTCTGCCCTCACTGTCCCTCTGATCACCAAGCCTAAGTTTGAAGAAAGGAAAAGTAGTAAAACTCACCAGCCAATCAACTCATGGCTTTGCAATGATATCACCATGTGTGTTTTTTTCCTCTCAGAATCACAGTGCAGAAAAGGCCCTTCGGCCCATTGTGTCTGTATGCTCTCTCACTTCAGTATTGCTGACCTGCTTCACCCTCCTCCAGGACTTCTAGCCCCTTGTATTCTAATCCTCTAGTTATAAAGGTCAGAATTTGATTAATCTTTTTGATTATTTTCTGTATCTGTTCATGAAATCTTGGTGATCTCTGTACCTGGGCCCTCCAAGGCTCTTTAGACATCCACTTTTTGTGATTTTCACCTTTTAGAAAATATCCTGTTCTATCCTTTTTTGGTTCAAAGTGGATGTGACCTCACACCTTTCAATTTGCCACAGTTTTGTTCATTCACTTAATCTCTTTGTAATTTAATGCTTGCATTGTACACTGCTCAGAGTGCCACCTATCTTTGTATCACTGGCTAACATAGATATGTAGATTTCTGACCCATCATCTGTCATTAATAAACACATGAATAAGTGGTGTTTTACAAAGGGTTAGCATAAATGTCCTTACATTTTACTCTATTTACAAAGCCACGGATCCTTAAGCTTTTTCACAGCCTTCTCAAAATGTCCTACCACCTTCAACAATTTACATCTTACTTACCCCTCCAGCTCTCCCTGTTCTTGCACCCCCTTTAAATTGTAACATTTTATTTATTTTGCCTCTTTTCATTTTCTCTTCCAAAATGAATCACTTTACACTTGTGTGTTAAATTTCACCACCCATGTTTCAGCCCATTTCACAAGCCAATGTTTTCCTTAAGGCTGTTATTACTATTCTCCTCCACTTCCAAGCTCTTTATAAACTTTAGAATTATGTTCAATTAGACTTGAGTCCAGGTAATTAATATCAACACCAGCCCCTGAGGGCCACACACACAACTATATACTTCCCAACACTCCCCTCTCTCCACCTTTTACTCCACATTTACTCCGTTTTCCAGAAAAAAGGTCTCTTTTCCCCATCTCAATTTCTTTATCTCAATTCCCTTCTCTCATCCTAGCTGGTCGCTTTCCCCTTTCTCTCTCCCCCACTTTCCCCGTCCCCTAATCTTCTCCCATTGACCCCAGCTCTGTCTCTGCTTCTTCCTCCTACCTGCTCTCACCTCTCTAGCCCCTCTCCAGATATCCCACCCGTCTCTCTCTCTCTGGCTCTGTGTGTGTCTCTCTCTCTTTGTCTCTCTCTGTCTATCTCTGTGTCTGTCTCTCTGTGTCTCTCTCTGTCTCTCTGTCTCTCTGTCTCTCTCTCTCTGTCTCTATCTCTCTCTCTGTCTCTCTCTCTCTCTCTGTCTCTCTCTCTCTCTCTGTCTCTCTCTCTGTCTCTCTGCCTCCATTATCTCTCCCATGGCTCCGGCTGCTGTTGAAGCTGAGCTGATTTCTCACCTTTCCCTTTACTCTCTCCTCTTTCTATTCTTCCCGAGCCCTTTTGCTGCACCTTTTTCTCTTACTCGTCCTCCCAATCTCTTCCCCCTTTCTCCGCTCTCCCTCTCCCTCTCCCTCTTTCTCTCCCTCTCCCTCTCCCTCTTTCTCTCCCTCTCCCTCTCCCTCTTTCTCTCCCTCTTTCTCTCTCTCTTTCTCTCCCTCTTTCTCTCTCTCTCCCTCTCCCTCTTTCTCTCTCTCTTTCTCACTCACCCAGATTTTCGATCTTTTTCTCTCCTTCGATTTCTTTCTCTCCGAGATCCTTTTGAATTAAAATTCCCGAGTCGCTGCCGCAATCCCGAGGCGCCTGAGAACCAGCGGAGGAAGCGGGAGCAGCGACTTACATCCCGGAGCCGGGACCGAGAAGCAGGACCAGGACCAGGAGCAGAGCCGGAGCCGGAGCCGCTCCTCTCGCCGCGCAGACTGAGTGCAACACGTCAGCAACTCGTCCCGCCCGACACCCCACCCCCGGGAGGGGGCAGAGAGAGGGGGGGACAGACCCCAACACAGAGAGACAGGGGGACAGATCCTGATACACAGAAGGAGAGAGGGAGAGAAGGAGATAGATAGAGGGACAGAGAGAGAGGGAGAGACCCCAACACAGAGAGAGAGAGAGAGAGACCCCCAATAAAAAGAGAGAGATAGAGGCAGAAACCCCGAGAGAGAGAGACTGAGGGAGGAACCTCAATAAAGCGAGGGGGAAATCTGAATAGAGAGAGAGGGGGACAGAGGGAGAGACCCCAATTTATATAGAGTCAGAGGAATAGACCCCAACACAGAGAGAGGAAGAGGTACAGAGGGAGGGACCCCAATACAGAATGAGAGAGACACCCCAGACAGAACGACAGAGAAAGGGATAGGGAGGGAGGAGAGAGACAGACAGAGACAGAATGAGAGAGAGAGACAGACAGAGACAGAATGAGAGAGAAAGAGACAGAGATAGAGAGAGATTCCAGCACAGAGAGAAACAGAGAAAGTGAGAGAGGCAGAGACAGAGAGGGGGGAATGGGGGAGAGAGGGACAGGGAGAGAGACAGAGAGAGATTGACAGACAGCGAAAGAGATAGAGGGAGAGAAAGAGAGAGAGACAGGGGATAGACCCCAGCACAGAGAGAGAGGCATTGACAGAAAAGCAGTGAGATGGGGACTGTGGGAGAAAAGGACAGGGAAAGAGACAGAGCAACAGGGGGAGAGACCTCAATACAGAAAGATAGAGTGAAAGACATGGGGGAGAGAAAGAGACAGGGTGGGAGACAGAGTTGAGTAGAGAGACAGCAAGAACGATAGAAAGACAATGAGAGAAAGGGACGAGGAGATAGAGAGACATATATAGAGAGAGATAGAGACAGGCAGGTGGAGAGAAACGCAATGCAAAGTGGGTGGGGGGGAGAGACCCCAATAAAAGAGAGCAAAAGACAGTCAGACAAGGGTAGGGGAGCTCTTGGATAGAGAGACAGGGACTTAAATATGGAGGCATGATTGGGAAATTTGCAGGTAACACAAAAACTGGCCATGTGGTTGATAGTGAAGAGGATAGCTGTCGACTTCAGAATTATATCAGTGGATTGGTTGAGTAGGCGGAGAAGTGACAAATGGAATTCAATCCAGAAAGGTGTGAGGTAATGCATTTGGGGAGGGCAAACAAAGCAAGGGAATACTCAGTAAATGGGAAGTTATTGAGAGGGGTTGAGGAAGTGAGAGACCTTGGAGTGCATGTTCACAGGTTCCTAAATGTGGCAGGACAGGTCATAGTCATAGAGTCACAGAGTCATAGAGGTCTACAGCACAGAAAAAGGCCCATTGAGTCTGCACCGGTCAAACAAGCACCCAACTATTCTAATCCCATTTTCCAGCACTAGGCCCATAGCTTTGTATGCCATGGCATCGCAAGTGCACATCCAAATACTTCTTCAATGTTATGAGGGTTTCTGCTTCTACCACCCCTTCAGGCAGTGAGTTCCAGATTCCCACCACCCTCTGGGTAAAACAATTCTTCCTCACTTCCCCTCTAAACCTCCTGCCCCTTACCTTAAATCTATGCCCCCTGGTTATTGAACCCTCCACCAAGGGGAAAAGCTCCTTCCTGTCTACCCTATCTATGCCCTTCATAATAGGTGGACAAGGTGGTGAAGAAAGCATATGGACTGCTTTCCTTTATTGGACAGGGTATTGAATACAAAAGCAGGGATGTAATGATGGAACTGTATAAAACACTGGTCAGACCACAGCTGGAATTCTGGTCACCACATTACAGGAAGGACGTAATTGCTCTGGAGAGAGACAGAGAAGATTTACATGAATGTTGCCAGGGCTTGAGAATTGCAGCTATGAGAAGAGATTGGATAGGCTGGAGTTGTCTTCCTTAGAACAGAGGAGGCTAAGGGGTGACCTAATTGAGGTGTTCAAAACTGTGAAGGGCCCAGATAGGGTAGACAGGAAGGACTTATTTATCCTGGCTGAGGGGCCAATTACCAGGGGTGATAGATGTAAGGCAATTGGTAGAAGGATTAGAGGGGCCATGAGGAAAAACCTTTTCACCCAGAGAGTGGTGGGTGTCCAGAATTCACTGTTAAGTTGGTGGTTGAGGCTGAAATGCTCAACTCATTTAAAAGGGACCTGGATCTGCATCTGAAGCACTGGAACCTGCAAGGCTACAGACCAGGTGCTGGAAAGTGGGATTAAAATGAGCAGCTAGTTTCTTTTTTCTCTTTTAGGCCGGCGCAGACATGATGGGCTGAATGGCCTCTTTCTGCGTCGTAACTTTTCTGTGGTTCTATGGTGGGAGATGGAGAGCCTGATACACACACAAGGATGGGGAGTGGGGCCGGGGAGGGGAGGGGAGGGTGGTGGGGACAGATCCCAACACAGGCAGAGACAGACGGAGAGAGGGACCCCAAAACAAAGAGAGAGGGAGAAGAGAGCAATATGCACAGGGGAAGAGAAAGAACCTGATCCCCCTACCAAACAGGGGAGAGATCCAAATACAGACAGTGACACTGAAAGAGAGAGAACCCCTGATATGGATGGAAAGTCAGCAAGAAAGAGATCCCAATACAAAGAAAAAGGATTGAGAAAGAGACAGAGCAAAAGAGCCCAACACTGAGAGAGAGAGAGAGACTCCCTGGAGAATTTTCCCTCTCATTCCCATTGACTCCAGTTTGCTAGAACTCCTTGATGCCACACTCAGTCAAATGCAGCCTTGATGTCAAGGGCAGTCACTCTCACCTCACCTTGAGAGTTCAGCTCTTTTGTCCATGTTTGGACCAAGGCTGTAATGAGATCAGGAGCTGAGTGGCCCTGGCGGAACCCGAGCTGGGCGTCAGTGAGCAAATTATTGCTAAGCAAGTGCCGCTTAATAGCACTGTTGATGACCCCTTCTATCATTTTGCTAATGATTAAGAGTAGACTGATGGGGAAACAATCGGCCGGGTTGGATGTGTTCTGCTTTTTATGGACAGGACATTGCTGGGCAATTTTTCAGTTTGGTAGCTGCCAGGGTTCTAGTTGTACTGGAGCAGTTTGGCTAGGGGTGTGATTGCTTCTGGAGCACCAGTCTCCGGTATTACTGCTGGGATGTTGCCAGGAACCATATATAACCTTTACAGTATTCAGTGCCTTCAGCCGTTTCTTGATCTCATGTGGAGTGAATTGAATTGGCTGAGGATGCTGTGATGCTGGGGACTTCCGGAGGAGGCCGAGATGGATCATGCACTCAGCACTTCTGGCTGAAGATTGTAGCAAATGCTTCAGCCTTATCTTTTGCACTGATGTGCTGGGCTCCTCCATCATTGAGGATGGGGATATTTGTGGAGCCTTCTCCTTCAGTGAATTGTTTAATTGTCCACCACCATTCCCGACTGATGTGGCAGGACTGCAGAACTTAAATTGGATCCGTTGGCTGTGGAATTGCTTAGCTCTGCCTATCACTTGCTGCTTATGCTGTTTGGCACACTAGTGGTCCTGTGTTGTAGCTTCACCAGGTTGACACCTCATTTTTAGGTGTGCCTGGTGCTGCTTCTGACATGCCCTCCTGCACTCTTCATTAAACCGGGACTGATTCTGGCTTGATGGTAATGGTAGAGTGGGGGAAATGCCAAGCCAGACTTGAGTTGCTAGATCTGTTCGAAATCTATCCCATTTAGCATGGTGGTAGTGCCACACAACACGAAGGAGGTTATCCTCAATGTGAAGGTGGGACTTCGTCTCCACAATGACTGTACAGTGGTCATTCCTACCGATACTGTCATGGACAGATGGAGATGCGATGGTTAGGTTGGTGAGGATGAGGTCAAGTATGTTTTCCCCTCTTATTGGTTCCCTCAGGTGTCCACAGACCCAGTCTAGCAGCTATATCCTTCAGGAGTCAGCTGGCTTAGAGCTAGGTTTGCCATTGTCGTTTCCGGTGCCTAGATCAGGGTGGCCATCCAGTTTCATTCTTTTTAGACTTTGTAATGGTTTGATACAACTGTGAATGGCTGTCTAGGCCATTTCAGAGGGCATTCAAGAGTCAACCACATGGCTGTGGGTCTGCAGTCACATGTGGGCCAGACCAAGACATTAGTGAACCAGCCGGGTATTTGGGTTAGGCTGAGGGATAGTGTTAGGATATTACGGTTAGGGATAGTAAGTTGGTTAGGGATAGGTTAGGGATATGGTTAGGTTAGGGATATGGTTAGGTTAGGGATATGGTTAGGGATATGGTTAGGGATAGTAAGTTGGGGTTAGGTTGTCATGGTTAGGATTAGGGTTTTTTTAAATTCACTCATGGGATGTGGGTGTCACTGGCTGGGCCAGCTTTTATTACCCATCCCTGACTGCTCTTGAGAAGGTGATGGTGAGCTGCCTTCTTGAACCGTCGCAGTCCATGTGGTGTAGGTACACCCACAGTGCTGTTAGAGAGGGAGTTCCAGGATTTTGACCCAGTGACAGTGAAGGAACGGCGATATATTTCCAAGTCAGGGGAACTTCCAGATGATGATGTTCCCATGCATTTGCTGCCCTTGTCCTTCTAGATGGTAGTGATCATGGGTTTGGAAGGTGCTGTCAAAGGAACCTTGGTGAGTTTCTGTAGTGTATCTTGTAGATGGTACACACTGCTGTTACTGTGCATCGGTGGTGGAGGGAGTGAACGTTTGTGGCTGGGGTGCTAATCAAGTGGGACTGCTTTGTCCTGGATGGTATCAAGCTTCTTGAGTGTTGTGGGAGCTGCACTCATCCAGGCAAATGGAGAATATTCCATCACACTCCTGACTTATATCTTTTAGATGGTGGACAGTCTTCGGGGAGACAGAAGGTGAGTTACACGCCGCAGGGTTCCTAGACTCTGATCTGTTCTTGTAGTCACAGCATTTATGTGGCTAGTCCAGCTCAGTTTCTGGTCAATGGTAACCCTCAGAATGTTGATAGTGAAGGATTCAGCGATGGTAATGCTATTGAATGTCAATGGAATTGGTTAAATTCTCTCTTGTTAGAGATGGTCATTGCCTGGCACTTGTGTGCTGCGAATGTTACTTGCCACTTGTCAGCCCAAGGTCCAAGTCTTGCTGCATTTGGACCTGGACTGCTTCAGTATCTGAGGAGTTGTGAATGGTGTTGAACATTGTACAATTATCAGCGAACATCCCCACTTCTGATCTTATGATGGAAGGAAGGTCATTGATGAAACTGCTGAAGATGGTTGGGCCTAGGACACGACCCTGAGGAACTCCTGCAGTGATGTCCTGGAGCTGAGATGACTGACCTCCAACAATCACAACCATCCTCCTTTGTGCTGGGTATGACCCCAACCAGTGCAGACTTTTCCCCCTGATTCCCATTGACTCCAGTTTTGCTCGGGCTCCTTGATGCCACACTCGGTCAAATGCTGCCTTGGCATCAAGGGCAGTCACACTCACCTCACCTCGGGAGTTCAACCCTTTTGTCCATGTTTGAACCAAGGCTGTAATGAGGTCAGGAGCTGAGTGACCCTGGCAGAACCCAAACGGGGCATCAGTGAGCAGGTTATTGCTAAGCAAGTGCCGCTTGACAGCACTGTTGACGATTCCTTCCATCACTTTGCTGATAATGGAGAATTGACTGATGAGGCGGTAATTGGCCGATTTGGATTTGTGCTGTTTTTTATGGATGGGACATACCTGGGCAATTTTCCACATAGCCAGGTAGATGCCAGTGTTGCAGCTGTACTGGAACAACTTGGCTAGGGGTGCAGCACATTCTGGAGCACAATTCTTCAGCACTATTGCCGGAATGTTGTCAGGGACCATAGCCTTTGCAGAATCCAGTGCCTTCAGCTGTTTCTTGATATCACTTAGAGTGAATTGAATTGGCTGAAGTCTGGCATCTGTGATACTGAGAACCTCCAGAGGAGGTCGAAATAGATCTTCCACCTGGCACTTCTGGCTAAAGATTGTAGCAAATATTTCAATCTTATCTTTTGCACTGATGTGCTGGGCTCCCCCATCACTGAGGATGGGGATATTTGTACAGCTTCCTCCTCCAGTGAATTGTTTAATTGTCCACCACCATTCATGACTGGATGTGGAAGGGCTGCAGAGCTTAGACCTGATCCATTGGTTGTGAGATCACTTAGCTCTGTACTACTTGCTGCTTTCACTGTTTGGCACACAAGTAGTCCTGTGTTTTGGCTTCACCAGGCTGACACCTCATTTTTAGGTATGCCTGGTGCTGCTCCTGGCATGCCCTCCTGCACTCTTCATTGAACCAGGATTGATCCCCTGGCTTGATGGTAATGGTAGAGTGGGGGATATGCTGGGCCATGAGGTTACAGATTGTGTTCGAGTACAATTCTGCTGCTGCTGATGGCCCACAGCACCTCATGGATGCCCAGTCTTGAGTTGCTAGATCTGTGTGAAATCTATCCCATTTAGCACAGTGGTAGTGCCACACAACACAATGGAGGGTATCCTCAATGTGAAGGCAGGATTTCAACTCCACAAGGACTGTGCACTTCCTCATTCCTACTGTCATGGACAGATGCATCTGTGACAGGTAGATTGGTGAGGATGAGGTCAAGTATGTTTTTCCCTCTTGTTGGTTCCCTCACCGCCTGCTCCAGACCCAGTCTAGCAGTTATGTCCTTTAGGACTCAGCCAGCTCGGTCAGTAGTGGTGTTACTGAGCCACTCTTGGTGTTGGACATTGAAGTCCCCATCCAGAGTACATTCTGTGCCCTCGCCACCCTCAGTGCTTCCTCCAAGTGATGTTCAACATGGAGGAGCACTGATTCATCAGCTGAGGGAGGGTGGTACGTGGTAATCAGCAGGAGGTTTCCTTGCCCATGTTTGACCTGATGCCATGAGACTTCATGGGATCCAGAGTCAATGTTGAGGACTCCCAGGGCAACTCCCTCTCGACTGTATCCCCTTATGCTGCCACATCTGGCAAGTCTGACCTGTCGTTGGGATATTTTCAGGTCAGGTTACTGAGACTAGCTTTCAATTTCAGATTTTATTAATTGAATTTAAATTCCACCAGGTGCCATGGTGGGATTTGAACCTGTGCTCTCAGAGCATTAGCCTGGTCTCTGAGATCACTAGTCCAGTGACATTACCACTAGGCCCTTGGCAGATTTGGCAGATCAATCCCTGCTAGCTGTCTGTCGAGCAATCCAATCAGTCCTTTTCCACCATTCTATTCCCATTCGAGTGGAGCATAAACACCAGTATGAACTGGTTGGGCCAAATAGCCTGTTTCTGTGCCTACATTGTCTTATATAATTCATATGTCCTCTTTTGATCATCCTGCTATCGCATTCTTTCTCACAGCAGGACTGTTTCCTTAACCAGTATTGCTACGCCCCTTCTTTTATATCCCCCTTTCTCTCTCATCTGATAACCCTGTAACCAGGGATGTTGAGCTGCTCTTGTTCATGCTCTTCTTTCAGTCATATCTCAGTAATATCTATAATATTATATTCCCTCCTGTCAATCTGTGCTCTCAGCTCATCTGCCTCATTCCCTCATCTTCTTGCATTGAAGTAAATACCACTTAGCATTGCCAAACTCCCTTGTTATTTATTTTCTAGCCTTCAGGTAGGATATTTCAGATGGTGGGGTTTCCCTTCCCACCATCTGAGAGCTGGCAGGGAACACAGCCCCACTGACTCTGCCTGCACCACAGCCAATGCAACTAGCTGCAGGCGGGACTTCTGCCTTACCCAGGAGGAAGTCCCGCCTTAAAGAACTGCCAGCCAATTTGATTGGTTGGCAGCTCTCTAGTCCCTGCAGTGACAGGAGCTGCAGTGGTCAGAAGTGGAAGTTCATGAACGTATGGGGTGCTGGTTAGGCCACAGCTGGTACAGTTCTGGTCACCATATTACAGGAAAGACACAATTGTTCTGGAGGGAGACAGAGGAGATTTACAAGAATGTTGCCGGGGCTTGAAAATTGCAGCAATGAGAAGAGATTGAATAGGCTGGGGTTGTTTTCCTTAGAACAGAGGAGGCTAAGGGATGACCTAACTGAGGTGTACAAGATTATGATGGGCCTAGATAAGCAAGACAGGAAAGACCTGTTCCCCTAGCTGAGGGGTCAATTACCAGGGGGCATAGATTTAAGGTGATTGGTAGAAGGATTAGAGGGGACATGAGGAAAAAACCTTTTCACCCAGAGGGCGGTGGGTGTCTGGAATTCACTGTCTATGTTGGTGGTTGAGGCTGAAACACTCAACTCATGTAAAAGGTACCTGGATCTGCATCTGAAGCACTGGAACCTGCAAGGCTACAGACCAGGGGCTGGAAAGCGGGATTAAAATGAAAGGCTAGTTATTTTCTGGCCAGTGCAAACATGATGGGCTGAATGACCTCTTTCTGCTCCATAACTTATCTATGGTTCTATGGTGACAGAGCATAAGTTCCGGGACTGGACTGAAGGTAAGTTTTTGGGGCCCCCGGGTGGGGAGGCTAGGGAAGGCCTGGTGGGGAGGGGTGGTGGAAAGTGAGCAATTGGGGGTGAGAGGGTGACCCAGTGGCCAGCGGACCTTAAGGGGGCAGAGCACCCGAAGTTAGAAAGTGGCTTCTGATGGAGGCACCCGCACACCACCACCATTCCCCCACACAGACCACACCACTTCCCGCCTGAGGCCTAAGCCCAATCATTTTCATGCTACCCCCACACCCAGGAAATCCTCCTGCCAGCCTAAAAATTGAGGCTGTGTGGGAAACAGTCCTTAAGTGGTGAACAATTGGCCACTTAAGGGCCTCAATTGGGGCAAGGGTGAGCGGCCCATCCTTTACCGGCCCAGAGTAAAATCACTACAAGGCCGGAGGGGGTGGGGGGAGGTGGGGGGTGGGGGGTGGGGTGGGGGGGGGACCCAGCAGGATTCCCGTTCCTTCTTTATCACACTCCTCCCATGTCTAAAAATATGCCAGTGGGTGAGCATGAAATTCAGCCCCTTGTTTCCTCTGCCAAACAAACATACTTACTAATTTTCTGTTAATCCATTTCCAGCTTAGCTTCTCTCTTTTCTGAATCTACTCTTATGTTTTCATCTCTTGCAAAGCTAATTCAATCCCTCCCCAACAGCTCCAGAACCGCCCCCCACACCCCCACCCCCCACCACTCCCACAAGGATATTGATCCCGGTCTTGTTTGCATGGAATGTCTATTAAAGCTGTTTCTTCCATACTCCTGTTTTGCATCATATTTTGGATTTTTATGTATTTACATGTCCAACAGTTTGGGGCTTGTTTCCTTACTCTGCAGCTGATAATAGGATTTTTCAAAATTTTGCCACTTTTTAGTGTTATGCTGTGATAAGTCCAGTTAATCTCATTTCACTGCTCACTCCAGCTTTATTAGAGACAAATAGCAGAGTTGTCTTTGGAGCTCTTAGCTTGAAAGGCTGATTCCGGCAATGTTCATTGTCATTTGTGGAGGATTTTGTCTCCTTCCACAACTAAACCTGTCTGCTCTGGGTTCACCAGAAGGGCTATGTCTGGTTTACAGTTTTTCACAGGTGGTTGGCTTTTTAGTAGTAATGTGCTACCACCTACTGGCGCTGCTGGGTATCCATAGGTTTTATTATATGTTTTTTCAGGCTGAAAAGGGTTTGGAGTGAGTTGGGGGATTGGTAACTGGATATTATTTACCTGCCTCACAATGTTGCTATTACATTAATATAATTAGTTTAAAATTTAATTTAATTTTCTGCAATTTTATTTAATCTGATTTTCATTCAGGATTATATTATAGGGCTTGTCAGTAAGAGGCACACAGCCAGTGACAGGATACTCTGGCCTGAGTGAGACATAGACCGAGTGAGTGAGTATATTTGGGACAAAAACAGAATTACCTGGAAAAACCCAGCAGGTCTGGCAGCATCGGCGGAGAAGAAAAGAGTTGACGTTTCGAGTCCTCATGACCCTTCGACAGAAGTTCTGTGGAAGGGTCATGAGGACTCGAAACGTCAACTCTTTTCTTCTCCGCCGATGCTGCCAGACCTGCTGGGTTTTTCCAGGTAATTCTGTTTTTGTTTTGGATTTCCAGCATCTGCAGTTTTTTTGTTTTTATCTCTGAGTATATTTGGGAATTTGGTTCAAAGTGGGAATTCGACTGGTAAATCTTTTTCAAGTTCAATTTTAGAGTAAGAACTAGCAGCCATTAAGTTAAATAGCTCAGTTAAACAGGCAGTTGCCTTAGTGGCAGTGAACTGTCAAACACCTGAAAGCCCTTACCTGAATAGGTTTGATTACTGTAATGGAAAGCTAAACTAGGGAGTGACTCATTCACAGCCCTATATAAGAAAGGGATTTTTAAAGCACACAGTCAGTAAGAGGTATACGGTTAGAGAGGGGAGACTTCAGCCTGAGTGAGACAGAGCCCACGAGTATATTTGCGAATTTGATGCAAAAGGGGAAAGAGGTGTTTTAAGTGAGGTTTACTGAAAGAAGCAAAGTGTGCTGAGTGGGGAGTTCAGCGAAGGGCTAGAGATGCTTTGTTCCTTTTACTCTTTTTCAGCCTCCGGTATTTGATTTCCACTTTGGTGCAACAGAAGGAGCAGATAAAGCAGCAACTGGTATTATCAGTGTTATCATTATTATAATTACTGTATTGTCTTATCAGTATTGTAAAGTTTACTGGCAGTACCAAAACCTATTGGGAAGTGTAGGCTTTATTAATTATAATTAATGAATTAGCAATTATTAGTTAATGAACACATATTGGCAGGGCAGGTGATGTGCTGCGATTGCCGGATGTGGGAGCTTCTGGGTACCAGTGTGATCCAAGGCAAACACATCTGCAGTAAGTGCTTGCGGCTGCAGGAACTTGGGCTTTGATTTATTGAGCTGGAGGCTGAGCTGTAGACGCTGCGGCATGTCAGGGACAGGGAAAGTTACCTGGATACTTTATTCCAGGAGGCAGTCACACCCCTTGCGATAGAGTCTTTTGATTTAGTCAGTGGTCAGGGACATGAAGGGTATGGCTGCAATTGAGGCAGATAAGGGGACCCAGAAGGCAGGAGTGCAGAAGGCCTCAGCCCTTGCAATTGTACAACAGGTTTGAGGTTTTATCAGGTTGTATGGATGAGAGTGGGGGATGCAGGGTGGATGAGATAACTGGCCATGGTACCATGGTACAGGAAGCCATTCAAGTGGGGGAGTTACAAAGAGTGTAGTGGCAGTAGGGGACAGTGTAGTCAGAGGGATTGAGACCATATTCTGCAGCAAAGAGCATGAGTCCAGATGGCTGTGTTACCAGGGTTCAGGACATCTGCTCCGGGCTGGAGAGGAACTTTCAGTTGGAGGGGAAAGGACCCAGTCACCATGGTTCATGTTGGTGCCAATGTGTTATGACACAGCAGTTGGTAAAGACTGAGTTGTTTAAATCCCAGAGGGAAACTTGAACAACTGTCATAACCTATATTTTCAGTTGGTATGTTTGAGATGTAGCTCTGAATTCAGGAATAAAATCACCAAGCCTCAAAAGGTTTTTTTATATAAAACTAAATTAAACATTTATTAAGTTAATAACAAATTTAAACACATACACATGTCTACAAATTAATACCATAATAACTTTTAAACAAACCCCCAAATTAGTCACTCCCAGATAAATCTTCACCAAGGCAACAATAACCCATAGAGTTTAGACAGACACCAGGCAAAGCAAATTTGACCTTACAAATTCAAAGTGAGGTTCCTTTGGGGGCACAGTACTAGGCTTACAGGCTAGTTAATTCTTATATGTCTCTGCCTCACACACGCAAACTCCTTTCAGTTTATACCTAGCTTTGCATTTGAATGTAAATTTTCCATTGTTAAGCTAGGCTTTTTAATTTTATCTCTCCTAATAATAGACCCTTCCATTCCACCAATTTTATTAGTAGGCTGGAAAAAAAACACATTGCTTGGGGTCTCCCAGCTAGGTTAAAGATTTTACTCCCACTCTTGAATGTTTTATTCAACAAAATGCAGATTTACATTTTACCTCCTTATGTTGATGTAATTAACATCGGAAACTACTATACATTAAAGCACCCAGACTAGTTGGTTTTAATCCAGTTAAGACGCACACAGATATAGACACACACACAGACACAGACCCTATTACAATTCCAATTTAAAAATAATTTCTAATAACATTATGGGCATTAATATCTCTTCATGACATCCCACTTCCCCATTGAAAAATGAACCATCTGAACTTTAAAAGAAGGCTTCAGTTTTAATAGCCCATCTTACCCTATCCTATACCAATTACGCTATTACATTACCAGATGCTTGCATTAACATTACCGTATATATACACAAGTCCTTTGTATCAACAGAAATCGCTTCAGTTCAGTGTCCAAGTTTTAAAATGTCCAATTTTCCTTTAAAGTAGCCTAGTTGAGGAGTACACGGAATATTTTCAGGATAATTTCTTGGAGAAGCATACTCTGGAGCAAATAAGAGAGGAGGCTAGATCAGGCCTGGCAATGAGATGGGATTAACTAATGATCTCATAGTGGAAGCCCCCCTAGGCAGTGACTATAACATGATTGAATTTTACATTCACTTTGGGCTGAATTTTCCCAGAATTGCACTGAGTGCGGTAGCAGACGGGTAAAATGGAGTCTACCCACTGATGAAAACAGCAGCTTTCACACCGTATCTTCCCGAACCCGCCTCATTATATATTCACTCCCGCGGAACACGCCGTTTCCATGGCGGGCAGGATCTCATTCGCCCGCTCGCCATCACCCTGCTGATGCATCACCATCGCCGCCATCTTCAAAAGGCAGCCGCCAGCAAAGCCCCCATCACCGCTGCCCGGGAGACATGGGCAGCAAAGGCAAAAACACTGCAGCTCCCCCCTTCAACAACAGGTCCCTCGAGTGACTGCTGGATGCTGTGGAGATCGCCCGGATGTGCTCTACCCCCGCTCTGGCTGCAGGATGGGCAACAAATTCACTTGGGAGGCGGTGGCAGCGGTGGTCAGCGCCAACGCCCTGCAGAGGAGAACACCCACCCAGTGCCACAAGAGGGTGAATGATCTCCTCAGTTCCACCAGGGTAAGTCACTCTTCTCATCACTGTCAACGCACACACTCACAAACCCATCACACACCCTCAGGGCCCTCACTCACTGCCAGTTCAAGGGACATCACCATTCACTCTCTCACACTCACTGTCATTGTCCTCATCCCATCCGTGGGACCACTCACCACCCACACAGGCCAGGTATACTTATCATCTGGCCCAGCAGGCATCCTGATACACTCTCCCCATCTCTATCCATGCAGGACAAACTGGCTCACAACAGGAGGGAAAGGTCACAGACGGGTGGAGAAATGCCGGAGGTCAAAGCTCTGTCAGAATTTGAAAACAGAGCCATCCAGCTGGCCGGCGATGACTGGGACCGGTCCTGTGCTGATGGTGAGGTTGATGCTGCTTTACCAAGTGAGGATCCAGCAGTGCAACATCCATCAGATAACCACGCTGTGAGTGATGTGTCCCTGTTTCACAGGCCACTGCCCTGCACTCATTATCTCCCCTTGCTTTCACAGGCACATCTGGGAAACAGCCGACAGAGTCCACGACCCAGGGCCTCCAATCAAGCCCCAAAGAAACCCCAGAAGAGGAATCTGAAGACACCCTCTTTGAAGTCCCATCACAGCCTCACCCACACCATAAGTGACCATAATTCAGTAAGTTTCAAGGTACAGGTGGATAAGGATAACAGGAGTCCTTGGGTTAAGATGCTTAATTGGGGGAAGGCTAATTATAACAATATTAGGCAGGAACTGAGGAATCTAGACTGGAGGCAGATGTTTGAGGGCAAATCAACAACTGACATGTGGGGGCTTTCAAACGTCAGTTGATAAGAATTCAGGACCAGCATGTTCCTGCTAGGATGAAGGATAAGTATGGCAAGTTTCAGGAACCTTGGATAATGAAGGATATTGTGAGATTAGTCAAAAAGAAAAGGGAAGCATTCGTAAGGGCTAGAAGGCTGGGAACAGATGAAGCCCGTGGAGAATATAAAGAAAGTAGCAAGAAACTTAAGCAAGGAGTCAGGAGGGCTAAAAGGGGTCATGAAAAATCACTGGCAACCAGGATTAAGGAAAATCCCAAGGCCTTTTATACATATGTAAAAAGCAAGAGGGTAGCCAGGGAAAGGGTGGGCCCACTCAGGGACAGAGGTGGGAATCTGTGTGTGGGGCCAGAAGAAATGGGAGAGATACTAAATGAATACTTCTCATCAGTATTCACCAAAGAGAAGGACTTAGTGGTCGATTTGTCTAGGGAAGAGTGTGTAGATAGCCTGGATCATGTGGAGATCAAAAAAGAGGTGTTAGGCGTCTTGAAGAATATTAAGATGGATAAGTCCCCAGGGCCAGATGGGATCTACCCCAGAGTACTGAGGGAGGCAAGGGAGGAGATTGCTGGGGCCTTGACAGAAATCTTTGTATCCTCACTGGCTACAGGTGAGGTCCCAGAGGACTGGAGAATGGCCAATGTTGTTCCATTGTTTAAGAAGGGTAGCAGGGATAATCCAGGAAATTACAGGCCGGTGAGCCTTAAGTCAGTGGAAGGGAAATTATTGGAGAAGATTCTTCGTGACAGGATTTACTACCATTTGGAAGCAAATGGGTGTATTAGTGAGAGGCAGCATGGTTTTGTGAAGGGGAGGTTGTGTCTCACTAACTTGATTGAGTTTTTTGAGGAAATGACAGAGATGATCGACGATGGAAGGGCAGTGGATGTTATATACATGGATTTCAGTAAGGCCTTTGACAAGGTCCCTCATGGCAGACTGGTACAGAAGGTAAAATTGCATGGGATCAGAGGTGAGCTGGCAAGATGGATACAGAATTGGCTTGGTCATAGAAGACAGAGGGTAGCAGTGGAAAGGTGCTTTTCTGAATGGAGATTTATGACTAGTGGTGTTCCGCAGGGATCAGTGCTGGGACCTTTGCTGTTTGTGGTATACATAAATGATTTGGAGGAAAATGTAACTGGGCTAATTAGTAAGTTTGCAGACAACACTAAGGTTGGAGGAGTTGCAGATAGTGAAGAGGATTGTCAAAAGATACAAAGGGATATAGATCAGTTGGAGACTTGGGCGGAGAAATGGCAGATGGAGTTTAATCTGGACAAATGCGAGGTAATGCATTTTGGAAGGTCTAATACAGCAGAAATTATACAGTAAATGGCAGAACCCTTAAGTGCATCGACAGGCAGAGGGATCTGGGTGTACAGGTCCACAGGTCACTGAAAGTGGCAACGCAGGTGGATAAGGTAGTCAGGAAGGCATATGGCATGCTTGCCTTCATTGGCAGGGGTATTGGGTATAAAAACTGGGAAGTCATGCTGCAGCTGTATAGAACCTTGGTTAGGCCACACTTGGAATATTGTGTGCAATTCTGGTCGCCACATTACCAGAAGGATATGGAGGCGTTGGAGAGGGTGCGGAGGAGATTTACCAGGATGCTGCCTGGTCTGGAGGTTATTAGCTATGAGGAGAGGTTGGAGAAACTCGGATTGTTCTCACTAGAGCGACGGAGATTGAGGGGCGACTTGATAGAAGTTTACAAAATTAGGAGTGGCATGGACAGAGTAGATAGTCAGAAGCTTTTTCCCAGGATGGAAGAGTCAATTACTAGGGGACATAGATTTAAGGTGAGAGAAGAAAACTATAGAGGAGATGTGCAGTGCAAGTTTTTTATGCAGAGGGTAGTGAGTGTCTGGAATTTGCTGCCAGAGGAGGTGGTGGAAGCAGGTACGATAGTGGTGTTTAAGAGGCAGTTTGACAAATACATGAATAGAATGGGAATAGAGGGATACGGACCCCGGAAGTACAAAATGTTTTAGTTGACGGGCAATATGATCGGCGCAGGCTTGGAGGGCCGAAGGGCCTGTTCCTGTGCTGTACTTTTCTTTGTTTTTTATTCTTTGTTCACAACCTCCACCAGCGCAGGGATACACACCTCGGTGGGACCTAGCTTTAGAATAGCCTCGGGATCACAATGTGGTGAGCACATTGCACTTTCTGATCCACAGCAGGTGGAGGCAGGGACTTCCCAGGTCCCCGGCAGTTGGATTACGGCTGGAGGCCAGAACGTTGCTGAGTCCGAGCTAGATAAGGAGCCTCTGGACTCGGTCATGTCACAGTTGCTGGAGCTGCAAAGACAAGCTCGAGAACATCAGGAAGGGATGTCCACTACACTCCTCAGATTGCAAGGCACGATGGAGGAGTCTATCCGTCTTCACTCTGAGGTGATAGCGCCAGCATTGCAATGCACCGAGGTCAACACTGGCAGGATGGCGGCCGCCATGGAGACTTTGGTCAGAATGTAGTGGGCAGGCACCACAGAGTTCTCTCATACTCTCTGTGTGCTCTCAACACCTTTAACGTGTGCCTTGCCCCCATTGCACCAGCATCTGTGCCCAGTGATGCTGTGCACCAGCTCCTGAAGGGCTGAGGTGCTGAAGGCGGACACAGCATCAGATGTGTCTAAAGTTTCATTGCTGCGTCTCTATGAAACGACCCTGATCATGGAGCGCAAGCGAGCTGCCCTCGGCCAGACAGGAGTCAGACATTCTCAGAGGCTGCGTGAATATCTATGGAGCGTCCTCACTGCATGTCATCATCATCCTCCTGCAATCGAGTGGCTATTAGGGCCTCCACTGCGTCTCCATGACAGGTGCATTCTCACAGAGGGTATTGGTGCTGCCATAATCCAGACTGGAGTTAAACATTCACAATTGCGATGTGAGGATCTACAGGGACACATTACTGCATGTCCTCATCATCCTCCACAAATCTGGCAGCTATGAGGGCCTCCTGAGTGCGCCTGCCTCGTCTATCCAGTGTGAGAGCCTCATCCCCATCATCGTCACCACCGAGGACCCCCTCACCCTCATCCCCTGATCCTCATTGGAGGAGACCTCCAGCTCCTCCATCTCCTCCTCAGCCAGCTCCTCTCCCTGTTGCAGCGCCAGGTTGTAGAGGGTGCAGCAGACAATGACGATGTGTGACACCCTCTGCGGACTATATTGCAGGGCCCCACCAGACCGGTCGAGGCACCGGAACCTCATCTTCAACATTCCGATGGTCTGATCCACCAAGGTGTGAGCTGCAGCATGAACCTCATTATCCCGTCACTCTGCTGCAGTCTGAGGCCACCACATGGGTGTCATCAGTCACGGCCTCTGTGGGTGGCCCTTGTCCCTGAGGAGCTAACCCGCAGCCTCTGTGGACCCGGGGAGACTGCAGGGATCTGTGAGTGACTCAGGATGTAGGCATTGTGCACACTCCCTGGAAACCGTGCTCACACCTGCAGGATGTGTTTGTGGAGGTCTCACACCAGCTACACGTTCAGTGAGTGGAAGCCCTTGTGAGTGATGCAGTCACTGAGTGTAGTGATGGAGACCTGAGCACCACATGAGTGCAGTCAATCGCACCCTGTACCTGTAGGAATCCTGAGATCAGGGCAAATCCAATGGCCCTTGTATCCTGGCTGTCCCAGTCCCGGGCGAAATGCATAAAGTTGTTGCCATGGTGAAGATGCATCCCTAACCTCATGGATGCATTAGTGGGTGGTGGATTGTGAAATCCCATAGAGGTCGCCTGTGGAGCCCTGAAAGGAGCCACTGGCACAGACATTGAGCTCCACAGTCACTTTCACAGCCACTGGCACTGGATGCCTTCCATGTCCCCTTGGCACCAAGTCCTGCAGTAAGTGGCAGATGTGAGTGACCAGGTCCCTAGACATGCACAGTCATTAGCAACACTGGTTCTCAATCATCTGCAGGAATGACAGGCGGTGTCCATAGACCCTGGGTGTTGCTAGGTGCTGACCAGCCACGGCTCACTGTTGCTCCTGGGGCAGTGTGTGCAGGAGCTCCTGCTGCCCCTTCTTCATGAGGTTGCTGCTCCTGCCTTTGCCCAGCTGGGAGCCTTAATCACTCTCTCCTCCGTCTTCTATGGTCTCTGTAGGCCATCAGGCATACAGCTAGGTCACCAGGATCCATGATCCTGATGTGGTCCTCCTGCAGCATGAAAGAGAGAGACCTGGTTATCATGGCTGCACTTAGCACCTTTCCTGGTCCTGTGTGACTGCCCCTTAATGCTTCCTGGAGAGTGCTGGTCAGAGTGATGGCCAGAGGTGACTGCGCTGCATCACTGCCCTGTCAACCTGCGACATAGGGGACACTGGTCCAAGCCGGCATGCTGAGATTACAAGGGGCTGTGAGCACCTCCAGCAGTGACTGCTACATGACCAGCGTTGGAGAGGAGATTGTACAATGTGTGCAGCCCAATTGCACTGCGGTCCAACAAGGTGGTGGCGGACTTGAAGTCTGTGCCGAGGCGGGGTGGGGTGGGTAAGATATGAAGCGCTTGGTGACCCTTTGGTGCCTCTGTGATGCTTGCATGGATGGGCAGGCTAGGAGCCTGACCCCAATCATATCATTCTGTCTTACTTGCAGAGGCATAGTCAGTTTATACAGGGTGTCCCTAATGCATGGCCACTTCCCTCGCTTACCCTGATCCCCACCTCGATTGCCTGGGCCGGGGATGCAGCGCCAGGACAGCTCTTGACATCCCCTCCCCCCTCAGCAGTAGCCTTCGAGGCAGGGCAGCACTTGCCCCCAGACACCCCCCACCCCTCAGCAGTCGCCTGCAGGGCCAGGCATCAGTCCCCCCCCACCACCACCCCCGCCCCCCCCCCTCCCCACAGCGCCTCTGAGACCTGTAAACAATGGGTGAGCTGTGGAGAAGCTGCTGCTCACTCACCTCAGTTCCCCAAAGTGAAGGACACCAAGTGCACATTGCCTGCGGCTGTTATGAAACATGTCGACGAGCTTTCTCACTGCCGTGGACGGACGATACGGAGGGTTCCAAGAATCTGGTGGGATGGCCTTTTAATGAATGCTAATGTATTACAATTAACTTCCTGCTGACCGATGGTGGGAAACGTGGCCCGCCTTTGGTGGACTGGGCGGAAGTTTGTGACCTGCCCTCACGCTGTTGTGAAGTGGGTCCCGCCATAGTTTCCGTGCAGGCCTCCTGTCATACCCACCACCAGCGGGCTCGCAAAATTCCACCCTTTGAAGGAGAGAGGGGTGTGTCCAAAACTATAAATAAGGAGAATAATGAGGGCATGAAAGCAGAGCTGGCTAAAGTGAATTGGCGAATGAGGTTAAGGGATAGGTCAATGGAGATGTAGTGGCAAACATTTAAGGGGATATTTCAGAATACACAAAATAGATACATTCTAATGAATAAGGAAAAGTCCAAGGGACGGACATACTATCCGTGGTTAACTAGAAATGTTAAAAATAGTATCAAACTTAAAGAAAAAGTATATCATTGTGCAAAGATAGGCAGAAGGTCAGAAGATTGGACAGAATATAAGGACAGCAAAGGATGGCTAAAAGATTAATAAGGAGGAAAACATTAGACTATGAGAGAAAGTTAGCCAGGAATATAAAAACAGAGATAAAAAGTTTTTACAAACATTTAAAAAAGAAACGAGTTAACAAAGTGAGATGTTGGTCCTAAAGAAAGTGATTCTGGAGAGTTGATAATGGAAAACAAGGAAATGGCAGATGAATTGAACAGGTATTTTGCATCAGTTTTCACTACAGAGGATATAAGTAACATCCCAGAAACAGTGATGAATCAGGAAATGGAAGGGAGTGAGGAACTCAGGAAAATTACAATCACCAGGAGGGTGGTACTGAGTAAATTGTTGGAGCTGCAGGTTGACAAGTGCCCAGATGTCAAGAAGATATAAGTCTCATCATGTTGTTGGAATTTATTGTAAAATAGAGTAATAGTGGGATGTGTCTGTGTGTCTATATGTGTCTGTGTATGTGGATGTGTGAGATTTAGTTGAATTAGAGGCAGCTATTTTGGGTGCTTTGACCTAAGAAGAGAGCGTAGGTTTGAAATGTTAATTAGTTAAATATGGGGAAGTTTAGAAACAGGTGTCAAGGGAACAATTGCAATTTGAAATAAACCAGACTAGGTTGTTTTCAAAAGAGGGGTGAAATGTGTCACCTAGCCAGGTGAAGTTTAGAAGTAGTGTGTTTATTTTTCCCAAATATTACTAGTAAAACTTATTGCTATGAGAGGGTTTTATTTCAGGGAGATAAAGTCCAAAGACATAGTGAAACAATGGGTATTTACATTCAAAGAGGAAGATATGTATAAAAAAGGAGCAAGGTCTGTGTATAAGGCAAATCCTTTTTAAGATCTTACAAGTATGAAAAGCCTTCAGCATCTAAGCCTCAAGCTGCTGTCCTCAAAGGACTGAAGTTAAGAAAACTCACTTGGAAGTCAACTTGTTCAGGGTATCGTGTTTCTTTGAATGGGTCTTTTAAAATCTATGTCTCTTGCTGTTGTATTAGCAAAAGTATAACTAGGAGTTAGACTGAGTAGGGAATTTAGAAATTATCATAGTAGTAATTTGTATATCTATCTATTTAAAATCATTTCTCTTTTTAATAAATGTTTATTCTAGTTTTATAAAAACCTATAAGACTTGGTGGTCTTATTATTGCTGAATTCAAGGCACACATCTCAAAATTTATACAAATTCAAAATGAGTTGTGACAGTTGTTTCAAGTTTCCTTCTGGGATTTGAACAGCTCGGCATTTACCATCGGCTGTGTCATTACATAGTTGGGGGCTCTTTGCGGGATATATTTGAAATTCCTTGATATTTTTGGAGTTGATGTATTTTAAGATTATGAGTATGAGAAGCACTTTGAACTCAGGAGTTGGTGTGAGGTTTTTCTTAAAGTGGTGAGACTGCAATATGGCTTTGGCAGTTGCTCAAACTTCTTTGGGAGTTGAAGTTATAACTTTGACTGGTTTACGAAAGGTAACTAAAGTTAAGGTGATGGAATTGGTGGATAAATTACAATTGGGGTTACCTGCAGGGTGTAAGAAAGCAGATATAATTGAAGGTATAGCTCAGCATTTAAAGTTGATAGTGATATCTGACACTAGTGAGTCACAGCTGGAGGTAGTGAGGCATCAGTTAGAAATGAAGAGACTTGAATTTGAACAAGCAAAGGAACTGAGAAAACTTGAGCTAGAGGCAGCAGAAAAGGAAAGAGCCAAAAGAGAAAAAGAAAAGGCATTTCAAAGGGAGCAAGTGGAAAGGCAGGAGAAAGAAAGGAAGCTAGAACTGGAATTCCAGGCAAGACAGAAAGATAAAGAAAGAGGTAAGGGAAAGAGAGGAGGAACGAGAAAGGGAATACCAGCTTAAAAGGCTGGAAGTTAAAAAAGAGATGTCAGATTCTGAAGAAAGTCCTGATGAGGAAAAAACCTTTAACCTAAAGCCCAGTGGGGAGATACTTCAATTCCTACAAACTCTTCCAAAGTTTGAGGAAAAAAGGTGTGGAAGCATTCTTTATTTCATGTGAGAAGATAGCTAAACAGATGGATTCATATTTATAGCATGGTTGGAGGGTAGTACTGAGAAAGTGAGACCATCAAAATTTACCACAAAGTTTGACTTGCTAAAGGATATTGGCAAGTACTGTTGTCGGAGAGTGCAAAGAAGATATTGACTTTTGTGATGCCAAGCGGACTATATCAGTTTAAAGTCATGCCATTTGGTATGAAGAATGCACCTGCGACATTTCAAAGACTGACAGACAAAGTAATTGTGGGTCTCAGCAATTGTGCTGTTTATATTGATGATCTAATCGTTTTCAGCCAGACGTGGGAGGACCATTTACAGCATCTGGAAGAATTATTTACTGGACTACAAGAAATTAATT